>JACGTP010000013.1:430935-948553 GCA_023678845.1 Mischocyttarus mexicanus | reverse complement strand
CGTTCATGGGAACGAAAGAGAGTACCAAAAATGAGTCTTCTTTCCTTATACGTTGAAATATCTCTCAACCGGACTCGATTTTGAACCACCTGCATGCCCTAATAATTTATCCTTCTTTTCTTCTTCTTTTTTTTCCTTCATTTCTCATTACTCTATTTTAATTTCATTAATAATTACAAATAAGAAAAATAACAAGTTTTATATATCCTTTTTGCAAAATATTTTATCAACGAATAAAATATAAATCTATAATCGTATCCCAACAAAAATCTTCTTTAACTTACTTATCGTCAATTCTAAATTCGAGAGTATTTATTATGGAAGGTAGAAAAACAAACTTGGAAATTTTTCTCCAACCGAGGAGAAACGATTGGGTTTTTTTTTATTTTTATTTTAACCGAGTATCCTACTTCAAGAGAAAAATTAGACTAAAATGTACGAGGAGAGATAGAAACGTTGCTATTATCGATGATGTCAGAGAACGTACGATTTCCAAAGCGAAGGAGGAGTAGAAGGAGAAGAAGGAGGTGGAGGAGGAGGATGAGGAGGAGGAGGAGGAAGGGGACAGGGGGAGATCTCTATAACCTAGGCCAATAAATTTAGGAGGATTGACGCTGGCCGGTCGTTTACCCGTTCCATTTCATTCGGGTCGGATCGTTAAATACGTTCTCTTTCTTTCTTCCTTTCCTTCCTTCTTTTTCTTTTTTTTTTTTCTTTACATTTGTTTCTCTATAAAATGTCGAAAGTCTTCTCTGCATTTTGAATCTTCCTCACAGAAATAGAAAAAAAAAAAAGGGCGCAATAGTCGTAACTATCGACGGTGGGACATAATTTCTCGTTCCAGGGATAGAAATTAAACGCGATGTATAGTAGATGATTTAGGCAGCCAGGTCATGAAAGGACAGAGTCGCTAATTTTGGCCAAAGCTCTACCGTCGGTGCTCCCACTTCGAATGCTTATCTTTTATTAAACGTGAAACGGAAAATAGTTCAACCATTTCGACGTTTCGAAATTAGATCTTACTTTTAAATGAAAGAGAGAGAGAGATAGAAGAATGTCTTCTTCTTCTTCTTTTTTTTTATTTTGAAAAGTCAATGAAAATTAGTAGAGTACTTTGATAGAAAGGTATATTTCATACCGAAATATAAGAAGTCAAATTTTTTACGTTTGTTAATAATAATGATAGTAATAATGATAATGATTCATAATTTTGATGACAGTATAATGATCTTTATTAATTATCGAAATTTTTCTATCACATCTCCCTCCTTCGTTTCTTTTTTGTCTTATTTTTTTTTTTTTACATCTTTGTTTATACATTTTCTTTACAGATCTTTGGAAGTTTTCGAGCAACACGGAAAAACGCATAGCGAAATTTTAAAAAAGCAACGTACCGATGGTGGTTCAGGTTTAGGTGGTCCCTTGCGTTATACCAATTCGATTATTTTAATGCTTCGATGCGACAAGGTGAGTATCTTGTATTTATTTTCTTTTTTTTTTCTTTCTTTCGTCGTTCGAATTTATTTTCATTATTAACAAATTTAACGTTATATCTTTTGAATATTATTAATGTCTTCGCGAATGAATATTTCTTTTTCTTGATTAACGAATAAATACGAATAAATACGAATAATCGTTTCATCGATATACACAGAAATAACAAAGAAATAACAAAGAACGGTAAAAAAAGAAAGTTTGAAAAAGAATCAGGTTATACGGGGCTTCCATTCTCTAAACCTAAAATAAATCCTTTTTCCAAGGAATCGATCCCTTCTCCTTGATAAACGTACCTTTCCGCTATAATCTATACTCTATTCGAAAAGACATTCGCGTAATCGATAGTAAGTAAGGCAACCGTCCAATGTGTCCTCGTAAATATTTCAAACTCTCTCCCTCTTTCCTTCTTTCCCTCTTTCTCTCTTTCTCTGTTTTTCTCTTTCTCTCTGTTTGTTCTAGATTTTCAGCTCGTTACAAATTCAAAATCCACCAAAGCTAGAAATTATTCGGGTACCTTTAGCTTCCGCGATTTCAAGATCGTAAAGTCTATTCTTTTACGGTTCGCTGATCGTACTGAAGATACATCTTGAAACGAACCGTTCTATTTTTTTTATATTTTTTTTTTCACTTTCTTTCTTTCTGTTCATACGATTGGGAACTTCCACTCGGGTAGGGGTGACGAGAAGGAGGAAGGAAAGGTAGGACGAGGGGGAACTATTAAATCGAGTGATGTATAATCTGAAAGAAGAACAAGGTTTTTTATTTCACGAACTAACACTATTGGCAATCGGATGAATTTGAATAATTTCTAAATCATGAATTTAATTTTTTGTTTTTTTCATAATCTAATCTTAAATTCTAATATTTTAATATGGTAATAAAATCATAACGTATCTTTGAAGGTACTGTAAATAGTCTTTAATATATCCTTTCTCGTACTAAATAACATTTACACACAATGTATCATTAAAAATTTTTCAACATTTTGTTACATTATTATCATGCACGTAAGATAATATTATTATTCATACGATTAGAAGAAAAAAAAGAAATAAATAAGAAATTAAGTATCTCAAAATAACAACGTATATCTTTTCCTTTAATTTTATGTGTTTTATTTTTTTTTTAATTTAAATATTACGATATTAATGTGATATTCACGTGTGTTTATACAGTATGTGGACAGGAAATCATTCTCGCTCTCGTAGGGATATTATAAGTAATGTATGAATAAATATATATATACGCTTAGAGATTGCACACGTTATAGCTCTGATTACAAGAAAGCCTATATAATGTTACCGAATCTAATGCTCATGTTGCTGTTTTGCGTTAGCTTGAGAAACAAGTAAGTGCCCGCGTAGATACGAGAGATCATATTTTTGTTACTTCATCGAGAACATTAAAGGTAACCGCTCTATGCATGATAAACACCGGAAGTTTTAATTATAACGAAGTACCATAATAACGATAAATTGTATTTGTTTATTTAAATGTTGTATATAAAATCAATTTTCGTCATTCTTATCCTTAAAACCGATAATAAAATGAGTCCTAGAAAAAGAACATGGACGATTTCTTTTTTTTTAAATTTCTATTTCTTTCAATTTTTATTTTATTATTTATTTATTTATTTTCCTTTTTTCATTTTCGTATTACGTTATATTAAATTTGTATTAGTTCAATTTGTTATTAATTTACGAATCACTTTTAGATGAATTTTTTGAAACAATGTTTAATCGTTCGACGTTTAATTCTCTCTCTCAATTTTTTGTTTCTTTTTCTTTTTCTATCTTTCCATTTTTATTTCTTCTTTGTGTTCGTTCGTTATTCCCATCATCGTAATCTCTCGGTAACCGTGGTATTATTAGACACGAAAGTTTAATAGCTTACGAGCAAAGTTTATATCCAACTGGCATGTACGTTCTCATGAATCAAAGAGAATCGACACTTTTTAATTACAACCAACGATCGAAATCCACGGATGTAATAATTGAACTTGATGCGAAATGCATTTCTCCTCTTTCCCCTTACTCTCACGAGATAAATCTTAGCTTTTGTTATTGTGGGATACTTCAACTTAAACGACGTCTTTCGGTTATATTACCCAATCAAATATTTTAGTCTTAATAAGATATATAAACCACAAAAAAAATAGCTATTAAAAAGAATTTATCAAAATTATCGAAATAGGTTTACATAGAAATAAAATAAATAAATAAAAGAATTATAAGAATATAATATACTAATCAACTGTAATAATAGCTTTATTTATTTCTTTTGAATTCTAAAATGTGAATAAAATATTTTATTAAAAAAAGAAAACAAGAAATTAATTATATATATATTCATTAAAATAAACTATGACGAAACAATTAATTTGTATAAAAAATAAAAAAATATATTAAATTATAAGACAGTAATTAAATAACGGTAGTGAGAAGGAAGGAAAGGAAATAAAATATATAATATAATAAATCGAAGTTTAAAATTATTGAACGGAAATAGTAAAGAACGGTTTTACTCCTAGTAAAAAGAACCAATCGAAACAGCAGCAACATTATTTCTGACAAGAGTGCCGTTACTTAACGTCGCGTCGGTTTCAGGGAAAGTTTCGAAGTAATCGAGTAGGTTGTTCGTTCGTTCGTTTGTTCGTTGGTTGATTCGTTCGATCGCATGCCTAACTCGTTCGCATGCTCGATCGCACGTAGATTTCCACGGGGCACTCGATCGGAAAGAAATACTCCAACGGTTCAAACGTTCTTAGGCTACTTTACCTGAGGAGGCTGTAAACGAGGCTGACAAGGCCGACTACGATAGACCACTAATAATACTTACTTCCGATTTCGAAAGGTTCTCGCGGTCCCAACTCGGTAGTAAATGTGGTAGTTGTGGTAGTAGTGGTAGTAGTGTAGTGGTGGTAGTATTGGTGGTTATCGATCGGTTGGCCAAGTTAAAGTATTTGTGTCGGTACCCCGTGGATTTTTAATTCCTCCATGGAACTTGGATAGATTTAGATCGGATAATTGGACTATACGATTCGTGCGTTTGTACCTGCCTTTCGTTTCGTTTATCCCTTCGCTCGAGGTTAAACGAATATACATATTCGTGTTGTGTTTCTAACATGTTTTCCAAAACAAATTCCATCAACTGACCGAGAAGATATTATACAATATTTTAAAACATATAATAATCAAATATTTCATGATATCTTGGTTATTTCATCGATATCTATACCTTACTTCGAGTATTTAATTAATATTTAGTTTAGTTTTTATGTTCTGGTTATTTTACATTGATGTACTCCAAACTTTAATATTTTATATTAAATTGAAATAAAGTATAGATAATCATTTTTACAACTTCGACAACTGTTTTCTATTTGATTTTTATGCAATTAGAAAGATGTATATTTTGTTGAGAAATTTATATCAATAATCGAAAATAGAACAAAGTCTTATGTACCTTTCACTTATGTATGTGTATTCATATTTTAATAAACGTTTATAAGATTGATCTATTTTCTAGATAATATTAAAACAAATATACTAGAAACTATAATATTAATGCTTTATGATAACTTGCTTTGTACTTTCATTTCTGTACTAAATCGGTTAGAGGACTGTTCATTCGTTCGTTCGTTCGTTCGTTCGTGCGAGCGATTTCTTGTTGACAGGCGGCATTTGTGTCGCGAGTAAAGAGAAATGGGTCAGGTTAAAATATTAGTCGGAGAAGTAATTTCACCCACGTCGTTGACATGGACTGGTGGTATCGTGCGACGAACCCTCTTGAAAGTAACTTCAAGAAAAATGACTCCTTCTTCTCTTTTCAGTCATCGCTTGTAATTTAAGATAAATCACCTAGTTTCGTTACTTATTTTTTTTTCTCTTTATTTTAACGATGATCTCTTTCTCTCTCTTTTCTCACTAATTATAACTGAGGTTCTCAACAACAAAAATGTTCATTTACGAAGTATGTGTAACCAATCAAACATTATTTTATTATTTTGATACTTTGAAATGATACTTTCTATAAAAAGTATAGTTTTTCTTATTATTAAAGTTTATTTTATTTGATTTATCGATACGTCTTTTCTCTTTTCTCCGAAGGAACATCTTTTAAGATCTTCTTTTTTTTTTTTTCATAGAAAAGTTTTCTTTTCTGAGTAGACTTATTTCTTCCCATCAATTATGGCTCGTCGATCATTTTACACCTTACCTCTTTTTCCTCTACTTTCTCTCTTTCTTTTTCTCTCTCTCTTACACACACACACTCTTTTTATCTTTTCTTTGACTCATTTTCTATCCTCAATGCGATATCAACTCGAAGTTCCACTTGAAAAGCTAAATCCTTATGATAGAAATAAGATCTCTCTTTCTCTCTTATAGGCAACTAAGACGGTTGAGTATTAAAACGATTTATGGAAAGATAAGATGAAAAATGTAAAAAAAAAAGACATGTTCCGTGATATATATATATTAAAAAAAAATAGAGAAATAAAGAGACATGATAGTTAATTTATCGAGCGGATACTAATTATTATCGGAGTTATAAACCCGTGATAGACTTGCGTGAAACTTCTCGAGTCGATATTCTAAGAAAAATTCTATCTGATAGGGTCGAAAATCTCGTTTGCAATTATTTTCCAACGATCTTACCACGTATCTTGTTTCAAATTTTGTTTTCATATTTATATATATATATATATATATGAAACATTTATCTATGATTGGCGTTATTTTTAGAAGTTCTCGTACGTGCTTATCCGTACTGAACGTTTTTAGCACGTACTCTTAACGTGATCGTTCGAGCCAAGTTCCTTGTACCGTTGCTTTATAAAGTTCAAGGTTACGTTGAGATACTACTCGGTAAAGTAATCTGTCCAATTACTGTCAAGTCGGATCTTTATCCGGTGAGTCAGTCATTCGGTCCTATTGTATTTATTTAATAATTCTCTATTGAGATAAAATATAAAAAATATGATAAATCATTGAGGTGTGAACAATTTCGAGAGGTAAGTTCTTCATAGAAATTCTTTAATATTTATTTAACAAATTTTTTTTCTTATAATAGAATTGGTAATGTGTATCAACGATCGTTTATTATAACATGAAAGTTTTTCATTTAATTAATCACGGTTTTCCAAGAACAACGACCCAGACGATACAACACGTATTTCCTTTCGCTGCTCGTATTTTAACACTTATCTCTGTTTGGCTCCACACAGGAGCCAAATAAAATTATGCAAATTCTACTAAGAATTAAACTGTTTCATAAAGATAGTTTATTACTATGAGATATACTAAATACACGATATAACTGTATGATTAATTTCATTTTTAAACAGGAAACTTTTTCATATTACATTTCTTAAACCTTTCGATCTAACTATTAAATTATTTTATGATATATTTGACAGTAACTAGCATCAAATTATAAATACATAGTAGTTTTTGATAATTTATATCATAATATATTTAAAAATCATTAAAAAATAATAATAAAAATTTATTTGAAAAAAAAGAAGGAGGAATGATAAAGGAAAACAAGAAGTAAGAGTTTGATTAGAGTAGAATCATTAACATTGGACACTTCCTCTTGCCAATCCATATACAAATAACATCGGATGTAGTTACATGCAAAATACACCGATATACACTCTAACACACACACACACACACACATACCTGCATACATACATACATACATACATACATACATACATACATACATACATGTATATGCTCCTAGTCAGGCAGTGCATCCGTCCATGAATTTTTATGTTTTTACGCGGTACAATCGTACGCAAGGCTCGTAGTAGTAACTCGTTCTTTCTTCTCTTTCAAAGGCAAACTCCGAATGCGACTCGTAGTAGTAGTAGAAGCGTTCGCGTACGCCGACCGCGTTATTTTTATGAATGACTCGCCGGCAACGTAATCCCAACCAACAACGTGCACCTACTCTGCCGCCTCTTAGTGGCATGGCACGGCGCTGTGCAATCTCAGGGACGCATTTATACCGATCTCTTTCTCTACATATTTCATAAAAACCCTTTTTTTTTTACAATAATCACCTATAAATCTCTATGAGAAATATTCAAATTTAATTAATCATTATTATTATTTTATCTTATTTTTTACTTCATTTTTAACTCGTTCATTAAAGGATTTCTAAGTTTTGTTTACAACTATGTAAATATATTTAAACGAAAGATAAAACATCGTTTCGTGTATGTGTATATGTGTGAATTTTAATGCATTAAGTTATTTTAAACTATAGTTAAAGCACTTATAATGAATTGATATTATAATACTAATGATAATAATGAATACTTTATATGATTTATTAGTGTTATTCATATTTCTTGTGATTCAGGATGTACTGATAGATTCAATTATGATTCAACATAGAGAATCCGCTTGAATTTTATTGCTTCGTGGTATCTATTCGTAGGATATACTTGGAACATCCTTTTTTTTTGCTGTATTATCGAATAATATAGTTAGTAGCATATACGAGAATCACTTTTCTCATTCGACGGAATTTCATGTCTGAGAAATGATTAACGATCGATTTTAGTTGGTTATCGAGAATAGCTTCGCTGTTCGTCGATGTTTGCACGACTAGATTACATAGACGAGCGATACGACTTCTTTACACGAATCTCTCTCTCTCTCCCTCTCTCTTTCTCTCCCTCTTTTTCTTCTCTTCCTGTATTTATCGATGTTGCAATTCTTAGCGAATCCATCTAAAGCTTTCCTTTTAACTACATCGAATATTATCTTCGATCGTATCGCATACAGCGTGTGTTCCTAAAACAAATTTTATTCCTACACGATTAAAGAACACGGTCACAACGGTCTTATAAATTAGACACAATTGATATTCCATGAATAGAATACCTTGGTAGTGTCTTAGAACGTTAAACCTAATTTTCATACAGATACCCTCTGACACCCTTTAAAGGAATAGACAAAACCGGATGTTGTAAGCTTATATATGTATATATTACATATATTACAATTCCATATGTTGTGTGTCTATCGTAAGAAGTGTTAAAGCGGTGTTTAGATTCTACCAAGGATAGAAGTAATATGAAATTTGTCAACTCGATAAAAGAGAAAGAATTATAAATAAAGGAGGGTCAAGATCGAATGAGTCGACTTCCTGTTATTCACTTGATTCTCGCCTATTCATCGACTCAAGAAGAATAAGAAGAGATGGAGGTGTGGTGAAGGAGGAGAAGAAGAATAAGAAGAATAAGAATAAGAATAAGAATAAGAAGTAGTAGAAGAAGAAGAATAAGAAAAGAGAGGGGAAAAGAAATACGAAAGGGTCGTACGTTCTTCGGAAAAAGGGGGGCATCAAGTGGCCCTGAGCTCGGGGTCATTCGTCTCGGAGGATGTCTGGACGTTAATTAAAATGTGCCGCGCATCTGGCGACTCCGCACGACCGGCAGTCGCCTCCTTTTCCTTTCTCCTTTCGCGAACCCTTCTTCTTCTTCTCCTCCACCACCTCCTCCTCCACCTCCCTCACCTCTTCTTCTTCTTCTTCTTCACCTCTTCTTAGTCGTTCAAGTCGGCGTTACTTTTTCCTTCCTCTTAGCTCGAGTATCGCATTTCTCTTTGCTTTCTTTCTTACTTACTTTGTTCTTCTTTCTTTCTTTCTCTTTCTCGTTTTGCGATAGCGTGAGTGCGTGCGTGAGTGAGTGAGTGCGTGAGTGCGTGAGTGAGTGCGTGCGTGCGATCGCACGCAACGGGAATCGCAAAGTTTAAAGTCTCTACGCGGGAGAATGCCACTTGGCCGACAGCTGCCGTTTTGTACGCTCAAGTCGGACACACCGTGTCGAAGATAAACGTCGTCGGATATGTCGTCACTTCCTGCCACCGACGACTACAACGACTACGACGACAATGATGATGATGATGATGATGATGATGGTAGTGATGATGATGATGATGATGATGATGATGAGGTAGGAGGAGAACGATGGAACCCTTCCGAGTCCAAAACCCACTCGCCAAAGTTTGAACTTTTAGTTTCGAGTAAATGACCATTACACGTAAGATAAATGATTTTTCACTGATACTTTCGTCATCAAGAAGACGTTTATCTTTTCTTCATTAATTGTCTTTGGTTTTAGAAAAACTTTTCCTTTCTCGATTAATTTCGTAAGGTATTTACGCTAGTGACAAGCTTTATTTGTCTTTTTAAAGGAATTTTATTTTTATATTTGTAATATTATTTTACTTTCTATCAATTCCATGTAAATTGCATTTTTGTGATCAGAAAATTGATCGTTACTTCGTGTCTGTAAGTTTTTTCACGTCTTTTTAAGTACACGTTATACATTAATACCTATATATACATATATTATATAATATTTACATTATATAATATAAATTCTCTATTTTAAATACGTAAAAAGTAAAGTTTTAAAAGGTTAATATGTTGAATACCATGAATACTTAATTTCTTAAGCCTTATTTTAAATATTTTTAAGATCCTTTTTATGACATTTAAAATATTCCACGCATACTTTTTTTTCTTCTTAAATACCAATAAAGCTTATAGAACACAAAATTATGACAATACAATTTTTTCTATATAAGTTTTATCTATTTTAAGAAATTACGAGATAGATTCATTAGATGTATTATATTATATTAAATTGGTTTAACGTGTCAACAGTGTATTAAAAAAAAAGAAAAATAAGAAAGCAAAAAATCGAATAGTTAACTCTTGTTTGAGAATTCTTCCTGATATAATTACTTTCTTTTTTTTTGAAATGTTTCAATGAATTTTTGGAAGGAGAGGGGGAAAGAGAGATTCACCATTCTCTTTTTAATTAAATAAACTCTTTATAATCGTAATGTCGTTTTTCGATATTTAAAAAGTGTATCCCACTGTTCGTTGAAATGAATCGTTCATTCAGATATAAATTTGTGGTCACTCAGCAGGATCCTTTAACTTTATCTTGTATAGCCTTATCTGAGTTTCAAGAAAGTCATCAAGGAAGTCCAAAGGTCGGTCCAATCGTACCTCAGAATCCGGGAAGTTATTGATAGGGAAAACTGTACACATAGTTGGTCAAATCTTTTAACTCTGGCGTCTGTACGTTCGAAAAATATTTGAAACAAATATTGAACGATGAACAATTTTTGCTGATATGTAAAGATTGAGAGTAAAAGATAGCGATGAGGAGAAGGAGGAAGAGGAAAAGAGGGAAAGAGGGAAGTGGGAAGAATTCATAGAGCGAGAGAGAGTTGTTATTTTAAAATTAGATCATGCCTCCCACGATTCAAAAGCGTAGAGAACAGTTTCTTATTTTATTTTTTTTTTTTTAAAGTCGGTTCGAGAGTATGAGCCAGTGTTATTATTAGAGCAATTAAAAGGGCTTTGCCCGCGAAGAAGCGAACTGCGTCGCGCGGAAAACTCAAAGCGGAAGGTGAACTGACAGAGCGTGGAACAACACAGCGATTCTTTTTAGCGATGGTGTTGCATTATTCTTCTTTTTTTATTGTTTTTTTCTTCTTCTATCATCATCTTGACTACGTATATCGATAATTTATAATTATTATATTCTATTATCTAACCCAATAGGTGTATTATTGATTTTATTCCAATCAGTTGCATCAGGGTTGCAAAAATATCAGTCGATATAATATTGATTTGATGGAAAACAAACATTTGATTTTTGACTACAATTCAATAAGAAAATCTGATTATTTCTATCAACCTAATATCTTTCTTATACTTTTATACATATATAAATTTATATTATAATTTAATATAATCAAGTTAAAAACAAAATACCAGGAAAAAAGAAGAAAGTTCACATACTTTTTCGGTACTCGAGTAAATCATAGTAGAAGACAAAAATCGGTACGAGTATGATTAAATTCCCAAAGATATCTTAGAAGTTCAAGAATAATTTTTTTTCTATGGGTTTCCTCTTTTTTCTTCCTTTTTAAATTCAATTTGGAATCGAATTTCAATGTTTGAGATAAAACAGGAGAATGGATATTGATATTACAACGATATCTCGACAAAAATATATTCTCTCTCTCTCTCGTGAGTTTTTTTTAAATACTCGAGTTAATAAACGAGAGAGGAGCAAAAGCAAAGTTACGAGAAGTAAATAAGTAAGTCGTCGTTGTCGTTGTCGTCGGCAGCGGTCGAGTTAGCTGGTTAGAACCGGCGTCAGTTTTTTTTTTTTTACTTTACTTTTTCTTTTCTGTCGTCTATCCTTCCTCTCCCGGGCATATCGGTTTGCTTTTTTATTGGTTGCATTTCGCATACGGATCTAACTGTCGGTGGTTTTAGAGAGTGCGGCACGCACGGCATTTCCGGCAACCCGCACCGAGAATCAACTAACAGTGGGAAGAGGATGAGTGGGGGGATGGAAATAGGGAAGGGGAATTATAGAAACAGTCAGAGAGACAAATATATATATATATATATATATATAGATGGAAGTGGAAAGTTTTCTGTTCGCGAGTAGGATGATGGAAAAAGAGGAAATGAAAGAAAGAGAGAGAAAAGAGATGGTGTGAGAGCTTTTTATTCGGCTGAATTTGCTGTAAACGTGAACAAGCACATGGTGCACGTGATATGTCGTGTCGAGAGATGAGAGCTTATAATCTCTTTCTCTTTCTCTCTCTCTTTTTCTCTTCTCTTTTCGCCTGGAGAGATTCCTGCCGTTTAGAAAAGACGTGGACGTGGAAAATAAGCATCGTTACGCGTTAGCCCATGTTCGTTAACTTTCACTCCGAAATAATTACTTTCTCTTTCTCTCTCTCATTTCTCATCTCTATCCATCTTCTTTTCAAATTTCATCCCGCAAAATAACACCGTCATATGTTATCTTTTCAATTAACACATTCAGCATGGAATTGAATTATAGGTTTAAAAATCGTAGCTAGTGCAAAAATTTAACGCTTTATTTGTATGTATTAGGTGGTTGGTAGAAAATAAATGTCGATTTTTTAGTTACAATTCAATGGAGAATATCTGACATTTTTTTTCTACCAACTTTCAATATATTTGTGTAAAGATATGATATTTTGAAATGAGAGAGAAATAAAAAGAATAGAAAAGGTGGAAAAGAGATTTATCGATGATCAGCCTTGAAAAAAAAAGAAACAGGCGTATAATTCTTCATAGAAAATATGAAGTAAGGAGGAGAAGGGGAATAGAAGATTTTTCGTTAACCGGAGGCGGGTGTCCTTTACGGACAATTTACGAGCGAGTTTTACGAGCGAGTTCACAAAAGCGTGTTTGCTCTTAAACGGATTAATAGGATCGTTCTTTTTAGAAGTTGAAATGACCGTGTTACGACGCGGAACGTTATATTTTACCTCGGTAAGTAACGAATAAGAAAAGAAAGAGTAAGAGAGAGAAACGGAAAAAGGAACAGAGGAAACAGGATTTAATTAGAAAACATAATTCCTTCGAAACATTTGATAACTTAATTACTTGCTTGTTTAATTTCTCTCTTTTTCTTTTTTTTTCAAGTAGTTAACGAAGTATCACGTTGTTTATTTCTTTGGATTATGAAAATTGTATCAAAGGTGTGATGTTTGAAAATGATAGCTAAAAATGATGAATATCTTTTTATAGTAATGAAATTTTTCTTACGTGAATTAAAAGGAAACATTTAATAAATAGTTTGACATGAAGAGTAAGGAAAGTTCTTGTTATCGATCATTTCCTTTCTGGTATTGACATGTGGGATGATCAAAACTGTTCAAACTCCCACTTATACGATATTGATTTAGTTTTCTTTCTAACATATCATCGATCAATCCTTTTTTATCCTCGAATACGAAATAATTGAAAAGTTATGAAAAATCGTTTTTCTTTTTGTTATCTTTTGCAATCAATTTTTTTTTTTCTTTGTATTATCTCGAAGATAGAAAATCATGTAAGAGGAGCACATTCATGATGTAACTGATTCAAAAAAAAAAAAGATTTGTCGACGATCCTTCTCAGAAAAACGATTCGTAGGAGGAAGAGGAGGAGGTGGTGGTTCGGGATTGTAACACTTTTGTGCCTTTGCCTTTTTAAAGTTGAATCATCTTTCTCTTACCTTTTACATTTTCATTTTCTATCTCTTTCTCTCTCTCTTTCTCTCTCACTTCCTATCTTTTTCTTTAACACCTCCCGCCGATCAAGAAATTATACCTAGAGGCTTCGTAACGATTTGCCCAGCAAAAATAGAGAAACTAAGAAGTTCCCTTTGATGAGAATACGGCACACAGAATTCCCGAGGCGTAACCCAACTCGTTGCTTAACCACACTGGTCCTTCTTATCTTTTTCACTGTTACAACACTTTTTTTTTTTAATTTTATTTTTCAACTTAACGGATCTCGAGACTTTTCATTCGATGATGTTGCAAAAGAATATAAAAATAAAAGTCGAGGAAAAACTTATCCTCTTCCCAAATATATTTTCTTTGGTGTATTTTTATCGATAATTTCTTTTATAATCCAATTTTCTATAATATGTTCAATAGAAAATTAAATTATATTTTAATTTGTTTAAACTGTAGATAAAGAGAGATACCACGATTATTATTTTGTTGTTGTTATTCGTTCATAATTTGAACTAAAATAAAATATCCTAAGTAATTCTGCTTATATCTCGTACATACTCGAAGAAAAGTCTGTTGATTGAAATTGGTTTAAATAAAAACGATTATTCAAGATGGAAAAGAAAAAATCATTTACCATCTAATAAACTCATTTCCCTTTTCGTAGATCATTAATTCTTTAATAGGAGAAATTTCCTTGTTCGATAAAGGTAATAATGATTAAAAGAAAAATATCAATGTTTATCGTAATATAATAATACACATATTGCATAGAAATGATACCACTTTAACACGTTTATTAGATTAGGTTGTACATACCTAACAAATAATACTCGCATTCTATTTAGCATTCGATAAAATCTTATCTAAGCGTTCGCAATATCTTTATTAAAATGATTATCCTCTTCTTTTTTGGCGACGATCTATAAAGAACAAAAAAAAAAAAAAATCAACAAAAACCATTAATAAGAAATTCCAAAGTTTCGTGTTCGCTAACAATAACGATAACTCGCTCGATTTCGAGGAAATAAACGAGACTCCTCGTCGTCGTCGTCGTTTCGTTCACAAGATCTAATCGTAGTAGTTTTCTGTGTTATGTCGTTGTGTGGTGTGGTAGTGTCAGTGGTATTGGTGTTACTGCACTTACACACGTTTACACGTATCTCTACGCACGAACTCTCACGCACGCACGCGCGTGCACTTGCCAAACCGCGCCTTTAACTTTTTCACCTCCAGACGGGATCATTGATTCGGCCGAAGGTCGTTCTGTCCATTTGCAGTGGAAAAAGTGGGTAGCTTGGGTACAACGTTCGTGTAAGTAGATACAGGACACCCACGATACGACGACAACGACGACAACGACAACATAGACTATGCGAACGCTTATAATCGTAACAGGACATCGGAATATTATCGGGACGCATAGGGGACACAACGATGACACCATGTTACTCTTCGAACAAATTATGCTTGTCAGTTTTCGTATAATTAGTTTGCGGGGAGGATTCCTTCTCCGGTTACTACATGGATTAGTTTAACGAATGTCATTCCATTTTTGTGATCTTTTATTCTTTTATCGTTTTATTTATTATGACAAGTTCGATTCATTTCAACGATTAATGTCATTACAATTGTGTATATATAGTTATATAATTATACAATTAAAATATTGAAATCAATCTTAACGTTTAATAGAGAGAGTCTTATTTTTAATTAGAAAATCGTATCCACTGATTTTAAAATTAAAATTTTCTAAATATATAATATAAGTGAAAGAATCACACTCTGTATTTCTTTTATATATATATATCAATCATTAAATTGATCCAGATCAAATGTAATTTAATTTATTATCGAGTTTAACGTCACATCTATCGATAATTGAGCGGTCATAGTAAATGGACGGTTTATAATGAACGTTAATATTATCTATTTTAGTTTGCTAATTAATCTTATCCTACTTCATCGAATTAACAAATCTTTCTTTAAAATATGTCTCTCTCTCTCGTTAATCGTGAAAATGGGACGATCGAAAGTCGTAGTATTATTTTGGGAGTATTTTTGTCATTGTTCCTTAGAGAATTTCGGTCTCAACCTAATTTCATCCTTACGAGAGAAACCTTTCGATACGTACGTGTACCTCTACGAAAAAAGAACGGTCGATTCTACTCGTGACTCGCAAGTTATCGTAAATGGGGTCGCGAAAAGTTACACGTGTCCTTCCTTTCCTCGTTCTTCCCTTTCTCCTCTTTATATTCCTAGTCTTCTATTTCCACTTCTACTTCTACTTCTACTTCTACTTCTACTTCTTCTTCACATTAAGACCTTGGCCTGATTTTCCATCAACGAATTTAGCAAAATAGGAGAAAGCTTCCTATAATAGTAATTTTAGTTCCATGACGTTTATATGTGACTTTTTTATAGTAGTAGTAAATTGTATGATCTTCGTTCGTGTTACGTAAAAGAAAAAAAGGATTACGTGTCGTTTCACCGTACAGCCATCGAAGAATTATACAACGACCAATTTGACGTTTATTCTATCTAATGACAAGTGATAAAAGAATAGAGAAAGAAAGTTAAAGTAAGGAGGATGATGGGGTAGAAAGTAGGGGAGGGTCTAGAAAGGAGAAGCGCAGAAAAGAGGAGTTAACGAACGACTTTTCCAGCTCCTTCGTCTATTAGTGGCTCCATTAGAGGTACTTTCGAACAGTCGTAGGAGCTCTTAAGCGACCCACTATGCAACTATTAAAAAGATATAATTAGAACGACTTGATATACCTTTGTGTTTCACCGACTATGTGTCAGAAACTACTGCTTGGCTTTTAAGTACTATAGGATGCATTCTCGTTATAAAATACATTATACGTTTTGTATCATTCTTGATTATTGTACTCGTTAAACTCATAAAAAGAATTTATTTCCTTATTTTATTAGCGATCGTTTTGAACTTTATTTTTTAAAAATATTCTGATTAATTAGTGTACTCTTAGTAATAGGTGGTATATGCAGGGAAAGAGAGAGAGAGAGAGTTATCTTTTAAATCGAATTATTTAATTTAATGTCTTAATTGCACAGACACGGGGTGATCGTGAATTATAAAAAGATATAATAATATTTAATGTTAGTTTGAGATGCAAGATGTGATAAAGTATGTGTAACAAACGTAATTATCATATTGTTATTATTTTAAAAATATAATTAATAGCTGGAATGTATAATTATTATCTCTTCTACGAATCTGTAAGAAGAACAAGGTAATTTTGTATTGAAATGTTAAAAGGGATATAAATTAATATTATAATATAATTTGATATTTATTATTATTTAATCTTTGAAATAACTTATAAAACGATAATATTTATTGGTTCATAATTGATGAATGAATTTCTTTTAAAAGAATAATACAAGTATTGTGTGAATACGATTGAAACTCTTCAAACTCGTTCGAATTTGGCGCCAATGGTAGAGCCTTCCAATAGCGTACCATCGTTTTCTTAGGACGAAATCAAAAGGTCCTTTTTATCCTAGATCGATCCTTCCTTTATACAATGGTCATCGTTAGCGAAGTTGATCAATCTTCGTTTGTTGAAGTTTTTGCAATTTGTGTATTGATCGAGAAACGTTTTAATTCTGGGTTACGAGAAATGTAAAAGCTTATTATATTACTTGAGAACGATCGTAAAACGTGTATGCCTCGTATCCTTTAGATGTATGAAAGGAAACTGTGAAAGTGGAGAGATAAAATTAATCCGTGATGATATATATATACATATTCGATAAGGAAAAATACTAAAATGAAAAATTATGGTAATAAGATAACGGTTGATATTAAAATGACATATATATGTGATACATATTAATTAAATAAACATTAACATGATAATACTGTAATTAACAAAATTATATATATAATATACTAATATACTATACTATAATATACTATAATATACTATACTATATATATATATACTATACTATATATATACTATACTATATATATATACTATACTATATATATACTATACTATATATATATACTATACTATATATATATACTATACTATATATATACTATAATATAATATATTATATATATACTATAATATACTATAATAATATGGTATTATATAGTACATAATATAGTATAATATAGTATAATATATATATATCTAAAATATTATGATAAAAATAAATAAATAATTATTTAACTTAGATGAAGCGTTTATCTTTTTTAATATCATCCCAATAGAAAATATTTGTCTTTAAAGTTCTATCTCTTATGTAGAGACGATAGGAGTTAGCAAATAGATATGAATAGTGAGAAAGAGAAAAATGAATTTGTGTTAGTAAGAGTATACATATATAAAATTATGTCATATATTCAGATATCTCGCATATGTATATTCGACGGTCATCAAACATACTAACTTTGGTCAGCTTGCGTCATCACTTGCGATGGCGGCTAGGGGTCGAGGTGGTATGTTCTGTTCGATCATGAATGAATGCGTGGAAGAGAGAGTGAGTTGAACCAACAGAGAAAGATTCTCTTTCTCTCTCTCTCTCTCTCTGTGTATGTATGTGTATTTGTATGTGTATATATATATATATATGTTGTGTGTGTTACACGCGCGCACGGCCACGCGTGTAGGATCGACAGGCCGGCATTTAAATACAGTTTAAAGTGAACATAGCCGAAACGGGTTGCGGAGGTCGCGTTTTAACCGTGAACGAGCGTGAGAACGATTCTCAACTCTCGCCTTACTATTCCGTCCTTCGTTGTCTCTTTTTCGTGCCCTTTCGCTTACCCTTTTACCCATTCTAACGTATCTCCCCCTTCCTTATGATATTATTTTATACTCCAATCGAATATATATTTTTTCAAGAGAATTAGAAAACAGGTTTTACAATTTTGGTTCTCTATATTTCTAACTTTTCCAAACGTGAATTGATTTAAATATTATTTTAGTTTTATAAAGATACTCGGTTAGAATATTATATCTTTCATTAATATCGGTGTAGTTAATGTTACAAATAATTAGACGAGAAGATATTTAAAAAAAAAATTGTATATTATTTAAATATAAGAACAATAAAACACTATTAGAAATTACTTCTATCATAAACTCTTTCTCTTATAATTTATTTCATTGAAATTTTGTTGATCCTTCTTGATTCATAATAATTTTAAACCACGAAACGATTTAATATTCTTATTTAATCCAAATGGTTTATTTTCTCTCTTTTTTGTTGTTTCATGAATAAGCAAATTTTTAGATCACTCACTTCATCGTTTATTTCCAAGAATCTCAAACTAACTACTAACAGGTTTGAACTTTTAATATTATTAAAACGTATCAATGATAGATACTTAGCAGATACTTTAATCGTACAATCTTGATATTTATTCCACGAACCAATGGAACCCTTTAGTTTCTTATTTTTTTGTTTCACAAATTGGAATTAAGTCATGTGACATAACGACATGGCGGATGTCGTTTATACATAGTAATTCCTTTTTTAGAATTCTACCCGTAGAACATCGAGATCTTACAGCTATAAATACCAAGCCCGCGTTAACGAGGAATGCGGCAGTGTCCTCTGTATATAATGAGAGAAAGAGAAAGAGAAAGAGAGAGAGAGAGAGAGAGAGAAAGAGAGAAAAAAAACTAAATATAGAACGGTATTTATCCTGAGCATGACTCTGTTAACTTTTAGATACACATAAACGCGACACACGCGTGCAAACTCGCTTTCTATGCTTTGTTTGCACTCATTGCGTTTGTATTTGACGAAAGCCTTCGCTTCCAGCTTACTTTCTATCGTCTTACTCGCACACCACCACTCTAAGACGTTGATTCGTTTCAAATAGTTGTTTCTTTTTTCTTTTTTTTGCGATTGAACAACCACCGTGACAAAAAAAAACCCCTCCTCCCACTTGTGATTTCCGATCTATCGAATTCGGTTCCTTCTTCTTGGTGTAGAGAAAAAAAGAAGAAGTTTTTCTTTACATTCGCAATTCGACGAACCGACTGACTATTTTTTCTTCTTTTTTTTTTTTGTAAGGTAGCAAATAAACGGATTTGTAAATCTAAGCACGCTGGAGTGATGTATCGGTCGTGTAAAATTTACGCATATTACATGAAACACCCGCACATGTAAACGCATACACATATTTACACATTTACAAGTCTTCGATCTACGACGTACGACGACGACGACGACACGCTCGACCGAGCAGGAATTTTACACTTGACAATTTCGAGGACACGTTTCTAACGTGCCTTTGCTATTAGCAAGGTCGTATAGCTTGGAGAGATAATTGTAAAACTCTTTGAAATACCCCCACAATTCCCCTCCCATCTCCTCATTCCGGAGGTCGTTCGTTTTCTTTACTCTTTTCTATTACTTATTTTCATTTTATTTATTTTTCTATAATTTTTTTTATTCCAGCAATGAATGAGAAAGAAATCGCGAACGTAGATTTAAAATTGATCAATATTTTAAAGATTTGTCTCTAATCGATCCAATAAAATATTGATTAATAGATAATATTTGCGTGTATGCGTGTTTAATAAAATAATGATTTTAATATAACTTATGTTTCTTATTATTCGATATTCTTACAGAAAGTTCTTGATGAGAGGATAAATCAAAGAGTCGATGCCATGATGGAAGCTGGTCTGATCAATGAGTTACTCGAATTTCATCGTAAATACAACGAAGATAGGATTAGGACACATATGTGAGTACATCAATCGATAATTCATATTTAATGATAGACAATAATAACTAATAAGTGATTCTAATCCATTGTTTAATAAAGAAATTGACATTAATAAATAACACACTTAATATTTATTTTCATGAGCGTTTATAGACAATACATGTAAGCATATGGTGGGTGTGGGGAGATACGTAGGGGTCACACATACAAATACACATAAAAAATTATTAACGTTTACAGAAATGTAGATATGAATTATGAAAAATTTGTCTTTTCCCCGATTACTGGTCAATACGTTTAGTATTAGATATACTAGAACAAATTCTTCTTCATAATAATTATTTTCGAAGTGAGAAAAGAATAGGCAACAAGTTAGAATGGACTGTGGTAGAGAAGAAGAGGTTCTTTTAAAGGCTTTCGAGTGTGTCGGGACTTAATTATCTTTCGTGCGCGGTCGAATAACCTCGGTCACGATAACATGCCCGCATATGCGAATGATTTCTTTGATCGAACCGGTCATGCCAGTTGGTGCATCGTTAAGACACGTGCTCTTTTTTCCAAGTTTTAGTATAGTCACACATATACCTACCCCCCTGTCTACATCGTACACGTATATATGTGTGTATATATCTAACAAATACAGACAAATTTGAAAAAGTTGCGGAAAAGGATTAAAGACGGGATTCCTTGAAAACGCGACATTAATATAATCCTCATTTTTTTTTTTTTTTTAACTACAAACACATTTTGTTACTTGGAAGCGACATTAAGAAGTTGAAACGACATAGATTATTCTTAATCACGTTAATCCTCTCCAAGAGGGACTGGTTTTATTCTACAATTTTATTTCATACGAAAAATGAGACGAAAATAATTTAATTTACTTCATACGTGTTTTAGATTTTTGGAAAAAATATATAATAAATAAATAAATATTTGTTTCCTTTTTTTTTTTTGATATTAAAGAGCATAGACTTAGAAGAGAGAGAGGAACGAACAAAATCATTTCGAAATTCGATAGTAATTATGAATATTTGTGTTTGGTGATATTTCTATCAAAATCTAATAAATTCTAAACAACCTGTTACTGTGCCAACGTGTGAAGCTTTTAAAAGCACCCGGGTGTGTGTGTTAGATAGTTCTAACGACACTACGTTAACTGTTATTAACATTTTAGAAAGTTGACAGCGCGTGTATCTATATTTTACACAAGCCATGTTTGTGCGTTACATTCTAACGCATGTTACGAGAAAACTTCAGCTTCCTATACGTTTATTAAACTTTTTTTTTAACCTTTTTTTACTCTGTTTGTTCAATACACCGCGTGTTCGTTAAGTATGATAAACCGATATATACGGAAGCTATTGTAAGAATTATTTATTTATTTTCTATCTTATTAAATTCTTGTATAAAAAGAAAAAAACCTTCTTCAATATCTACGATATAATTGAAATTATTTCTAAATCTATTTTATCGTGGATCAAATTATAAAAACCTTCAAGACACGAACGTTTCTCTACTCGTTACACAATAAATTTATATTACAATTTTTAGTCAATAACATATAATCTATCTGAACAACACTTTGCATCATATTGAAGATATCAAAAGTTTCACAAAATAAAGATTTCTTCCGATATGGTATCCGAATGTTACCAGAAAGATAGGAAAAAGTATTGGCTAGTGATGGACAATACTTTGATTAAAATTCAACGTACGATTATTTCATAAAAAAATTCTTTTTGTTGTTGGTAAAAACGGTGGAAACTTATTTGTACATCTAATATTTTTTAAATCGTTGAAATATTTCAATCTGTGTGTGTATGTGTGTGTGTGGGATAGAATAGCTCGTAGATAATTTAAAATAAAATTTAATCTAGCCTGGAGGTATTTCAAATAGAATGAATCTATTGATCTATCAATTATCAGTAACTTTGATTTTCGATATAGATGATAATCGAATAATAATCCAATGGGTGAGGCCATTATCCTTCTCTCTTTCTCTCTCTCTCTTCCTATTGCACGTACATATATAGAGGTATTACATACGCCTTCGTTTATGAACCATGTTGCACGATCGAAAAGTTATTCGGAGGCGTGGGAGTTAGTGGAGGCGCGCTCGTGCAAATCATTTCTTCGAAGTCACGAGAGCGTGCCACTTGGCGTACCGACGATGGGGGAGCACGTGAGCTGCGATTTGTATACGAGCGACGTTAGTGCTGCTTCGTGAATGGAGAAAGAAAAAGATAAAAAGAGAGAGAGAGAGAGAGAGAGAGAGAGAGAGAGAGAGACTCTCCTCACCTTACTCGTTTCCGGAAATTGCGAGCGTACGCTAGCCAACCGGATGTCGGACAGAAAATAAAGGAGGTAGGCGTTCGCAAAGAATGGCTACTATTACTACTATTACTACTACTACTACTACTACTGCTACTATTACTACTACTACTACTACTAATACACCTCTGTGATTTTAATATTTAAACAAATATTATACTTATACAAGTTTTATTAATAGAGAAAGATGAAACAATTCATTGATTTTCACCCTCATATACTTATCAATGCATAATATTATAATTGTTAAAATTAATTATGTTAGTTATATAGTTTGTTATAGTAATTAATTAATTTATTATGAAATATGTGCTTATACCATGGTGTATTTTTTATTTAATATAATTCTACGTAGCCAACGGCGCCTAGCCATGTTGGATTACTAGTTTCCGGTCGATCGCTAAAGTTAAGCAACGTAGGTGTAATGCACGGTAGTGTAATATGGATGACCCGTCCGGAGAAAACAAAAGATAAGAAAGAGAACCGTGTGTGGTGTTGATTATTCCAGTGAGCTGGTAAAAATGTGTGACCTCTTCTTTGATTAGTACTTGAAATAAGTGTGTGTGTGTGTGTATGTGTGTTGTGGTATTCCTAAAGAAGCAATTTCGATTCAGTATTTTAATCTCGTATTTATTAATTGATCGAGTATCGATTTTTCAAATGTGTTTCTAATGAATATTTTTTTCTAAAAAAAAAAAGTCTATAATAGATGAATAATTTGTTTTATATATTGCTTAGATAGAATTTAAATATGAATTTTATGAAAATATGTAATATATTATTACCTGTTTGATATTTTTTACGTTATTAACATAATTTGTTGAGGAAATAGAACGAGGTAAAAAGAGAAAGAAAGAAAGATAGAGAATAAATATAAAAGATAATTTGAATAATAAAATTATTGCAAATATTGGACTCGTGCCTTGGCCTCGTAAACAATCAAGGTGTACCACTGGAAATATCAATAATATTTATTTTGCCCTATTGCGTTGTTGGCTCGCTTAGAAAATCGTTTTCATTATGAGAAATTTATTGCACTCCTTTTCTGCATATACTACTTGTTGCAAAGAAAGTTTCCTTTACGTTGTTTTATACCGGACACCTTTGTTTTTTATTCTCCTTTGTTTGTTAGACCAGATACAAGTGGTTGATAAAAATTAAATTAACAAGCGCGCTCGCGCCCCCGCGTTCGGTTGTATATGGGTGTGTATAATACTTGTATACTTGTGAGTGTGTGTGTGTGTGTGTGTGTGTGTGTGTGTATACTAACACACAATAAAAGATATTCGCACGATACCGTCTACATGATGTTTCCGAGAAATGAAACTTCTCTTAACGAGTTAGAATTACTTTATTTTCTATTGTTCTTCAAAGATTGTTCAAGTAAAATGAAAATTTACGTCAAATGTATTGTTGTTTATAATCATACTTATAATGATATTTCTTTTCTAAATACCATTCCCATTGTCAATTTGAAACAATTTATCTGTAATAACGATCTAATTTAATATATTAATCTTTTGTAAAAGACACAGAGAGTGAAAAATGTTTTTGATTAAATATACATCAAAAGGCTTACGTTCAATTTAATTTCAAATAAATTACAAACTTATTATCTTTTTTTTTTAGTTATAAAAATCATCATCAACGTATGTCTTATTACGTAGATTCTGTAATTATTCAAAGATAAGAATATTTGAATTATTTATATTATTAAAACTTATTTCTATTGTATATCGATAAGAAAAAAAAAACTGTTGTTCATGAAATACATTAGTTTGAATAATATTTCAGAAAATTGATTATATTTAAATCGACGTGATAGTAAAGATTAAAATTTGATTCGTTTATTTACGATTGAGAAATGTTAAGGAAAGATCGGAGTTCTGGTAGCATGGTATTCACACCGCGTCATCGAATTCCACGAGAATCAGATAACAACGCGAAACGTCTCACTTGTCATTCCTACATTTTATTTTTTTTTTTTTCGTGAACCTTGCAAGCACAAGTGAAGTACTACTACACTTAACTAACGAATACCAAGGAAGATACTTGTATAAAAAATCTACGATTTTTCATTAGTTAAAAGATGCTTTTCTCACTTTGTGAATGGAAAAAAAAAAGATAGAACAATGTCTACATTGTGTTTAAACTTCCACGTTTAATTTTACATCGCCTCGCTATTTAACAGCTCGTTGATTCATCACACACACACATACACAAGTTAACGTTCTATGAATCAATATGAATGTTAAATATTTATCATCTTTTCTTCTCATTTTTTTTTCATAAAAGTCAAATAACGTGTATAAAATCGATCAGTATAATATCTGGGATTTAATTAAAATCATAATTTTTTTCACACACAAACTCGTTAACAAATCTGATATATATGTACATATTTGAAATAATAATTAGTAATGTCAAGTATCCGTGTGACATTTCTTTTTGAATTGAAAACATCTTCGAATGCCTTCAGAGTTACGAGAAAATATTTTACAACCATGCAATCACTTCAAATAACAATTTTAAAATGCAATGTTATATTCTCAAAATAGTTCTATATATCATACATATAATTAATTCACGAATCGAAAGATTCTATTTTTAAAAATGATCAGTCTAATCTATTTCTCAAAATATTAAAACCACGATCACCGTTCTTCGGTCAAAGGTCGTACAAATAATTCTTACGTACTCTCTTCTCAAATTTTAACTTATCTCTAAAGCAGATAAAAAAAAAGTTAGAATCTATTTTTATAGTTAGCTCTCTCACCGATAAAATACACGTATCCTTGGAGCAAATACGTTTTGAAAAAATTGTTATTTAATATATCACGAAAAGTATTAAATAAAGTATTAATATTAAATAAATCTAAAGTCTAACGTTAAGTAAATTATGAATAGTAGAGAATAGGTTATTGTGATAGATATCAAATTGATTTAATGCAATAATGCAATATCATACCTTATTGCATAAAAAATTATAAAAAAAAAATAAGAAATACAAAGTAATCATCGATAAACAATCAGAAAGATCTAGGTCGACTATTTTTATTATTATCTCTTTCTTTCTATTATTATTCTTTTTTTAATCTTTTTTTTTCCTTGCTTCTTTTACTTTCTCACTGTTCATTCAGAGCATCGAATGAGATTCTTTGTTATTAGGCGAGCAATAATAAGAACGGTAAAGCATAGCAATGCAAATAGTCGGGGCCCCAACTGCGAGTTCGTGTTTATTGCTGGACTGTCTCTTGTATCTTATCCATGTGTATACAGGGTGATCGTAAATGCCGGCCAACGAGGTAAAGTTTACAGCTCGTACGTTACACCGGGAGAGTTAGAAGATATCTCTCACAGAGGAAAATTTCGACCGCCTGCAAACGATGAAACAGGAAAAAACTAACGAAACGTTATTCAATGATGATTATACTTCTTTTTTTGAATCTTTTATTCATTTTCCAAGGTTCCTTTTCACAAATGTTTAACAGAGATTACTTGTGAATGTAAATTAAACAAGTAACATATACTCACGAGAAAGAAAAGAAAGAAAAAAAGATAAAATAATATAAAAATCTACTTTTATTTCTTACTTTCTTATATTTTTTTTTTTTTATTTTAGTTTCATAGGTGACACACACTCGATGATAACCAACCGTCTCTCTACGGTTAGAGTCGTTCGCTTCGGTGAGTTTTCTTTCTTCCCTTTTAAGGGGGTAGGGAAGCGAGATTAGAACGAGATAGAGAAAAAAAAAGAAACGGAAATTGGTTACCTTTTTCGTCTGTAAACGTTGATAAGAGAACGTTATCAGTAACTTGGAGTTTCCGGTTAGTAGATCGATGCTTATGTTAGTACCACCGACAATTATCACTAATTATTGTCACAGATATTCTACTACTATCTTCTACATGTTCTCAATATATATATCTTTTGGTTAACGTGAGAATGAACAAGTTAGAATGTATGTGTCCGTTGTAGCGTACGCTTTATACGCATCCGTAGAACTGCATCGCGCTGCACTGGCTATGCAAATTGGCGCCAGTGCAATTTCCAGACGGTGTGCGCTTGGCACGTGCAATGCTACGCATAACGACTGCTTTCGATATCTCAAGCTACATATATGTATATATATTTATATATGTATAGTATATATACATATATGCATATACTTATATACATGTACGTGTATACAATGATTTTAGCCGAATTAAACCATACGAGTCTCGTTCCCTTTTAGCATCCTCCCTTTGATAGCCGATCATCTGTCATTAATTCGAGTAACGGCCGAGTTTCATTAACACGTAGAGTGGAGTTAATGGTGATTGGCATTCCGCTTCGTAGATTTCGTTTACAATGAATGTTCCTAAGGATTTAATTTTCTTTTTTTTTTTATTTATTATACTTTGTTACATCCTTTTTTAAAAAAACATTGACATATTTTATATACCATACACAGAATATTTTTTCTTAATAATTAAAATATTCATGAAACTTTTAAATAAATGTTATTTTTACTTTTGAAAGATTTGTCATATTTTGTTTTTCATTGTTGTTATTTTAAAATCAATTGAAATTAGACAGATGTTATGTTTTATTTCTTTGTTTTAAATAAAAATTATATCTATTGGTATAAGTTATTATATGAGATAGAGGTTTATGTATTGTTTCATGTTTAGTATATTTATTAGTGTTTATTGATTCATGGTGGATCCAAGGAGAATCCTTAAGAAAATGTGAAAATTATTACAAATAGATAGAATCGGACAAAGTCCAAGGAACTTGGTATGGCCAAAGGAGAAAGTAGATATATAATCAACACTAATTTTCCACGTTAAAGTCGTCGGAGGTGTGTCAGATACCGCATTATTATGCCAGCAATCTTAGATTCGCCATTTTCTATTATTACCGGGTAATAAATTTCGCAAACAATCGTTCACGTCATAAAGAACGAAGGTGACTGTGCTAGAAAGGAGCTAGACGAAGATTACCGATGCGGAATGCAGATAAAATCCAGAAGAATAACTGCAATTGTCATAATAACTAATTATCGATCGATATATTCTTGGATAATATTTTCCCAGAACGATAAGGGTTACTGAGGCAAGGAGGAATAAATAATAATAATAACTCGAATATTTAATTTGAAGAAATAAATAAAAATACAAACAAATCGTGAGTTATTTTTTACGTTGATGTACATTTTACTTTATAGGTTCCTAAAATTTTACAAGCACTTGCTGATTTACATAAAAATCTAATATAAAGATAAATTATTCAAACGAATTATAAATAATTGTTTGAAAATGATCAAATTATCAAAATTTTCAATGATTTCAGCAATTTCTTTTTTTCCGTAATGCTCTTATGCAGAATTTATAAACCCGGTTTAAGGTAATATTCAGAATGAATCAAGCAAAAGTATGCCAAACTTATTCGTTCAATATAAATCTATCTCGATTATTCTAATCGTTTTCATGTTCTCTGTTACAAATACGCTATTTATATTTGAATTCAAGTAATATCAATTGGAAACTCCCTGATATTATAGAATACGAGTTACAAGAGTTATTCGTATCGCAAAAATACTGTAAATTTAATAATAAATGATATTACAACGTATCGTATTTATAAGTAAAAGTGTTTTTGATCCATAAATTTAGTGATTTTTAATGAAAGATAAAGTATATTATTAATACGACGTTAGTCAATGAAAAAAAAAAAAGTAGGACGAAACTAAATAGACATATGTGAGCAATCTGGCGATACAAGCTGAACGGTATTAAATGTTACGATTTCGTGAAGCTTCGATAAGCACGTGTCTTATCATTTGCTTTCGCCACGGATTAAGAACCAATCCCATCAATTTTATCGACACACACAATAATAAACGTGTATAATATTACAAATATATGAATAAAAGAGTGACGATTTTAGAGAGATGCAATATATTTTATATTTACAAATATACATTTACATACGTTATGTTTATATTTATCTAAAACGAAGAAACAAAATAATCACGATGTCGAATAATTTTCTCTTACACCCTTTCTTCTCCCCCCTCTTTCCCCCCTGTTAATTTTCTCCCTTTTTCCGTTTCTTTACGACGCATCGAGTTACTCCCACCCTTTCCTGCCGCCTGTTTCCAAACTATTTATACCCTCTTATATTCGCCACATTTCTGCAAGAACCGTGTCTCGTATTATGCAAATTTCCGTCATTGCTTTGATACTTACTCTCTTCTACCTGCTCGAATTATACCGGATATGACGTCATAGCGTGAAGCATTAAACCTACCGCATGGTTGTGGTGGACAGTATAATTAATATATGGCGTGCAGATCGGTAGGTACTGGCAATTAGTTTAATGCCGCATTTACTGTCGCGACGCAACTTAATATAGTCTCGATCAATATTAGCCGAATATTTTTCTACCATCCCCTCACTTCTTTTTCTTTAAATTTATTTAAGATCAGTTATACGAAATGTCTCTCTCTTTCTTTCTCCTTTTTTTTTTAGGTTGATTTTCATTCTCAAAATAATTTTACCCAAAATTTGATTAATTCGTGTAACGAGCTCTAAGACGGGAGGAAGTGAAAAGAATAAAAAATATAATCAATGATTTCTCGAGTAGAATAGATAACCTAGTAAACTTTGTTCATTTATGGGAAGGAGGAGAAGGAGTGAAGAGGGAGGAGGGTATGTGAGTAGAAGAAAATTATGACAATTTTGAACGATAACCCAAGTCGTTAGATTATTATTGGGTCAATCGATGAAGAGAGAAGAAGAGAAATCTTCATCTTACGTTTTCTTACGTCTTATACTTTTATATCTTTTTTTATCCAACTAAGAGAGACCACCTTTAGTTGTTACCTGTAATATACAGTCGTTGTCGTCGTCTTCGTTAATTACAATCTTCTCTACGATCGAGATAAGATGTCGATAAAAAAAAAAGAAACACGTGGAGATTACGAACCGAGGAGTTTAGCTCGGTCTTTCTTTTTTTTTTTTATTTCCTTCACTGTTTTTTTATTATTAGATTCTCTCATAGAAATATTGATCTTAAATGACAAAGAAAAAAAAACAAAACAAATCATTAAACGTTAATTTATATTCTTTATATTGTAAAATAAAACTAAGTGTGTGTGTGTTTGTGTGTGTGAGTTTTAAAATAATTATTATATCGTGAAAGTTATTACGATTTGCAAAAGCAAAACTAATTATTTGTTTGTTTTTATTCTTTTTGATGATAAACGATTTTACTATTTTATTTAACCTTTTGATTTTTTTTTTTTATGGGAATTGTTAGATTGAGATTTTAAGTGTCAAATATAAAAACGAATAAGGATAATATATGTTATTTTATAATCGTGGCTAAGTATGCGATAATTCCTATAAATTTATGTATATTTTGTTGTTGTTCACGATTTGAAGAAAAAGAATAAAATAAATAACATTTGGGTTTTACGTGTAACACAAGGGACCGCTTGGCAACAAGTAGTAAAATTATTTTAGAACAGTTACGTATTCCGTTCCACTGGTTAGTGACACGGTTATCTTAATTACTACTACTAATACCACTGTCACGACGACAACGATATAATAATCAATCTTACTACTATCATTATATATATATGTATATATACTATTTATTACTACTATTGTTGTTATCACTTTTGCCATTGATAATGTTATTGCAAAGATTTCTCAGGGTTATCGCTTGCAACATTAACGCGAATTTTTTTTTTTTCCTTACTCACCAAAAGAAGACCAACTCAAAATATTACTCGGGAATTTTCGGTGAGAGAGAAAAAGAGAGAGTCAAATAATCTAATTCAAAAATATAATTGTTGTTTCACTTTATTTTATTTAATAACACGATTGAATAAGAATTTTAACACAAGATGTTACTTTTTAATTAAATTTTAATTAAACCCCTTAATATTTTGTTGTATTTAATAAAAATATTCATTCATTAGTCAAAGTATATTTAAATATATTTAAATGAAACGTTTTCTAAGTAATGCTTGTATTTCAAACCTCCTTCTCTTTCTTTTGTTATTTGTTCTTTTTCTATTTATCTCTTTCTATTTTCTATATCATTTAATGGTCGAAGAATGAAAGATAGATCTAATTTAAAACAGCAACACATGAATACGTATTATAGATATTAATGTATATGTGGACAAGTGAGTAGAGAGGGACTGCTTTAGCATCGGGTTTTCTCGCCACGTAAGCTAGACGTATACACAACGTGACCTCGAGCTCACTATCACTATCGTACCGTGATAAGCCGACGACCGTGCAAAATGCAATCCCTCTTTTTTTGAAATGACTGTTTCAACGGTGAGTTGATACGAGTTCATCGTGTATAACTGTATCCATAACTTCTTTTCCTCTTTCAAATCCGTTAACTTGTATAATCATTTCTTGGAACTATAATAATGATAATAATAATAATAATATTCACCATGATCATCATTTTATTCATTCGACGATTCATTATTTTACAAATTATTTTTGAAAGAATAAATGTTAATTCTGGTTTCTTAACGAAAGAATTTCGTTGACAGTTTTGCTCATAGGACATATTTAACATACTAAGCAACGGAAAGTATTTTACACACACACACATAGAGAGACACACGTGTAATACAATTTATATATATTGAATTACTCGCATCATGATTAGCATAGCTCGGTTAAGTTTGCATCAATGTTAGCAAAATAGTTTAAAAAGAATGTATAAAGTTCCTTAAATGTAATCATTATTATTATCATAATATTTATGATATTAACGTACACATAAATACTCAAATAATAAGCTTAAGAATAAAGATCTTATTTTCATTAAAAATAGTAACATTTAACAATAAAGAAAAATCAGATTAAAACATGACTCTGATTCGTTTACGTTTAATCTTGTTATTTATTAATAAATAATGGAACAACACAAAACTATAGGGAAAAGTTTGATTACTTATGTTTTTAATTTCGATAACAAATAAATAAAAAGAAAAATAACGAGGAAAAGGATCATCAAAGTGAATGTTTATATTCCAGGTCACCTGATTACTCGAAAGGCATCTTCCAGAGCATCGGCTTCAAAGAGTTTCATGATTACCTCATCTTACCAGAAGAGGAAAGGGTAAGCAAGAAGGTAAGTAAAAGACGTTGGCGTCCATATCTTCATCAACGTGATGTCCGGTGCAGCTGCTTGCTCGGCTGTCGACCAACCAACCGACCACTACGTGTATAATCATGCGTGATTCTCGCTTTATGTGCCGTCATCGAAAAATTCATCCGGGTTGTTTTTGATGATAAGTTGTTATAGTAGTAGTAGTAGTAGTAGTAAGTAAGAAGGTCTGATATACAGGCAGCTGCAGCTACTTATTTCTTGAAAATTTACTTAATAAAGCCCTTATTATTTTCTGTGTGTGTATGTGTGTGTGTGTGTGTTTTTTTTTTCTTTATTATTATTACACTTTGTTTCTACCTCGAAAAATTAACTTTACCAGCTAATAACAACACCACAATAACATCTTACAACAACGTTTTATGTAATATTAAACGGAGTAAAATGTTCTGAGCGTTTTTATCGTTGAAATGAAGGGAAAAAACGCTCAGAACATTTTTACTTTATTCATTATTATAATTCTATCGTATATATATATATATTTATTTATTTATTTATTTGTGTTTTAGGGAGAAGAGATGCTCAATAAAGGTCGTGATTATTTGAAATTGGTTACCAGAAGGTATGCTAGAACTCAACAAAAATGGATTAGGAATCGTTTAATACGACGAGCTGATAGACAGGTAGTTATAACACCGTATATATTTGTATTTTATATATTAATTTGGGTGAAAAGAAATCTATTATTTGTTCGATAGATGACTGGTAGGTTGATGGATATCTCGTAAAGTATCGATCAAATAATTTTAGATTTTCGCGTTAATAAAAATTCTATCGTTGTTTTTTCAAGCTTGGTCCATTCAGTTTTGAGTTACAAAGTTTTGAAAATGGAAGTCAAGAGAAAGTTCGATACATTTTACATTTTTTTCAAGATTTCTATAAGAGAAGCATTATTATGTAATTAATAGCAACAAATTGTAGAACAAAATGATTCAATTTTAACTCAAATCAGATAATCCGAAACACTTTAATTAAAGTCTCGAAGTTTACGTAAAAGTAATGGATTTCTTTCTCTCTGTTATTTTTTTCTTATCGTTATTCATGTGCCTTTAACGAATATATCAGGTTCCACCGTTGTATGAATTGGATTGCACCGATTTAACTAAATGGGAATCTAATGTTTACGATAAAGCAGTCTCGATAATTTCTGCAGTATTACGCGGTGATAAACCTGATGAGATACCTATTAATGAGAATGTCAAGGATCTAAAAACTACCGATAGTAGTAATGAAGTGCAAAATTATTGCGAAGTAAGTAGAAAATTTGTTGTTCTTCTTTTTATTAATATCATAATTAATGAATTATCTCTGTTTTTTTTATATATTCATTTCAGATTTGTGAGAGAATATTCATTGGTGAGTTTCAATGGCTTTTACATATAAAAGGAATGAAGCATAAAAAACAATTGCAGCGTAAAAGAAAACTGGAAGAGCAAAATTTGGCATCTGGCAAACCGTCATAGACTGATATTAAATTAAAATTAATTCCTAAATTGTATATATGTATTGAAAAAAATATTATTCGATATTTATTTGATACAGAGAACGAATTATACTAATTGTAAGTAAATAAAAAATAGTCTCAGTAAATATTGGTCAAAAAGTGAACCGTTTTTTTTTATGTATTATTTTTGTATGATAGTAGTATTAATTTGTCAAGAATATGTCAAGGGTCTTTATGGAAATGAAAGGAAAACGTGTAAGATACTACTTTCTGTAAATTGAAAATTTAGTATTAAATAAGTCGATTATTATATTAACATACAAATATGTTTATTACTTTGAAACGATTAAACTTTGGACTTATGCTTGCTGAGACTGTTTTTTATTTTTTTTACTCTTGGTATAATATGTTCTATGAATTTTGTAAGTATTGAATGGTTTTTTTTTTCTTTTCTAACATCCTGCATTTATATCAATAATCGTGTATGTAATACACTTTAAAGAGATAAATAGTTTGTATATTTTCTAATGAATTTCAATGAAAGTGTTTGACGATGGTCGATAAACCAGATTATTATTTTATCGATATCAAATAACGTACCTTTAGTTCTTTCTATATTGTCGTATCGTATGATGTTTATGCAGAGAACAATCTAATTGAATAATTTTCAAAAGAAAAATTGAATTAAGTAATTATGAAAAATAATTGTAGATTATTAATATGTTTTATTTTGTTACAATTTAGAATTAAGTATTGAAATAGTTGATGATAGTCAGTATTATCGAAAGAGAAAGAGATTATGTATCTGTGGTAGGTAAAACATCCATTGATGATAATTATTTAATAATTTTATTTTTGTTAGAATTAGATATGACATACTTTGACAATAATTATTATACAATTTGCAAAAAAATAAGTATTAAATGATATTGATTTACAATCGTTTGATAATAATTTCGGTTGTAAAATTTCTGTTTGTTTTTGTTTTGTAAATTACTACCCAGTGACCACAAAACGTTAATGTGACGTTAATGTGACGTTAATGTGACATCATTTTTGAAAAATGACCTAAATCGAACGTCATATTAATGTTTTGTATTAACTGGGTCATTGAATAGTTGCATTAATAAAACTTTCAATTGTTAGTATCGTTTATTTTTATTAAATACTTATTTACCTTTTATTTATTTTTGTTTAAATTTATTAATATTAATATGCATGATTCTTTTTGTCAAATTTTTCATATACCTTCAAACAGTTGATACTTTATTTGACACTTTATCTTTATTTTTTTTTTATATGATATAAAATTGCAAACGTTTTGTCTGTATTCCTAATACCAATTACAGGAGGCACAGGTGTGCAACATTTAGCTACTTTACTATTTCAATTAACGTAGATTCGCTGTCTCCACCTCCTCCGAAACTGTTTTCAGTTTCTGCAGAAAAGGTCGGATTCTAGTAGGGAATCTACGATAAATCGAAATTCGCAACCCATTTCAAACATGTTTCTCGTGTTCTTGTTCTATTCGGTATTGTCTGTATCCCTGTAGACTATGGAATTTTTGCCAATGTTCTATTTCATCGAAATATGGATTAATAAGCAAAAAAAAAATATTTATCTAACGTGTCAATAACTTTTAATGGTCTAAAGTTGGATTACAATGTTACTGAATCATTTTGTCTACCATGTTTGCAAAAAGAATTTTGCCATTTGTTTGTTTCTTGTTTAAATATATACCACACAATGATTTTTATCAAATAAAAAAACAGAGAAAGAGAGAGAGAGAGAATATCAGGTTTGGTGTCCCAATTTAGTCAACCCAATGACCTAATTATTATTATTATTATTATTATTATTATAATCACAGGGATGTTAATACTTTTAATATCTTGACCTATCAAACGTGTTTTTCAGGATTATTCTTAGAAAATAAAAGAAATAAAATAATAGCCTGGTACGATCATTTATTAATACCAATCTCAATTTTCTTGACGTCAGATTTAATTTCGTATAATCAAACAAAAATAATTCGCGAAGAAAAATAAATCAACGTTAATACGTAACGCTTGTTATTGATCGTTTTTTTTTTAAAATAATCGAAATTGTATAAGAAAATTACACAAAAAAATGTAGATTATTTCGTTACGTAGTGATAATAAAATAATCAAATAAATTCTTAATATACCAAAGTAAACGATGAAATATTCTTTTTGTATATGCAGTTAACATTTGAATCAGATTATTACATGAACATTAATAATATGATATCATAACGAGAGAATGGATAAAATCCAAAGAATAGTATTACACCAATCCAATTGAATTGGACAACTTAGAACCATTGGAACGATCTTTAGGCATACAGCAAGGCTTACGATTCGCGAAACTCGATATTGGCGACAAGGGGATTATTGTGCATGTACTGTTTGAATCCATATCAATGTGCATTCGATTTACGACCAGTCGACCGTGTTAACATGCATGGTTGTTAATAATCCTAGAATTTCGTGTTATATGAATATGATTAATATCGAATCGAACGTATAAAGGTTTATCAAAGGAATCCAATTCATAGGAATTTGTCATCAAAGAAACGATTATTGCTTTAACGTGTTAAAAAAAAAAATATGTATATATATATTTCGATGTTTATTTAATATTGAAATTTGCCCGCAGGGAAGTATTCAATGATCGATCGATCGATCGGTCGTGAATTTCTAAACACGATTCGATGTCGAAAGCCAATACGTTTTACTGTCACTTCCTAAGGTCGTTGTTGTTTTAGTTTTCTTAGCAACTTCGTAACACGCCTAATTAAATGCCGAATACTCGATTTCCTCAGAGTTAACTCTTTGGTAATTTGACTCATAGTAAATAGGCGTGGTAATTTATTCTTTTTAGAGTTTTTAATACGTCCATATGAAATTTGAACGGTTGGGTTGGTTGAATTGGTAAATTTAGTCACTTTGTTGTCTTATAATACATTAAAGCGATTTTTTAAATGGGTTTTTAATAATTTGATCGATTGGTAAATGAATAATCATTTTTTCCTTATACATCGATCTATATTTTTCTAACATATATATTTCTTTTGATGAAATTTTCATTGATTTTATAATAAAAACATTTTTAGAACAATTATTTTTTCTAATATTATTCTATTAAAAGGTACAATAAACGTATTGTTTTTAAATGTTGGAAAAATACCTACACACACACATACATATGTTATTAATTACACGATTCGGTAAATTTCTTTTTAATTATATATCTTATCTAACAGAAAGTGATAGTATTACAGAGAGAAACTTGTTTCCAAGTGTCTCTCGCAATCATACGTTTTGCGTGGGATCGATCGAAGCGTACCCTTGCACTTACTCTGTCGCTGTAACTCGAATGCCAAAGTTCATCGTTCTAACGTAAAAGATGAATGGACGGGGGAATCGGATGAATGAACGAACCCAAAGAGAGAGAAAGTGAGATAGAAACTTGAAAGAGTGAAAGAATAGCTGCGTTTATTTCTCATTGCGGGACGACGTTTATCGCCTTGTAAACTAATGAAAGAAGAGAGGAAACTGCTTTTATCGTTGAAAACGTCACGTCCGCTTTCGATGTGCCAATCATTCCTATCGTTTAATGCGAATCCTCCTCCTCCTTCTTCTCCTCCTCTGACTATGACTAATTCGTTGAAATACATCTTCCGACAAAGATATTGACTGGAATAATTTGATTTCAAAAATCGCGCTAATCTATCGATTAATAATTATTATAAAGGGAAATGTGATTTAGTGGATACGATTAGATTATCTATGATTTTATTTTAATTATTAATTATTAATCTCTTACGTGTTTAGTTGAATCAAAAGGTTTAGTTGTCACCAAGATGCAATATGAATTTCAAACGATAAATAACTCCGTGGTATTGTATATTCAAAATTTATACTTTTATTCTATTTAATTCGTTAAGATGAATCTGTGAGGAAAGTTTTTAAGAGCTGGGAATTGATTTTCGGGAAAAAGAAAAACTAAAGAAATGAAATGGGTTTATTCTAAAAGAATTGATAGGGTTTAATAATAAAGGGCTTATAAATGAGGATTAAATAGATTTTGTAATAACATAAAGAATTTGAAGTAATCATTAATAGGAAAACATTAATAGTTTAAATCTACGAAAGAAAATCTATCGAAAGATTGAAACGAAAAATGCAAATAATTCTGTTTAAGCTGTAATTGTGCGAACGATTCACAAATTAGTTTCCAGCAAATTGCATTTACTGCAATATGTTTAATTCTTTATTTTCATTCTCATTCCTATCATATTTTAATACTTCAAAAACCCTTATGGTTAATATTTAAATTTTCATAATCGTACAGGGTGTGTTTCGTCGATGGAGAAATGAAAACAAATAATATTTGATGATTTATTCTTCAATGCAATTACCATTTACGTACCGATTGTTTCGTAATTCACATATTGTTTCGTAATGATATGTGGTCTAAACATGACAGTTATCCAGTACATTATGCAATGGCAGCACGAACAATACTCAATAGTAAATTTCCTGTAGATTGGATCGATCGTGGTGGTGTAATCAGTTAGCCAGTTCACTGTCCCTCGTTCTTATTTGGTTAGATTCGTTTTTATGGGCTTCGTTGATGGGAAACTCGTTTGTAACAAAATTCCAACGACGTTGGAAACTATGCAACTGGGAATTGTTAATGAATGTTTTAATCATCAGGTGTCATTCAAAAAATAAAAAGAAACTCACGATGAGTAATCTTTTTTTTTAACCATTTACACAAATACATATCGCGATTGATAAACGTCATTTTTAAACATCGTAGTAATCTAAATAAATTATATATATTTTTGTTTTAAATAATTCTTGAGAGTTCGGACGAAATAAAATATATTTGTTACGGTGTTTGTCGAATTTGTTTAAGTACATATGCAAAAATATAAATATAAATATAAAATAATAATAAATTTATTAAAAAAGAAGATTGTAGATAATTTTGAAAATTGTGAATAAAAAAGATTGATTTAAAAGGATTTGATAAAATAATCATCGCAAAAGCTTTCCTTGAACCGTGTCACAATTTAATCGACAAAATTTCTATTCAAATCGGCTAACGACGGAATGATCTATGATGACTATATTACGTGATTCATCTCGTATATCAATTTAAAGGTTCATTAGTAATTCAAAATTAAATAATAGAAAGATTTATTTTGATTATTTATCAATATTATAACATCAAAAGAGGAACAATAATTCTTGGTGTCTATAAATGAATACATTTCAAATGATTAATATAAAATATATATCTTATAAATATTTGTATCATATTTTTCATCAAAGAAATTTCTTCGAGTTCCGAGAAAATCCAAATAACACAGTCACGCGTAAGATAAATGTTAAAAAATAAAAAGAGAGAGAGAGATAAATTCTAATTACGTATTCAATATCTGATTTCTATTTCTTACCATCATCCTCTGAATCGTTCAAAACCAATCCTTCAGGTTTAATGCACCTTGAATTTGAAATGAAAATAATGCTCAACGATGTGTACTAATCCGAAATGTCAGGACGATGGTGACTGAGATCAAAGAGGAGATCAAAGTATCTCAAGCCGATCAGTTTTTAGAAATTCTATACGTGGTGATCGTAGTGTCGTCAATTTTTGTAAAAGAAACGAAAATTGAATAAAAAGAAGATTACTAAGTTTTTCTATGTTTTTTCTTTGGGAGCGAAGAGAATATTGCAATCGATGTAATATATATCTTTAATAAAATACATAAACACACACATATAAACACACACACACACACACACACACACACACACACACACACACACAATATATAACAAAATAAAATAATTTACTTTTGAATGACATAAATTAAATAAATAAAATTAGATGAAAAATTTAGCTTAAGAGGGACAAAAAGGTGATAATTATATTACATATTAAATAAATAAAATGCATTTATCTCTATTATCGTTAAAAAAATCGTAATTTTAGGAACTCGTAGGAAATATTAGATAAAAGAAAACTAGAAAAAATGTAAAAATTCATAAAAAATGTTCAGAGATGAGATAGGTGGTATGTTACGAGATATACAGTACCAGCAATTATGAGAGAGAGAGACAGAGAGAGAGAGAGAGATGTTAGAAAGAGATAAGGTATCGATAGTGGTCGCGAGATGGCGACGCACTGGCCGACGTCGGGCGTCGTTTCGGCGGCAGTCGGCCGTACGACGCCGTCGTCGCCACGTGGGGAGGGAATTTGAATCGGGCGCCACACGGTGGACCGGCATACGAGCGCGAGAAAGTGCCGGGACGCATCGGGAGAAATCGAGACGGAAAGAGACAGAAATAGAGGACAGAGAGATAGAGATAGGTGTTCTGAAGCATACGAGAGTGCAACAGAGAAAGGAGAAAGGAGAAAGAGAAAGAGAAAGAGAGATAAAGAGAGAAAGAGAGAGAGAAGGACATACAACGAGCTTAGCCATCTCGAGCGCCGTGCGATCATTCGCACTTGCCGGCTCGCGTTTCCGTCGTTCAGATAAAGAGCTGTCGTGCGTCTGCTCGTAGACAAAAAATATTACGTGGAAAACACGATTTATTATAATAAATAAAAATATATATATGTATATGTATGTATATGTATACGTATAAAGAATAAGAAGAAAAAAAAAATATATATATTAGGAAGGGAGGAAGAAGAGGGAGGAAGAGGGAGGAAGAGAGAGAGAGGGATAGAGGAAAATAAAGAAAGAAAGGAAGGAAGGCAAGAGTGACGAAAGAGAAGCCCCGTTGTCAGTGAGTGGCGAACCGTGGGACGGATTGGACACGGACTGCTGCAAGTCCTTCCGCGAGAGTCCTTGAACTTCAAATTCGTTCGATCGAATCGATCGTTCAAGGAAAGGTCGAGAGAATTGGGGCTAATCGAAGGTGTACTTTAAGGACTATACCAAAGCTTTGACCTCTCTTATAGGAGAAGAACTCGACCTTGGATATCAGTGTCGCCACCGTCGCTGCTATTTTTTATTTTCACCTATATCGCATTATTTTTTTCTTCTACTGTTATTATTATTATTATTATTATTTCGTATTATTTGAATCGTAAATTAATTTATCCGATATTTAATCTTTGATCGTATTTAACGCAATTTACACCCTCTTTTTCGAGAACTCGGTCGAGGTGTCGGTTTTGACAGAAATAAGAGAAACAACAGTTGTTTTTTCTTTTCTGGTTTTGCTTTGCTTGCTCTCTCGTGTGAGTGATCTGAAGAAATAGAAGAAGAAGAAGAAGAAGAAGAAGAGGTGGTGGTGGTGGTGGAAAGAAGTATACGAAATTAACCATCTATCACGCCGATGGAATGATTCAATATGTGGCCTAGGTAAGTGCAATTAAGAAAGAGAGAAATAGAGAGGGAGGAAAGAGAAACAGAGTGCGCATGATACATGTGTATCTATACGAAAGAAGAGAGAATGAGAGAATGAGAGAAAGAGAGAGATAGAGAATGAGTAGTTTACAGCATGCGGTCGAGAGCAGTCGAGGGTGGTAATTGGAGGGAGACGAATTAAAGGGGTTAAACGTTGGCGAGGGTGAGTAAGCTACAGGTAGCTCCCTCCGGAAGTTTACAAGACACCAACCGGTGAATCTTCATTCATCGGATGTATCATTTTTCCCTGTACTATTCACAGTTATCATAGAATCGTAATAACACCATATCACGTAACTCGACACAAAAGGAAAGTTACATTTACTTAATCGATTTTTCAAGTTGTTTTATCATTATATATATTCACCTAAGTAATCTTAATTATATAATAAATAAATAAATAAATAAATAAATAAATAAATGAGAAAATCAATCAAATTTCACGTTTAGAATATGCGAATACCATACCGAATTTCCTTTTGAAATATGAAATTGATATCACGAATAAACCGATTTATGATAGTTTACTCTAAAAGCCATTCAAACACACACGGTTCGTCTCAATATAGAAATTTCATGGTAAATTGTGTTATCGGTCAAAGCAAACGTTATATATCTATTTCTCTTTCACCCATTATTTTACTCTTAGTCTTTTACCAACTTGGTATCCACGATTCGATTCCACGAAAGGAAGACCGTTTAGGAGAGATTCAAAGTAGTAGACGGTATTAATCTCTGGAATGGGAGGAAAGGGGGATAGGATACGCACGATGCACTTTGCTTATCGGTTTGTTTCTACGTATAACATAAGTACTTACATACTTGTACGTATGTATGTACGTAAGTACGTAAGTACCAAAGGATAGATACATGGATACCACGGGCACTTTATACGTTTTCCTTTTGCATGGACCAATAGTGGTGGTTGGTAATGCAGGAAGATGGTAAAGAGAGAATGGGGAAGGGTTGAAACCGGCGCCATTAGCGGTTAAACGTTCTCCGAAACTACCTTTGTAATAGCATTTAATTAACAAAGATGTGACCTTATCGATTTTAGACTGGTCGATTAATTTTATTGTGTAATAACGCAAGATCGTAAGAACCAAAGGCTCTTCTTTCGTTCTATCACGATCCACCTTGAAAGCTTCCATAAATTTCTAACGATATCGTATTATACACCTTTCTTTCTTTTTCTTACTCTTTTATTCTCACTCACTCACTCACTCACTCACTCACTCTCTCTTTCTCTCTCTTTTAACCTTCTTTAATCTCCTCTTCTATATTTCTCGTTCTCTTGCAATAATAAAAATCGTTTCATCGTATATTTAATTACCTTCTCTATACCTATTTCATAAAAATCTACTAAGATTCATCTCCAAACCTACTTCTTGTCTTACTCAAAGATCAAATTTGATAAACATTATTTCTATCTTAAGGAACATGTTAGATTTATGTTACAATCGTTGAGATATATATTTCAGGAATGCATTAAGATAGGATTTATTTTACACGTACTTAAACACTTTTATCAATAATCGTATTACGAGAAGTAAACAAATTCTTACGTTGATGATAGACATTGTTGATAGTAGATATTATACTACATATATTATATTAAATATATATTATACTATATGTGTCTACTTAACTTCCAATTTAATTTAAGTAAAAGTAACTTAATTTTAGTAAAATTTCTTATTAAAACGTGACAGTCTGTGATGCTTCTGATTCTTTTTTATGAATATCTTTTTTTTTAATGTTATCGATAATTACAAATTTTTGTTCGAATAAATTATTGTTTTGTTGTTATCGGAATCGTACTAACTCTTAATTCATCTTGTCAATTGAACTAGAAATTTGATTTATGACACGATATGAATATCCTCCCAATACGTGAAGTTAAAGTTCTCTCTTTTCTCTCTTGCCTTTTCAATTTATCTTCAAATCTCGGAAACGACGTGTTATTTGCTCGGATACATATATATATACATCTATCGAAAGTAGTTTGCGAGAACGTCGAAGAGAGATCTCGATCTTTGGTATCCGGAAAAGTTTAACCGCTAAGATTACTTTCTGGTATTGACAGAATGTTTGTTACGTTACATGGACGTCTCTAGTGGAAAACAGCCAAAGGAATGAGAACAAGAAAATGAGAGAGAGAGAGAGAGAGAGAGAAGGATTGAAAATTCACGAGAAAATTGCGTTATCAACTTGGAAAGAACAAATATCTTGTTCTTTAAAACACGTTTCCCTTTGTTTTATTGGAATGAAGTTAAAACACTAATATCAATTGATCAGTTCGATAGTTTCGTATTTCTTCTCTTAAGACAAATAAGAGAAAGAGATAGAGATAGATAGATAGATAAAAAAAAAAGGAATAAAAACTATTGGCGATAGAAACGTTGTCATTATTGGCCCAAACTTGGAACTATATTGGAAGATCGACTTTCTATGGCCGGAAGCACAACTGTTGCGCGTTTAACGTTTTATATTGGCCGCTACCGAGCTAACAAACACGTTCTGCTCGATCAAACCACGGAAACGCTATAACACACAAGTGTATATAAATATATATATGCATGTGTGTGAATATATAGTAATCAAATTTAAATTGTCAGTATAGGAGTTGCTGAAAAGGAAACTAATGTCAAATATTTTGATATTATTTTTAATTAAATTATATTTGTTTTATATTTCATGACGTAATTATTTGAATTTATATTTGTTACTTTAAATGAAACGATAGGAAAAGTATAAGAAAGAAGGGGGAAAAGAAAAGGGAACCGATAAAAAGTCGTATAAGATAAATCTTAACAAGAGAATACCCTTTTGATAATATATATATATATATCATGGTATAATAAAAGGATAAAACTTTTCTGGTAGTAATATATAAAGGCTAGATTGAGGGTCAAACGAGGGATTTCAACGTCGATAAAGAAAGAGAAAGTAAAAGGAAGAAAAAGAAAATAAAACTCTTAAATCTATAGACGATCGACGTAAAGTAAAAACAAAGATAACACTGGAAAATAAAAAACAGGGGTAAAAGAAAGAAAAAAAAAGAAGAAAAAATCAACTTTATATTAGGGTTTGCATTTCTCGCTTGGATAAAAGTAAAATTTACGTTGCTTTTTATATTTATTTATCCTCTAACACACTTGGAGACATACTAGACACAGACTATTTCAGAGACTAGAAGAAAAACGGACTGAAACACGCGTGCCATGTGACGACCCCACGTTAATCCTGTACAGATCGTATTTACGAGTCGGTGGGCTTGTACAGACGGACGGTATTCGGTGCACGTGTTAGCTCGTGTCATCTACGCACACACTTTAGTTTCAAGTGTATATGTGTAAGCCTAGTACTCGCGCGAGGTTATGAAAACAACACACGTACATTGAAACGGGTGGATAGGGCCAACCATCTTTCTATCCCTGCTCACCCCCTACTGGTCCTCGGAGCACGTGGCCTGTTCGAAACGACTCTCGTAAACGAATCTTGAAATTTCGCATTGCACGTACTGTCGTCGAAGTCGACGAAATCGTAGATAAAATTTTCTCTTGCGGTGAATGAAGAAGGGGTGAGTGAGTGTGTGTGAGAGAGAGAGAGAGAGAGAGAGAACGTGGAAAGAACGATAAAGAAAGAAAACAAGAAAAAGGTAAGGAAAAAAAAGGTGGAAAAATCGCGGCAAAATGAAAAGCGATAAATACTTCCCCAACAACTCGTGCGAAAAGGGTTGTAAAACTTTCCAAGTTATCGTCGATTGTACCCTTTTTCTCTATTTCTTTTATTTTTTTCTTTTTTTTTTTCCCAATTTTTGCAAACTGCCACAAGTGTATGGATAGTAAACATCGGTTTTATGTGCGATACCCGATTGTAAATCTCTCTGCTATTACAGTTGTTACGTGTTTTTATTTCCCTTGACATTTTATTTTCATCGATTATTTATTTTTTCCAAGCAAGGAAATATTCTGTTTTTTCTTTTTTGCAATATTTAATTTTCTACGATATTTGCAAATATCTCTTTGGGAAAGATAACGATGACTTTTCATACAGTTTGAAAAAGAATTTTGATTGACATGGATTTTCAAAGATTTGAATTGATTTATTTTAATAATTCTTTCATAAAATTGTAATTTTGTTAAATTTAATGATGCAGGTTTTATTCGCGTTAGGTGAAGTGTTAAAATTATGCAATATCATCATCAATGAACGTGTCTATATTTTTATCTGTTTTTCCTCTTTCTCTTTCATCTTTTATCTTACTCGTAAACGAAGTACTAACGTAAAATAAGAAAAATACGTTCGAAGTACGGCCAACTCATTTCGTCCTCTTCAAATATTCCCTCTTTCGAGGAGAAATTCTTTACAACCGCGTGTCTCGCTAAAGAAAAAAAAGTTATTTACTTAAAAAAGATGTTTCCTTCGGCGTGAACTTAGCTCTTTTCACTATACTACAGACGACTTTACGATGCCGTTATCGTAAATTCTCAGATATGTCGACGATCTACTTTTCTTTCTCATTCTAAAATAAAGATCCTAATATTGCTATTGTTATTATTATTATTATTATTATTATTATTATTATTATAATCATTATAATCATTATGATATGTTCTTTAAGTAAGATGTTAAGAATAGTTTATACGAGATCAAGAAAAATAAACAAATATCCAATGATTTGTGTTGTAAAAGCATCAAAAAATATATTCTACAGTTGTTATATTCATTTTATAAACTTAAACGTGGTTAAATTTAGTTTCAATATAATAATAATTATTTATTATTACTATTATTACTATTAGATATTAATATTTGAACCTTCAGTATCATTTTTAATGAAATAATTTGTTCGTAGAAACAAATTCATACTTTCAAAGAAAAAGTTATACAAGTAATCGTTGTTCAATACACGAAATATAAAATGATCTCTCTTCGATTTATTTATATTATATGAAACCAAATAGGGTTTCTTCGAATTTTTGTACATCACATAATGTACATAGAGAATCTTTGCATAAACCGGTCTTAAAATTACAGGATAGTGTAATAACAAATGGAAATAAATGGAATGCTAGAACTTATCCGATGTTTGTATTATCTTTCGCTGTAGGTTCTTTCACGTACACATACGATACATTCTTATTTTTATATACTCACAATTATATTACCATTCATATGTATTCAATTATATTGGTGAATAGAGAAAATTGTATATTTTTTATTAGAGATCGTTATTCTTATTAAAATTCTCTTCAAATACATTAATACGTGAATATATTAATGATTTACTTAAAATTAGAATATTTATTTAGAACAATTTACAATAATTCTTAACTTTACATATTTCTATTTATTTATATATTTAAATAATTCAAATCGCAAATATTTGATCGTTAGAATGAATTTATTTTTAGGAAATTTTAGTTAGAAATATATTTGTTAGGAAAGTTATTTCGTGTTATCTCCGAATGAAACCTTTATAAAGTTGAAATAGACAAAAATAAATTATTCCCGCAACGACTCTTGCACTCTCTATGAATTATGTACCATTGTAGGATTCCAGTAATAGAAAGTAGCCGAATGCGTTTCTCTCGTTGAAAGACCTATGGATGTCTTGCGTGCAACTATAAATTAACTTGAACTCTCGCGTTTGTACTCGGTGAATCTCTTTAACATACCATTCTAAATAATTCCTTCATCTAATCTAGGATAGTGCCCCTCGTTGGAGTTTCAGAGAAATATTCAACATCCATAACGTAAAAAAAATATCATTTTTCATTTAACATCTCCCTTCCCAATCGATCCTAGTTGAGTCTCACCCTCTCTCTCTCTCTCATCTTGTTACCTTGGGAGATCCATCCAAATTGAGAGATAATTTTTTTTGTTCCTCCTTTTATCATCTTCTTTTTCGTTTGTTTTATCTCAGTTGATTTTAATTCTGAAAAAAACTGCTGGAATAGGCAAGCGATAAAATATAAAAGCTCTTCTGAGGAAATTTTTTAGGAAGAAAAAGCAAAGAGACGGGTGGTGGTCTAAAGAAAGTAATTAACGAAAGATCTACGCGCTCGAATGCACGACGTTAGTTTTCTTAGGATATTTCACCAGGACTTCGGCAACCTCTGCTAGAAGATAATTAGACCGCATGCGTGTCTAATAAGAAAATATCGCTTCTCCGGGGAAATTTTCGTTAAAGCGTACCTACCATTAGCAAAGACTTTAATTTTTTTTTTTTCTTTTTAGTTTTAATACGTAATTTTAAATGTCATACTATATTTATATTTTCTATATAGTAAAAAATGTTCAATAAATTAACAAGTATATACCTTAGCTATGAAAATTTCAATATTTTTCTTCTTTCTTAATCCCTAAGAAAACTATCGTGTGAGAACAAAATTTCATATCTGGGAAATTTTCTTTTTAATAGAATATTTGTTGAAAAATTGATATAACAAGTTTATTAAATTATATTTCATTATCTTCTGTTCATTTTTATAATAATTTATAAATGTCTAATAAATATAGTTTTTTGATTAGTAATATTATTTACTTTCGATTGGCATCCTTTCTAAAATATAGATAATTTTATCGTCTTATTATTTGATAACTGTAACGGGCAACGCCCTATTTTTCATCGACCTGGGTTACTCGCCCTTTCCATCCACACCTAGTTAAATAACTATGTATTTACAATTTCCGTATGTCAAATAAAGAAAGCTAATTTACGATTGTCCCTTTTGGAGATAATGGACCTTTCGAATGATTCACTTTAATGTCTAAATAACAATGAAAGGATACACGTCATGAGAAAAAAAAACCATACACACACACACATATAATTTGAATTAAATCATTATTCGTAAATTACAACACGTTGTTTAGAGTTTCGTAAAAAATTATATTATATACTGGGTGATTAGAATAACTTGTCACCAGTTGTTTTCTCAACAAATTAACTAGAAAATTAATTTTTTTACAGAGTAAACAAATTATGAATCTTTCTAGCAAAGATAATATTCTCTCTTATTTTTATGATATTCTTCTTGTTCTTTTTATTATTATTAAAAATAACATGGAAAGTTTGTTTCGATATTCCAATACTTACGTTTGACTTTTCCAGTAAACACATGTGTTCCTGCTTAATTATCTTAGCGATACCAACAAGTTCGTTGGTTGAAGTTTAACATTTCCAGCACGAAACGTAGAACCTTCGAACCGGAATGTCCGTTCTTCCGGAACGACGTTCACTCGTTTCATTGCTTTTACCCCTTCTACAGAGCATGAGAATTCGAATCAAACGTTTGGATACCTCTTCCTAAAACAAGTACCTCCCTTTCGTCTCGAAAACACACTTCTGTGTGCGCCTAACATGGCAAATTTCTATCTTTCTCTTTCTCTATCACGCTTGCTCTATTTGTTGAATTGTTGGCAACTTTCCACGTTTCATTGTCGGCATTTGTACGCGTGCCTCTTCTTACATCTGTGACTTGAAATTCGTAGCAGGTGTCTCGATAAACGTGGATGCTGCAGAGATCCTCTCAATTTCTCTCTCTCTCTCTCTCTTTCTCTCTTTCTTTCTGTATGTTTCTATTTCTGTATATTTATCTCCCTTTTTCTTTCTTTCCTTCTGTCGCTCCAGGTTTTCTCTTTCGACCACTTTCATTTCGTTTTACTTTTTTTCCCCTATTTTCCTCTTTTTTCGCATATGTTATCTCTATCCAGACTCTCGGAACAAATTTTGGCTCGGACGACGATAATGAGTGAGGACGTATGAACAATCACGCCCTCGGAAAATTCTGCTAATTAAACCTGCTCGTGCAACCGTAAAAATTTTACTTTTGTAATGTACGATTGTTTGTCACATAATTTATGATTTTCTACGAAACTACATGGGAAAAAATAAATAATCAAAGTCTACAAATAAAGGCGAGTGTTACTTATACACACGTGTGTATGTATATATACTTTTATTATAATTGTCATTATTAAAAAAGATAACCTTTATATGCTGTCTACATTAAATACTTTCATTAACGATACTTCATTATCATCAGACGTATATTTTTCATATGAGTTTTATATCATTAACAGAGTTAGTTTAATGAAATTTTATGTCGAGTTATAAAGTATTTACAAGATTTTTATTTAATTGTAAAAATTTAGACGAATAATGACATATAATAAAACTTTTCTTATTAAATTAGATTTTAAATAGACGATCATATCTTCCTAAAGTTTCAATTTACGTGTCTATAACTCGTCGAAGGATGGAGTACACTTCAATGACTGTACGCATAATCGGTAGATGAAACATCGGTCACGTAATTAGTAGTAAAGCAATACACCGAACGATGAAGGTCGACAATACGAAGTGTCGCACCCACGATTTCATTATTCTCGTGAAATACGAATCGTGTCCTGTAGTCTCATCCTTCTATTCTATTCTATTCTATTCCTCTTCTCTTCTCTTCTCTTCTCTACCAACGAGATATTTCGAGGACGATAATGAAACGTGCTTTTGTAAGGTTGAACAATTTTCGACGACGTTTCATCCTGGTGAACACGTAGAATCACGGGTTGGCAATTAATACGCTAATTGGCGGCCTAGCACGTTTATTAATACAACCGTAACAATGTTCTTTTACCCATTACCATTTCGGAGTAACACGTATACACATATTTCCATATATGGGGGTTGCATTCACTGAGCGAATCAAATTTATCGATTAGAGTAACATCTTTTTTTTTTAAATTATTCCTTTAAATCAGATTTCCTATTCGTCCTCTTTTTTTGTTTTGAAATATTTTAAATCACTTGATTAATTATAAAGTCTTTTAATTATCATATTCTTTTTTTTTTCTTTCTATTAACTACGAGTAAACCGGAGAGTATAAACTCGTTATAATTATTTAACTTCTTTCCCGATAAAAGAATGTTTTTCATTTCTGTTTAAAAAAAAATACAAGGTATTATATTTTTAAATTATTTTTCATTCAACGAATCATTAATTTATCTAAAGTTTCTTTTATCTTTTTATTTTTTTCCACATCCATACGGTTGCTTTGTATTTTTTAATCGAAATTTAATTAAATTTTATACATGCTCGTTAATCGATTAAAAATCCCCTTTCCTGTTAAAAGAATAAATTTCCGATAGTCCTGGTGGTTTCTTGTTTAACAAGAATTTTATAATTATGATTAATATTCATAAATATATAACAGTGATCTAAAAAATAACTAACTTGTATATGATTTCTAATAGAAATGAGATTATCTAGAAATGTTTCACCTGAAAAACAAACTCATAAAATTACATTTTTGTAAGCACACGAATTAAAAATTTTAGAAGAGGAATAAAAATAATTTCAACGAATACAAAAAATGTCTTGATTCCTTAATAAAATATCAGAAATTGTATTTTTTGTACAAGATATTTTGCTTCGACAGTAAAACGATTGATGTTAAATGTCTGATAAAATTGTTTAAGAAACAAAATCACTATGATATTAATTTTTATCATCGTTCGTTTTAACGATCATTGTTCCCAGAACGTTAAAAGTCATTTAGTATTTCATCTAGAGGCACGTGGCCCTCCTAAAAATCAGTTTATAGATAGCTTAGTATAGTAAAACCGAGTAACGTGCGTGTTTCATGTTCAACTTGCGACCAGCTCTTTGAATTATCACTCTAGCAAGTTATGTTTCCGTAGAATGATCTACAATACTAGTAACTAACTTTAGATATTCTCCAAATTCTTCTTAAAATATTCATTAATTATTAAATATATCGATTATACACAGAATCGAGAATATATAAATTACTATTATAATTATGGATCAATTTCTAGTAATTTAATATTTTAGTTATATCTAAAATGAAATTTCTTTCGTATACCCATATCCATATCGTTTGAATTTTATATTAAACTTATAAAATTGTATTAATATTAAAAATATCCAATTCACGGAATTAGAATTACGTGCCAGTTTATTTTTACTTTCTTCTCCTTGATATATGATATTTATATAATTCTATGCTACTCGACGATTCTTCTCACCCTTTGATGTTTTATTATTTATTATCCGTAAGGATAAAAAACGAGTAGAATTTTTTCCTCTTCAGAACGTTCGCTTTGATCATCGGTACCAAACGACAGTCTTAAGATTTTCCTTCTTCTTCTTCTTCTTCTTTTTCTTCCTTTTCTTTTCTTTGCCCTCCATTCCCCCCCATATCCATGTAATTTTTCAAGAGATATTAATCTTCTACTCTTACGCTTCGTTCGCTTTTTACAAGTATAATAAAGGTGTTGAATTTTAAACTTGTAATATATATTATACGTTCATCTACGTTCATCTACGTTCACCACCCTTTCCTCCCTCGTTCTTCTCCTCCTCTCCCACTCACTCATTTCTTTCCTCCTCCCCTCCGCAACGACAACTGCGAGAGCATAAACTTTTTAACGATTTTATAATATCAGCGCTATGAGGATTTAGTTTAATTAAACCAAGTTCGAAAGATGTTGGGTATTAAGTCGAAGTTCGAACGAATTAACTGGAATTACGAGAGCTTATGTAAGTTTTCAAAACTCTTTCGGATTCTCGGAATCTTCTGCAGAGCTTTAATTACGTGAGTCTGTATCAGACCTGTGTAAGACTATTCAACTTATTATCTTTCCTAGTTAGAAAATCTAGAAAGGTATCCGAGATTTATCTCATGTTAGTTTTAACTAGTATTTATTTTCTTAAATTATCCCATGAACACTGTCACTGTTTTATTATTGGAATAGTATACAAAAAAAAACAATAAAAACCAGAAAAATAAATGATAGTTCAGGCTCGTTGAGCAATACTTCTTCTTCTTCCTTCTTTGGTTTAGTCGAAACGTCTGTTTAATCTTCATCTGCCTGCCTCTTCGCTCAAATTGTCGCTCCATCTTTTTCGAGGATGACTTACGTTTCTGTGTCTTATTCAGCGATTTGTTACAATTCTTTTATCTCCTATCCTGATTGATATGTTCATTCCAATGTATATTTTCTATTTAGCAAATCCTATTATATTTTTATATCTTGCTTGTATCTTCATTAAAGTATCAGTCCTATTCCGGTAGGATGCTAACCTGACCCAACAACCATCTTCCTTGATTATTAATTGATTTTTATCAAAGTCACTGATTGTATCAAAAAGATCAGTCACTTGGATTGTCATATAAAACAGTATTTATCAGTTTGTTAGAAAAGAAGTATTTGAAATCTTAAAGAATATAAATAAAACGTCAAGTTTAATGTATCAATACAAATGTTGAAATATCCGATGGTTATTTTATCTTACAAAGTAGTACCGTAAAATAGTCTTTTAATAAAATCCATAGTATTATCGGTTTATTGACTTTCTACCGTGGTATGGGATGCATTTGTCGGGGTGACGTTAGTTATTTATTCAAGCGGACTTGGCCAAATGAAACAAGCTCGATAACAGAGAACTGAGATTGAAAATATGCATACAATGGATGCTACTGGTTGGGTCCCTCTCTCTCTCTCTCTCTCTCTCTTTATCCACCACGGATTTACAATTTATCATTTTCAAAGTGGTCATTCGTATTCAGGATTATCAGAGCAGTTGCCTTTAATGGGTATCGGATTAATCATTGAAACGAACTCTATTTGTTCTTTTCACATACTTTATCTTTTTCTTCGGTTTTGTTATCGTATCCTTTAAGCAGAATGTTATGAGGAAGAAGAGATAAAATATCATTTTCTAATCATCTTTTTAAAAAAACTTTTATCAAAACTTAACATATTTTGTCGGGAGTTCTGCCTATTTGTTTTTTTTTTTTTTTGATAATGTTGATATAAATGTTCTCTTTTGATTTTCTTTGTTTCTTTTCCTTCAGGATTTTGCGGTTCAGCCACCGTTGATCCCGCGAGATACTACGACGAAACGTAAATCGTTGTGGTCGTTTCCGCCTCTTAGAGATTTATGGTCACGCAAATGAAAAAGTACGGAGAATGTGCTAATTGTATCCGTTGATTAACCGCTAGTACCCACTAATCTCTAAGCTTGTTCTCTCTTGACATTAACCACAAACGAACTTGACTCAATTTCTTCTTATTTTGCTACATTTTGCTACATTTTTCTATATTCTAAAAACTTTTATTGAAATATTTGAAATGCAAAAAACTACAAAATTCAACTCGTTAAATTTCGAATAACCAAATGTTAATTGTACGATTGAAATTTTCATTAATATTGCTTAGGAAAATTGTAACACTATTAACATTTAAAAAAATCTATTACATATTTAGAAATGAATTCAGTTATCTTGGAATGACGTAAACCATAATTTAACCGCTAACATCCGTTTAAGGATAATAATTAGTAAGTTAAATTCGTTCTAATAGTCTGTTAACGATCTCTCGAACAATAAACGCATACGAGACAAGAATAGAACTCTCGATAGAGTAGCATCGCTTTAAACGATTACAATAGGTTGAAACATTCTTCGTGCACCCGTCAAGAAACATAAATACATATTTTTTCATCGTCCAATGATTCATGCTGATGTAATTCTCATATTAAACTAACGACACCGATCGATTGTACGTAGTTTATAAACTTCAACGAAGCTTATGATTACGTTTTCTTTAGAATACCATATTGAGAGAGATTTATTATAGTAATAAATAATTGAAACAACGTTCTCAATTACAAATCTATTATTCTAGTTTTAAAATAACGTCACTAAGCTATGTTAAAGAATACTTAAGATTTTATCAAGAATTCTTACCATCGATCTCTTCCATGTACTTTTTTTCTTTACCAATCTAAATACATATATGTATTTTTAATGGATTACGTAAGTATATAATAGCAGGTTAATCAAGCACAGGGACACAATTTACATAATAATCAAATATATTTTACATATATTTATGTATACTGTTAACATACTTAACTACGATATTATTGAACGTTAAAGATCTTCATCGAGAAATGTTAATTTGTCAATTGGATGCTAAATGGAATAAAAAATAAAGAAAAAGGAGCTTCGTTAAGGAACCTTTTCACCCTTACTTCTTACTTTAATAAAAGAGTCATAGACTCAACGCCATCGTTTTTTTCGAGCATCATAGTCGTTGCTCTTAATTATTCCTATAATTGGAAGTAGAGTAAACGCTATGTGTGTGTGTGTTTGTGTGTGTGCAGTAACGGGTTTGGGATATTCCCTAGCATTCTTTTAATTCCCCTCTTTTATGTGGTGATATTCTAGAGCAGTGGGTTAATAGGGTGTCGTCCTTGCTCGTTATCATTATCATCGATGCTCTTGGAAGCGGTCAGACGATGTACATTCTCATTTCGCGAATAGTTTCTCGTTAAATACCTAGGACGACGAGGTTGAGATCTTTCGAGCACACGATACGTTGGCTTGACTTACGATGCTATTATTTTGTCCTGATGTTTATTATACGATTATATCTGATTCTTGAATGGAAGAAAGAAAAGCTTTATTCTGGTAAGAAAAATCATTTCACCATTTTCTTCTTAGTTTCCATCATTATTGCCTCTCTCAAGCAACTTGGTATTATTTTAAATAAATTCTTCGAATACCATTGCAAACTTTTGACAACTTCTTGAAAATATTCTATTTACTTTTATCTAAATATTTCTATCCTTTAATATTTCAGGTAATGATTTTAAATATTTGCAGAGAAAAGTAAAAAAAAGAAAGAGTATTCGTTCAAACTAATTTTTAATCTCCACGAATCGGTTAAGAAAACGTAGGAAAGAAGTTAAACGACTCGGTCAGAATGAAATACGAATACGAATGTAGTTTCGCATGAGAATGTTGGTAATACCAAGAATACGTATAGTTACTTGTACAGAATAGAATAAGTTCGATAGATCGATCAAAAGTTCTTCTCGATAAATTTTATTTTATATCAGGAAAGACAAATTTTTTGTTTCAACTAACTAGAAAATATCGTTAATTCGTGTACATTCGTAGAATTATTGTTAAATCCGTGACAAGAATTGTGGATTATAAGTAATTGTTTGATATTTCGAAATCACGTATTTTTAGGGAATTTATCGTATTAACGAATTTCCTGACACGAATAAAATTTACATTTTGTATCGCACTGTGGTAGGATTTTACGTGAAAGGTAAAAAAGAAAAAAAAGAAAAAAAATTGTTTTTTAAATCAATCTTGGATGATTATATTTACGTTATTGCAATTTTTTATGAAAAAGGGTTTATTATATTTATAATATTGTTAGAAATATAATTTATAACGTGTTGTTTCTATTCAATCGATTGACGAAAATCGATGTCGGTACATGGGCTTGGCCGTACTCGTGCGTGCAGTTAGATATTGGCGTCTATGTATTACACGCATTACGTAAGGCCGGAATTCTCGATCGTGATTCACGTTCGACATCTATTGGCAAACGCCCACGCAGTTCGCAGGACAACGCTGTTCTACGTATAAAGAGACTTCTGTACGTGTCACGGTTATCGATGGGAATATCTCTCGTACTACTAGTGATCTCTTCAAGAATAAAATATCTAAAATATATATTTTGTATATTGCTAAATACTCACAATCGAAATTATCGAAACCACAAATCACCTTAAATTATCTTACATTCAAAATACATTCTTATTTTTTTTCATTCATTAATGAAAACTTTCGTCGTTTTAATCAAATTCTCATCAAAGTTAATTCATTTTATTATATGAAAAATTCATTTCGTTAAATCAATAAGGAAACTTGTATATGTGATTTTGCTTTCTTTTACATTTAAACATGTCAGTATAGTTATTTCACGAATTAACGTGTTATACAAAGTAACGATAACGTATACAATCGTATTTGTTACATACGAACGTTTGCATAGATAAAATAAAAGCAAGAAAATAATATAAATTATACTCGAAGTTATCGATATTGAAATCCTTACCTCTCCGATTTTTATACCTCTATTTTTTTATTCATACTATAATAATATTTCATTGTAAGAAACGAGGGAACGTTTTCGAAGAAAAATATAATACAACATGATTTTGAAAAAAAAGGGAAACTAATAAGCATTTATTTTGTAGAATATTTTTGTTCTCTCAAAGCTGTATCTAAATATTCAACGTATTTATACTTCAACGCATTGTTCGCTTGAAGAAACAACGTTGGTGTTTCGATTCGTTTTAACGCTAATTTCATGCTTTTCTTCCGCGAGATCACGTAGCTTCTCTATTGCCACCGTTATCCTCCGACAGCAGAAGGTGGAGAAGGAAGAGGAAGAGGAGGAGAAATTGTAGGAGGACGAGCAAGCCTTTCTGCTTTCGTTTTAATCGTTACCATCTTCCGCTTTTGCCCTCTTATCCTAAATACCCGTCCCCACTTTTGGCCATTTTCCTTTTCTTCTTTCTGTTCCACATCTTCCATAATTAGTATTACCTTTTTCCTATCTTCCCTAAAGCTTTTTTTTTCTTTTCTAGTCTGGGAATGATAAAAAAAGAGAAAAAAGAAGAAGATGAGAACGTTGATAATGATAAGAACGAAAAAATTAGTTCGATCTGACAACTCAGAGATTGTTACCATATTCTTACACAATTTGTTATTTTTATTTTTTTTTTTCAATCATAACAACACCAGATTTAATTTCTTTTTTTTAATAATTTTCAACATAACGCAATTACTTAATTTTTTCATAAAGTAATATTGTAAATATGCAATGTATGTATATTATTTATGTAACAATTAGTCTTGTTATTTTTCTATTACAATAATTTCATTTTAATCAAATATAAATTTGGTTTCAGAATATTGCTGCTGTTTTTGTTCGTTCTAAGAACGATTCCCGGCCGATCGGATTTCTTTGGAGAGAAAAGAGGTAAGCGAAAACTAAAAGTGACGATGATATCCTTTCTAGTGTTGGAAAATTGGATGAATATTTCTCGGTTAGATAAAACTTTTCTAGGATATTATATACCTTTCGTTCCCGATGTCGTTTCATGTTCACGAACTTCGAAAAAAGGGACTTCTTTTCAAAGATATAAATCGTTCAGCATTTTTACGCTGTCCGAATACGACAAGCGATTCTCCTTGGGATACACAAAATATTTTCTCGTTTCGTAGGATACCTCTTGACCATATAAATCGGATAGTTTACTTCAAGCGATCCTGCTGGAATAGATTTCACTCTTGACTTTTCAATTCGAGCCTTTCCGTTAGTCTTTAGATTTAAGATATCCATCTATGTCAGGGTTTTCTAAAAGATCAAGACAAACGCGTTACTTTCTTATAGAAAATTTATTCCAATAATAATACCATTTGATTTCTTTACAAATAACCATCGACAAAATAATAGAAGATTCTTTCCTTTTTCTTCTCTAGTCTTACTTTTTATATATTTTTTTTTCTGTAATATATAAACGTCTATTTTAAAAAACAAACTTATTAAACAAGCTTTTTACCTAATACATATATTATAATGAAATTTAACATATGAGATATGAGATAAGAACAATACCATAGACTCGAAAATTGGTCAAATCAAAATCATTTATTGGAAGATAATAAAATGCTAATGACCCTGCTACGTTTTGATCGAAAAAAACTAACAAGATACGTATTTATTATAATACAAACAGGTATTATATGTATATTACTCTTATCATTATCATATTTATAATATATCTAACAGAAAACGAAATATCATTAAAATCAAATGTGATAAATGTTACAAAAGTTAATAAAAGTTCAATTCTTCTCAAAATCCTATTGCACATCTGGGAATATTATTTCTAAAGCAACCTTCTCTGATTCTATAGGATCAATTGAGATTAATTCATACTAGGCTTCGTTTCATTTTGCGTAAAGAAAAATATTTCACGGAATGAAAAAGCACGGTTAGAAGACAAGAAGGGAACGTAATCCGGTTCGCGTCGCACGTCGGCAAGCTCAATTCCACGATTTTCTATTTCCTTTTGCGGTTGTGCAGTTTGTAGAAGAGAGAAGCAGGAAGAGAGGGTAAGGAGGGAAGGAGGGAGGAAGGGAGGAAGGGATAAGGGAGTGGGGCTTGAAAAGGGATAGAAAGGTCCGCTTTCGCGTCAGTGGGATACTTAAAATCCAGAGAGCGAATTTCCAGCCCTCTCGTCACGCCTCGGTCTAATCTGCCACAGTTTTATAAGGATACCCCCCTCCCCCCTTCTACTTCATCCCTCTCTCTGTTTCTCTCTCCACTGCTGGCCGCGATATTCCTGCGGGAATCCGCTGAGAGGATTTTTCATCATCTCTTCGCTAACCTCACCGTGGTGACCTTAGCCAACCGCCTAGCAAAACGTTCGCAAACCACGCGTACGTTCGTTCGTTCGTTCGTTCGAACAGCAAAGTAGTGAAAGTCGACATATGCTCCGACGGGTACATAAATGTATTCTACTATCCTTCTAATCTCTTTCAACAAATCTCTTTTACGTTAGAATTATTCTAGACTGCTCGTATCTCATCTGGAATCTAACGAATTTTTAGTTCGTAATTTTTGTTGTTGGATAGAATAAAATATATGGTGTGTCGTATTAATATTAATGTTAAAATATCATGTCAGTTTGATGGTATTAATTTCTTTTTATTTTTCTATTATCGATTAAATTTTATGACACATTTCATTGATTTTCTTTTATTCTTTTAGAAGAAGAATAAATGAAATCTTAAGTTTTACTTTAACAGTAACGCTTTAAAGTATATTTCTGAAATTCAGTCATGGGAGTTTAGTAGCCACGTTAAATTAGTTTCCTTTAAGAACATCTTTCGTTCGTGCGACTTTTCTCTCGCGCCAAAGAGCGTGCAAATTTTAAACAGAACAATGAAGGAATCGTCTTACCCGTTCTACCACTCTTCTCCCACCACCACTCTTCCTGTTATTTCATTTTATTTTATTATACCTTCATTTTACCGCGAGAAGTTGGTAGAGTTTTACGTCGAACCCTTGTGAATGTCGGGAGTTTTAAATAGAACTGTTTGAAGGTAGAGAGAAAAGAGTACTGGTGGAACTATGGGGGAAGAGGAAGGGGTGTCGGAGTTAATAAAGAAAAGTCCTTTGAGGATAATGACGAGAATGCTCCTTTTCTCTTGAAAGGGAGTGATCATTGGGAGAATGGCGAGAGGGAGATGCCTTTTTCTTTATTTTCAAGAAACTCATAATCGAGCTCAACTACAATGAAAAGAATATTTTCATATCGTGGATCGTTGACGACGACGAATTCTGTAATTATTCTGTAAAAGGGTGCAAAAAACTACGAACAGAAGAAAGAGAAAAAAACTAACAAAGAATCTTGCGTAACTAATCTGAAGTAATAGTACGGTTAAAGTACAAAAATTAACTTTCAACCTTCAAGAATGACAAAACAACAAATAACAAATTTCTAAATAGAATTTCTTTTCTAAAAACAAGTAATATCATTTTTCGATATAAAAATGGAAGAGATAGGAAATTAAGTCCCTTTTCTTTGTTTTATTTATTCTTCTTGATCCTTAGTTAGCTTATCACAAATGTAAAAGGGATCGATGATCCCGGGATTTAGCTAAACGACACAGTGAAGGGACTGGATGTATAGCTCCCGTAGGATACGAGATAACGCGTTTCTCTTCCCTGAAGCTCATTTGTATCAAGCCTGTTCCAATGGTTCCAGAAACGACTGCTTTTTGTACTATCATTTACCTCGTCAATATTTAATAGTAGTATAGCCCCAATAATTGACCTAGAATCCTGATTCTACGTTTAATCTTTAGTCGTAGATTTTTGGTCAAAATTTCCAATTCGTTAATACACGAAACGAGATGATACGATACATTTTCACATTCCCTACTCTTCTCAATTATATCGAAATCAATGAAAGAATTATTCTTTGAAAAAACAAAAAGATATAAAATAAGAGATAAGTTATAGAAATTGGATTGATTAATTCATTCTCTGATCCTTCTTATTTCGAAATAATATTTTAATCCAGGCTTATTTTTATTATTGCGATTAATTGGAATATTTGAAACGAACGGTGATCGATAAAGTGTGATGCTTTTTGGGATCACGTTTAAATAGCTTCGCGCGTGTATGAAAGTCCAAAGTATTATCGTTGGGGAAAGGATTTCCTGTTCGCGTTGTAAGAGGCTCTCTTTAAAATGATAATAATATCATAAATTTTAATAAGAAAATATTCATATCTTTTGGGCTTTTCCCTCTCGTTGCTTTTCTAAAGATTAATTTTCAACCGTGAATTAAATTTAATATCAAACTCTTGGTGATGGTAGTGGTGGTGGTGGAAGGTAGTGTGGGGTGGACTGACGTTTTCCTTCCTCTATCCGGTGCTTTCTAAAATCTGTAATTCTAAATCTGTCGCGTATGTTACGCGAAAAAGGAATTTGAATATGGAAAAGTTTGAGTAAGAGAAATCTGAGAAGTTTCGGTCAACGTAGATGCGTATACACACTTTTGGATTTATTTTTATACTATTTTGATATACGAATGGTAAAATATTTTATTGTCAATGATTGAGTACAATGTTTTTCAATAAACTGTTCAATACGTTAATCCTATGACGATTTGAAATGAACGTTTAAGTGATTTTTACGAAACAAATTGAAATCGTGTTAAGTGTATTAGAATTATAAAACAATTTTATTTATATCTTTCCAAATTGTTAAAGCTTTAACTTTCTATGGGCCTGTGTAACTTTCAGGTTACATAATAATAAATCGATATTTTAGCAAATAATTTTAGTTTTTTAACAAACCAATAAAATAAATACTAAAAAATAATTTAGAAAGAAATTTTGGTTTAATCTACACAGATTTAGAATTGTTGATATTTCGTAGCATAAATTTGTGTAGATTTAAAACAAAAATTTGACTTACAGAGGACTAATGTAATGAAAGTGTTTATATATATTTTTAAAATTGTTTTTATATAACACATTGATCATATGTAATAATAATATTACATAGAAAGATGAGAAAAATAGATAAAAAGATAAATAAAGATAGAAAAAGAAAAGGAAGAATTTCAACGTGAATTCTGGAAAAATCCTTTTCCCCTTATTCCATGTTGTCCGTAATCTCGGTTCCAGAAATTCTTTCATCTCTTCGCGATAGTCGACCTTCTTCTTCCACTCATCCTGATTCAAGGGAGCGTACTCCATTAAACCAAGAGTAGGGGAAAATAAAGCCTTGGTATAGAGGAAGAAGTGTTTGTCGACACGAAATGATTCAACGATTTTCTTGATTTTCTACGTTGGAAAACTCATTATTCGATTCATCCTATTCTCATACAATATCTTTTCCCTTTTTTTTTTCTCTCGGTATTTCTTTTTAAGACAATTAGATTTAAAATAAGAGAGAGAGAGAGAGAGAAAGAGTGAGAAAAAAAAATCAAGAAGAGAAATATCTTGTCGTATTACGTGCTCTCATTTAAAGGAAATCGACATTTCGTTAAATATTTCCATAGTGTTTCTCGTTCAGTAAGATTCGAAAGAATTGAAAGATATTTCTGGCTTGTATGGCAAGGAGAGAAGGAAATAGATCTTCAAGAATAAAGATTGGTACGAGGGAGAAGAGACGTAGCATCCCAACTCGTCGTCTTCGTCGTCATCTTCGTCGTCATCTTCGTCGTCGTCGTCGTCGTTGGACTAATAGAAGGAAAATATTGAGTTTAAAATTATGGAATATAAAGAAATGCAAGATGGTGTGCGTTTCCGCTCGGTCGTAACAACAACCACCCGATAAAGTAATTTTCTAAAAACAGACGAGCTCTCTCTTTTACTCTTCTCTTCTCTTCTCCTCTCCTCTTCACTCCTTTCTTGACTCGATTAAAATTTATGAACTATTCTTGTCCTATTATCATTCTATCAGGAAAGAAGAAAAGTCCTTATAGAGAACCTATTTATAGTTTCTTCGTAATAAAGTAGACAGAATTAAAATTTAAAAAAAAGAACCGAACTAAATCAAATCAAAATTTGGATATTGGATTATATTCGTAAAAGTGTTGGTGTTTATTTGTGTAAACATTTCTATAACAATATAAAAATAAAATACGTGTAAATGTATCTCAAAATGTAGTAAGATCACGTATTATACAAATCTTATTGTAGGTGTGTGTGTGTTAGAAAATAAATACACACATATACAAAATATTAACTCTTCAAAAATTTGTACGAAAAAATTCGATTTAATAATTTCTGGAATATCTCCAAAGAATACAATTTTTGTATAAACCAAAATATTTACTTTGATTAGAAATTGAGTTAAATTCGAGAAAGTGTTGATATTTATTTGCATAAACATTTCTATAACAATATAAAAATAAAACACGTATAAATGCATTTCAAAATAAAGTAAGATTACTATACCAATCTTTATGCATACGTATTATAAAAATCTTATCGCGTATGTGTGTGTATTAGAAAATAAATACACCAAAAATAATATTAAAACGCATAATCAAGTTAAAAAAAAATATTTGAAGAAGAGACGACTGCTCGTAATTAATACGCATCGACCTATTTTATCCTTCGGTCCTCCTACTTTAAAAATATTTCGTCGTACCGAAAGATATAAATACGTTTCATACATATACTACATTGGTCGTGTATACACTTCAAAAAAAAAAACAGAAAAAATAAAAGAAGAAAAAGAAAAACAGAGACAGAATAACGTTGAAGAAGCGGCACGATGAAAAACGGTTTAGACGTTGTTACGCGTATCTTTTTCTTATATTCTTTTTGGGATGGGTGTCTGATGTATTTCGGATGTGGGCGTTGATTGGTCGAAACCGTACCGTAACCGTGTTTGTACCAAATAATTCGTCATGAGTCATCGATCATTCTGTTACTTTGACTCTACATGAATACCAATTTATAAATGGACAAAAAAGTACACTAACTTTCGATACATGACTCACGATTATGTCGTTACTCGTTGTCAAATGTTAATTAAAGATTAATCACGAATAATCCTTCTATAAAATTATTATTATCCATGTTGAATATTAATGAAAGGTTCCTACTAAATACATCTATAATAAGTTTAATATTATTTATCCATGAAATTGTTCACTATTTTCTGTTTAAACCATGATAAAGAAAAATATAGATAAAACTAAAGTAAGCTTTTATATGTTTCATATCTACTATTCTCGTAAATAATTTCTTTCTATTTCTTTTTCTTATAAATTTGTTCCTTTGCAGACGTTTATCGTGGTACGTTAGATACAAAATATAGGTACTGTTGCTAAAGTAAAAGAAAGCAGAAAGAAAGGAAGAAAAAGAGAGTGAGAGAGAGAGAGTAAATGCAAAGATCGAATGCAAAAACCATAGAAAATCGTGGAGACGTGATACAGTCGGTGGTTGCCCAAGGCAGACATATTGGTCCTGGCGCGTGCTTGGAAAGTGTAAAATATTTCAAGACTACCCCCTTCTACCCCTTCTACCCCTTCCAACCTCCCTTATCCTCTAACCTCCTCCTTTAACCTTCTCTTTCTCTCTTATTCTATGTTTTTCTTCTTCACTTTCCTCTTTCCCTATCTCTCGGAGCTTTTTCTTTCCCTATGGATAACTCACCTTATAATATATATCGTCTGGTTGTACCATGTCCCATACAATCCCTCGTCTCTCTCTCTCTCTCTCTCTTTCTCTCCCTTTTGTGCATAATCCTGCGGTTTATCAGCCAGTGAATCGCCATTCATATGACTCCGAACATTCTCATATCCTTACTGCAACAATGATTTAATATTTCTCAACGTCTATTCTCGTTCTTGGTAATCTTTCAACAAAATTTTGTTAACATATCTCACGTTGACTTTACAAATAAATATATAAATTTTTGATCAATAAAATATGTTCTTTCAAGATGCATAACCTACATGTCGATCAATTTCAAATCACAAATATTTATCTTCCATTGTATTTCACTCCGTCATTGTAAAAAGATACACTCAAAATAGGAAAAAAAAGAAATAAAAAACAAGAAAAGCTTGCTTTATTCAAAAGGTGGAATATCGCGTGGCTATGTCCGATTTGTGTGGACTTTTGTACTGGTTGTTGGTAAAAAATACAAAAAAATAAAGAAACAAAAAGGTACAAGATGTTACACCGTTTCACGATGGAAAGTTGGTACAAGTATAATAAAAGAATAAAGGAAAGAAAATGCAATAGAGCTGGGGTGAAAGGAGTAAAGGAGAAAAAGAGAGTCAGAGAGAGTAAAAAATAGAAAAAAAATAGAAAGAACGAAGAATAGATAGGTGGAAAAAAGTTTGGTGGGTAGAGAAAGTATGCGAAGAGGGAGGCTTGTTGTTGGTTAAAAAAAAAAATAAAAAATAAAAAAGAAGAAAAACTAATATAAAAAAAAAATAAACAACGCTCTCGTTTTCGGACGAACGCACTCGTAAAACAAGCTGGACGTATCTCGTGCGAAATAAAACACGCTCGCAGCCGGCCATCTTTTTCTACCTGTCTCCCCACTCTTCGTTCATCTATCTCTCTTTCTCTTACTATTTTTTCAACCTCTCTTTTTCTTTTTATTCCTCACAATTGCATCCCCTGTGCAATAGGGTAAGAGTCATTTTCGATCTTTCACGTTTCCTTACTCCTCCAAAGATAATTTTTTTCTCACTGTGTGTCATAGTTTCTCTGCACATATTTTTTATTATATCAGATTACGTTTGACAAGTAAAATCAAGTAAAAAATTCAATCGAATACAAAATATTTTACTCTCTTTCTTTTTAATTTATTTTTACATGATAGAAACATCCTAAACTCAATTACATTGTGTTTTAACATCCTAATATAAGATTTTCATAAGATTTCATTTCTTTACGTTCAAACAAAATTACATTATAATTTGTAGTATGGAAAAATTCGATAAAATAAAATTGTAGCCGAGTGATGTAACACGGTGGACTCAATAACCGATTGAGTAAACTAATTGCTTTGTTAGGATGATCTCAATCTGTAGCAAACGAATGAAATTAATTAACGAAATGAATCAATATCGTAGATCCTTTAGATTTGAGTTGTTAAAAGTTGTATACAAATCTGAACCGCTTATCATTTCCCTAATTAAGTGAACGTTAATGCGATGTGTTCTAACGAAAAGAAAAATAAAGAGGAATAATTTAAAGTGAATAATAGTATGAAAGAAAAGTTAGAAACATAGAAACATAGTAACGGAGAATTGGTATCAGAGGTAGTATAATCAAGCTGTTCCAGTGAAAATTCTAAACCGAAAAAAGAAAAGCTTGCAAAGACAAACGAGAGGTAATCAGGTAGGTAAAGTGGGAAGATAGAGAGAAGAAAAGAAGACAACATAGAAAAAGATAGAAAAAGAGAGGGGTAAAGAGTGTGTAGGAAAAGAGAGTAAAAAAGAGAAAAATAGAGAGACAACCTTTTCTGGGTGTCTAACTTTACGGTTGGGGCTTCGACACTTAAAAACCGTGACACTTTCGAGTATTTCCGGGTAACTTTGTTTCATACCGCTTGTGCTTCTTTTCTGCTTATAGTTACACATACGCGAAAGTACGTAGAGAAATTGCACTCTTGAGTACGGATATCTAAAAGTAGGCGAGAGTAAGAGGTGAAGTAGATAAAAAGAGAGAAACACAAAGATGATGGAAAGAGAAAAAAGAGACATAGGGAGAAGTCGAAGGAAAAGTGGGGCTTTAGGATGGGTGCCGAGTGGCTAAGGAAAAAAGATATATAAAAAGAGAGAAAAAGAGAGAGAGAAAGAGAGAAGTTTTTCACCTAGCAGAGCGAAAAAGCTTTTCGCGTGTGACGAGTACCACATAACGAATGATCGTTACTCCTCGAGCTAGACAAAAGCGCTCGTAAACAAAACAGGCTCGCGACTGTGGGTACCCTTCTCACACCAGTCTTTTCTTTCTATCTCTTTCTATCCAACTCAACCCAACTCAACCCATTCTACCTTACCCACCCACCACCTCTCAACCGAGTATATAGCCCGTGGCTGTTACCGACAGCTCTCGCTTTTTGGCTTCCGCACGTTTAAAGTCGTTGAGAAGGGAAAACCTCCTCCTCCTCCTCCTCCTCTTCCTCCTCTCTTCCTTTCCGTTCGAAGTCTCCCAACTTGGTGGCCTAATTATTACTCGTAACTCTCGTACAAATTAATTCCTTCCCATTCAAAGTCTTTTCTTCTAAGGAGTTCAAGCTGCTTCCTCGCGTAGTTCCTTTCTGCCTTCATCTTCCTGTCTCATTACTACTCGTTTGATCTCTTAACGAGTTGTTCACCTGTCGATGACAAGGAATTACGATGTTGCTTTATTTGGCTATTCAAAAAAAAATAAAGAAATACTCTAAAATCAAGACTCAATTTAACAAATTTGTTTCTTACTTTACAGTTTTTTTTTTTACACGAAATGTAAATTGCAGCGTTAATTAAAAAAACTAGTAGAAACGAGAATGTTACGTTTGTTCTTTTATTTTAACGAACCTCTCGAATACTTTTAATTATTATTATTATTATTATTATATCTGATTAAACAAAATAATTGTATAAAGAATTTTTCGTAACAATTATCTGGGATAATTCATTCGTTTTGTAATTAAGGTATTCACGATGTGATTACGCGATTATCAAAGTCACGTTTGCAAGTGGGAACTCTTGTGTGAACGAAAAGAGTGCACTGCTTTTTATGTAAGAGTATATGTACTTCGCATCAGATATATCAGAAAGCTTGGTGCAGCTCGCATGTTTGACCTTCTTCCTGGCTCTTTTTTGCATACCTTTTCACCTCTTTCCTTTTTATTCCTCATTCACTCATCCCTTTTTATTCCGATGTTCGCCACGTCTTCGTTTCATCGTTATGTATTACACATGCGATTCACACGAATAATCCATTTTTTATACTTATCATTTATTTGTTTTTGCTCATTTGCTTTGATAATTATTTTTCAATTTTTGCATACATCAAAAATCTCTCTCTTTTAGTAAGTTGTTTCTTGAATTTTCATATTAAACAGTAACCAAATGTACAAATAACTGAAGTTGTAAATAAATAAGTATCTTTATTTAATAATTTGATATGAAAATTTATACAAAATTAATATGAAAATTAAATTAATGAATTGTATTATCAAATAAATAGTCAAATCAATAATAATAATAATAATACATTTATTTATTTAGTAAATGTTTTGTAAAATAAATGATAACTATATGGATAATAATTTGTTAATATTTTATCATATAATTAAATAGTCAAATTGTTAGATATAATTAGTATTTATAAAAAAAAGAAGGTAGAATAAATAATTATTAAATAATTATATTTTATAACCAAGGTGATTGAAATCAACGTCAATTGTGACATTATAGTTCTCATCTCCCACGATGATTTCTTTTATTCTTGTCTTCATTTTCTTTCTTTTTTTTTTCTACAACACATACTACGTAGTCAAACGATTCCGACAAGCCGTTCAAAATCGTTCGTTTTATTCACACATTTTCTCTTTGTCCTCCCATAAGGAAGACTCGAAACGAGTCTCTCGCGGCAGGAGGGCCGTTTGAGTTTCAACTGGAATACGTGAGCGTATTTAAGAGAAAGAGAGAGAGAAAGAGAGGAAAAGATAGAAACTTGGAAACTTTTGTCCCACCGATGATCAATAAATCCCTTGAGTTTCATCGTACAAAACGTTATCGGAACACTCAAATTTAGAAACGAAAATATATAGAACGGCTTCACGCTGTTCAATATGACATTTAAAATGCTGAAAGAAATCTCTAAATGTATCTCACTGCGAATTTTCATGGATAAAATTATTATTTCTTTTAAAATATGTAATACCAACTCGTATTCAAATATTTTACATATCTAATTTTTGTGCTAATAAAATTTGTCTCTTTCTACATAAATAATATAAAATAATAATTTTATATGTATTAATATTTTATATATTTTTATAATATATTTTTATAATTATTTCTTTATTCATGGTAGAATAACTACTAACAATATTAGAAATAATCGAGATAGTTAACTGTTAAGTTTATTCGCACGTGCTGCGTGATATCGTTGCACGTGTGGTCCAACTCAGAGACAGCTAAAAAAATAGAAAAATTAAGAGAGGGAGAGAGAGAGAGAGAGAGAGAGAAAAGTACCCATTTTGTTTAAACTGATCGTAGCCCGGCTGTTCAGCATCATAAACTTCATTCTAAACTTGATTCTAAACTTATTTCAAACCCTCAGAATGACCACCCAACTACTTTTATTCGACGATTTTTTTATTCCTACGATGTTGAATAAAAATTCCTACTCTGACATTTAGTTTTATGAACGTTTGGATCTATACGTTTCTCGATATTCTTTTTCTCGTTTTTAACAGAAAGTTTTCGACAGAAAGCTCACCAAATAGTGTTCGTTTAATATTCTTATGATTTATGATATATACTCTGCGAAACTATTCGATCAATTTAAACAAAACGTTTGATTATCTTCTTACCATGAATTTACTTGTAAAAATCTCCCGATAATGATAATAAAAATTCATTAGCATTTTAATTGAATTCGAATCGAAAATAAAGATTTATTGCTCGAAAACTATTGTCTATTTTGTTTTTTTCTTTTGATCGACAATCGTATTATCGAATATCTGTAACATTTAATAATTAATTGTCTAAATTAATATGTGGTACTACTGACAATTTCACGATGGCATTTAATTTACGATTTAAATTACGTTGTTTTTCTTCGATCACGATAAAGAAATGAATTCGTGGAACGAAATAAAACACGGAGTGGGATATGCGAGCGTATTTAAAAAGCCAACGTTCATTAACATTAATTGAAATTAATCGTAGTAAATGAGACGAACAGAATCAGAAGATTAAATCACGAAAGAGAGAGAGAGAGAGAGAAAGAGAAACGAGCTTTATTTCCAATGATTGTTGACGACGCGACACGATAAATCGTTCAATTATCATTTTTTTTCATTTTTTCCTTTCTGTTAGGCGCCAAGTCTGTCCCCACTTTGATCCCCACTTTGAGAATATTTCCAAGAGGAACAGAGAAAGAGTAATAACGAATTTCCAAGAGGATCCAAACTTTCGAGAGACTTTTTATTTTGTAATATTTCTTTACGTTTACATGCTCGACAGATGTGAACTTATGGTTGTTATGTTACATACTTTCTTTTTCATTCCATCTTTCTTTCACCACTTCTTCCTTCTTCTTACAGATTCTTTTTCTTCTTTTCTTCGGTTTCTTTGTTTTCCTCGAGCATAGTTGTAACAGGTTTTTATCGAAAAAGACAAGTTGAAGAATGTTAAGAAAGGAAGATGAAAAATAGGCGAAAGCATATGTCGACCCATTCTGAGACAAGTTGAAAACATCGAAGCAAACGTTACTACCATATGTCATAATTAATTCATCATTAAAATAACTCGTGGTAATCATGGGTAGATCTTTTTTTTTCTTTTTACTTTTCTGACCAACGTCTGACACAACGTGAAACGTTATTGGACAAAACAATGTTACGGGTAAATCAATATTTCGAGATACAACAAATCAATATTTATTTTCAAGATTGTTTTACGTTTAACGTTCGTTGTTTTCTTTCTTTTCGAAATGAAAGTAAAGTTCTTTTTGAAAGAAGGTAAAAATACAATTTTATAAAACGAGATGAAAAGAGTGGTAGCATAGTGGTAAATGTTGGGAAGGGAACCCACAATCGATCGACGGTTGTACGAAATTATGGAAGATTCTAAATGTAATATGTGTGTGTGTGTGTGTGTGTGTGTATGTATGTGCATGATGAAATATATCGATCGATAGTTATTACGAGATACGTTTGTTTATGCAAAAGTGAGTTGGTATGTGAAATAACTTGAGAGAGTTAGATATTTCTGAAATGATTGTTAATTAATCGAAGGAAATGTATATTTTAGTTTAAAAGCACTGAGTATAATTTCAACGTACCTTCCTTTTCAAAATCCTCTGCTTAACTGTCTCCTTGTCATCTATGTAAATACTTTTATTAAATGTTGTTAATATTACTTTTCAAAGGTAACGTATAAGAATAACGAAAATAATATTCGAGATAAATAGAATTTTCCCCTTTCGAAAGGTCGTATAAACAATAATCAATAACAGAGCTTTTATAGAAGACAACGAGACTATCCACCGGGTGATTTTGAAATAGAAAATATACCAATCTTATACACCGTGTTTCTAGATTACAATATACATTGTAAGAAGAATCGTTTTCCTTGCCTTGATCTTTTTCCCGTTAATCCTATTCGTGAATTTTATTCGTGACTGCTGATGTTCCTGTTCTCTGAGCCAGGAAGAATCCTTTTTACAGAGAGTAGGTGGCTAACCTTGCTCCCTAACCCTCCTCCTTTATCCGGGCTTGGGACCGGCAACAGTGTCTCTGGGTTATTCGATTCACCCAGAGAACTGCAGGCGGAGTTAAAAGTATAAATGTTTCCTGTATATTATTTTCATATTTGTTTAATTCATTTAGTTAAGTTTATTAAATTTATAATAATGTATTTATTTTTCTATAGACTGTCTTCACCTTAAACACATTATAATCAATAGTTTTCAAAGAAAAATTTAGTAAATGTAATACGGTGTACCAATTTAAAGAACATTCATGAATTGATTATTCTTCACACGATGATACGAGAATATTACTTTCATCGCACATTCGTTTCCTTCAAATTTTGGGCTTTCCCTTGCAAATGTGAGATACCTTCAGATAATATCATACATTTGTTTGTTTGTTTATGTTCGAGGAATACAGGAAGCCAGCTTTATTGCGTTTGCATGGAAATCTTTTATTCAATCGGATGTTTCGCTATTTCGGCAAAGCCAAGTTTCTCGACGGCTAACCTTGTCTTTTCTCTCATCCTGTTTTCTTTTTCCAACATTGGTTTACTCGTAAAGCTCAAACCGAACTATTCAAAGAGATTCTCACTAAAGCGAGAGAAAAATATTAGAAAACTTGTTTCTCGTGGTTTGGATGTATCGAGAAAATAATTCTATTAGAAATTCGAAAGATATTTAAACATTAAATAACGTTACAAGGAAATTTTGTATTATCTTTTAATTGTAAGAAATAATATTTTTGATTAGTTTAAACATATATCCCAGAAATGCATCTCAACGATTGTGCGTAAAAAAATGCATAGGAATATAAAATATCCATTGTTTACGATCACGCTAATACATTTCATGACCCTACTCGGATAAATATTTTTTAGTTACGTAAGAAATGTAGACGATATAGAATATAGAACTCGTTGGAAGAGAAAATCCACTTTTCCAGACAGCTGTTCAGGTAAATAGATGAAATTCTAACAAACTAGGAGCTCGATCACGTGGTTGTCTTCTGGCAAGGTAAGCGATACTTGTTTGCTTAGGGAATTCTAGACAGAAATTGGATATACGTACTCCTACCTTTAAACTATATATATATAGTATTTTATTTATCATCTCAAGAGTGGTGTTGATTTTACATATTCTTTATTTTGAAGAGAAAAAAAAACAAAATAATAATTCTTTATCATTTTGCCAAGTTAGATTAATATTTGTAATTTTTCATTCATCCTTCAACAATGCTTCTTTACATCGTAACCAGTCTTCAATTTTTCTCTCTTATTCTCTCACGTTTCATTTTTGTGCTTAGTTTTTTTTACTTTCTTGGAATCCTTCCAATGTTTTTCTCTTTCAGTTCGCAATCCTCCAATCTTTATTTACCCTTTTCCTACTTCCAAACTCTCTCTTTCTCTCAATGAAACTTCTTCTTCACTATCTTGACAAATTCATTAAAACTCTAATTTCTTCTTTTATTTTTGAACTATCAGGACAAACAATAGTATTTCTAAATTAAACGACCGAATCTTCTCTATTGACGTCAGACATGTGGACGTTTAATCTCATGTGGGCTCCTGAGTATATGAGAATATTGTCTCTCTCTCTCTGTCTCTCTCTCTCTTTTTCTCGTTCTGAGTGGGATAGAACGAATGAATAGGAATAGAAAAGACAAAGATATCCCGAACCGTACTCGAGAGGATACGCTTGATTTCCGATAAGCAGATTACATCGATGGTGTCGTCGTATTTATAGGAAACGTCGAACGAGTTTCGCTTTAGACGTAAATCCATTGACGATAAATAATTGATAGTCAAATAACCGCGATCTTTCTGTCCGAGATCCCTTGAAATTCATAAAACCGACGAGCTGGTAAGATATATATATTTAAAGTTTACCCCGTTCTATTATTATTATTATTATTATTATTATTATTATTATTATTATTATTATTATTATATCAATTCTTCGTATTCCCACGGCTCTTTCAGAAGCTATTATCGAAATAACGGTTTATCTATTTTTATTAATAAAAGGAAAAAGGAGGAACGTTCGTTGTTTGCTCAGATTTGTCAACGACTGTTTTTATTCAAAAGTTACTTCGTAACTTTCGAAGAGATTATGATTGAGAAGTGTAAAGTACTGGAAAGAAGGATAGGATAAGAAGAGTAAGATAGAAACGTGACATTGTATATGCATGTATATGTCTATACGAAGATGGGCTAATTTTCTGATTCCACGAAACCAATTAAAAGAGATTTTCCTGGTGTGTTGTTGCCTGGCCGGCAGAAAATGCCGTTTCCCTGTGGCTGTATCTGGCCAAGCAATTTCCTGTGTGTCTGAGGAGAAGCTGACACAATATGCAGCTATTTGGAGGGCAGCCAAATGAAACCGAAAAATTACGAGGCGGACAAAACGCACGGTCCATATTCCCAGTGCATACCATACACTGCACCAGGATAGTGTCGCTTCGTTTATGTCGAGCGGCACCTTCGGCCGTGCACCATATAACATTCACCTATTTCTATGTCCTATGTTTCTATGTTCTATGTCTCTCTCTCTGTCTCTCTTTCTACGTATCTATTCTACGTAACTAGCCTTCTATGTACTATATGTTTTTACATCCATGTATGTATTATACATATACGTATATATATGTATGTATGTATGTATGTTTATACATATATTGGTAGGTACCTATATATCCAGCCTCTAAATTCCCGTGGATGAAAATTACTATGGCCAGGAGCGGTGTACGACGACGGACCGTAAAATCGGACGAGTGCCAGAAGTAAATTGCTGGGAATTATTCGCGCCCTCGAAAACTATATTAATTCGTTGCCCGTTATGTCGACGAGTCTTTTCTCCTCTCATTTCTTTCTTTCTCTTTCTCTTTCTCTTTCTCTCTCTCTTTCATTTTTTAGTTATTCTCTCATTCGACAAGAAATTCCGATTTAATAGGAACAGAAGAAAAATCTCCAACATTATTTTGTATGATTTAACGAATATATGAATTAAAAAAGAATAAGAAGATATTTTTCTTCCTATTATGAATAATTTGATCAGTTTTATTTAGTTTCAATCTGATATTATATATATTACAAACGAAGAAACCCTTTCGATCAATGTTCCTGTTAATCTATCTGAAATATTTACGAGTGAATCAAATAAAATTGACGTATTTTTAGTTAAAAGATCCGATATCTTTTTAGTACCATCTAAATTCAAACTAAAAATTCATACTCTCCTTTTTTTGTTTTCTTCGTGTCGTTTATAAGATAGAGAACCCAGTTGGAGGGAAAGAAAAAAAATTAGATGTAAGAAAATAAAAAGAAGAAGAAGAAGAAGAAGGAGAAGAATTAGAGGAAGGAGAAGAAGAAAAAGAATAAATGGGTGAGAGGGGAAGGGTGATAGGACGATTGTATCTGCTTTAATTTCGCTGACTTAAAGTCTCGCGAAATCTCGCGAAATCTCGCAATCATTCCTGTCTTACACGACTACGAAAGGAATCTGTAGAAATTCGATTCTGAAATAGATAAGCGAGTCCGGTATTTTATTTGTTGTTTTATCTTTTCTTTCTTTCTTTCTAACTGTACCGATACAAGAAACGAATTATGTAAAATAATACAAAAATATCATTGTTTGGATATAATGCAAAGTTTCGAAATAAATAATTGCTAGAGTATTCGAGTGAACGGATAAAAATCGGGATAAAGTTCTGATCGGAAAATAAGAAAGGATTTTAATCGAAAAACTAACATAAGTCGATGTTTTCTCAAATGGAATTGATCAAATTCATATCGATGGATTTAATCTTATTTTCTTCTTCTTCTTTCTTCATTTACATTAGTTTATTTCAATAACAAATATAAGGTATAACAAAAACTATTTCTCTTTCTCTCTCTCTCATTAATTAAAATTAATGCAATAATAATTAAGTAAATATAGATAAAGAAAGTGTATTTTTTAAATAACATTTGTTTATTATCTAATTTTTACACACACAAACACACAGACACACATATGATTAAAATATGTAAAAGAAAGTTTAATGGATACTTTGAAAGTAATGTCGTCATTTTTCTAAACCATTCATAATGAGATAATTTTTCTATTTGTTAGAGAGAAAAAAAGAAAAAATCGCCATATATCTCAAATGATAGAATGAAATCGTGAACGATTCCATTTCACGCACGGTAGCTTCGCGGTTGAGGTTCGGACTATTTGTCAAAGCGTGGAAAAGAGAGTAGGATGACTGGCATTCAAACACGTCTAGAGAGAGGGGTAGGGGGGAAGGGAAGAGGGCGGGTGGGGATGTTTTCGTTGAATGACGAAAGCATCTTTATCGTGGTGTATTTTTTTTATCTTTTTTTTTTTTATTTGTCAAGCGCGTTCACTTGGAAATTGGACGAGAAACGAACGAAAAACTAGGTTAGCACGTTATTTCCATGAGTATTTTAAAATAAACGTCCATAGCACGTGTCTTTTTAAAATCAAAAAAGAAAAAACAAAAATGGAATTTCTCTTGAAGTTTTAAAAAGCTAAAAAAATAGAATAATTTTATATTTTTTTTTGCTTTTCTTCAAATGATAAGAAATAGAAATAAAATACAACAGAGTTATTCTACGATTACTGATTGTACAAAAGTAATATTTATCCGAGTTGAATGGAAAAAAAAACCATAACTCCAGTAACGATTGTTATTACCTATTATCCCATTAATTTCATTTCTTTTCTATTTCTTCATTTGACAACTAGATGATCAGTTTAAAAATCTGAAGTTATCGATACACTCAATCACCAAGTTGCTACGAGATAGCAACTAGGAAAGGCTAAACAATCTTTTTAACCCTTCCCTCGTTCTTCGTCATTTGTACAAACGTAATGATGGAAATAATAAATGTGCAAAAAGAATAAGAACGATTATCTCTGTAAAATTTATCTTGAAAAATATAGCCCCGTTTTGTTTGTAGTCGTGGTTCGTGAATCGAAGAAAAACCATAGATATGAAAAAGAGAGGGAGAGAGAAAAAGTTAGAAAAAAGGGCTGGTAGAGTAGTGATAGTGGTAGGTTGTGGGATGAAATAGTCGCATCCCTTCCAAACACTTCGGAAAGATAATCGGAAAGTTTGAATACGATTCTTCCTTCCCCACCCACACAACCCGTACCGCCCTGTTTCCCTTTCCTTACCCGCCCTATCCCTCAGCTAGAAGCCCGGTCGAGAATATCCGTGAGATATTACAGCATCGTTTGTTCGAAGGGTTGCCTTTTCTCCCTCGTTCCGTTTTTCTTCAGCACGAAAAGCTGAGCTCCAATCGGAGCTTCCTTTCCCCTTCCCTTTGCTTTCCTAACATCTCTCTGCCTTCTCTTCCCCCGCTTCCTCAAGCCCTCCTTCCATCTTTCTCTTACATCTCTCGTTTTATCACCCTCGTTATCCGTCTTTCCACTGATCCTATTTGTTTTTTTTTCCTTTTCCTCTTTTTTTTTCTCTCTCGCTCTGTTCTTTCCTACACTTCGATAAGACCCGAAGACCTGTGGCAAGTGTCGAAGTTAAATTTGTCACGCCCTCATGTCTCAAGCGTACTGAATCAGGAAGGATTGGAATAGGATGGTTGCCCTTATGAAACGTATCATATCCTATCCCAGGTTTTCATAACGAAAATTCAAATTATAGTACTAGTTTGATATACCGAGAGAGAGTTTATGAAGTTTCTTCTGTTCTTTTTTTTTCTTTAAATATACAAGGTGGTCTATGCAACGTGTGCATTGATTTAACTTCAAAAATATATATTCTTCATGTAATTTAATATTAAAATTAAATATTCTTTCAAATATGTGACTCGAGATGGCTGATTTCGATAGATGTTTTGTCTTGATAAACAGTTTTGCGTAAATATCACTGTCCTGTGAAAATCTGTGATATGGTTGAACCTCCAATTCGATATTACGTGAAGAAAATTTTGTATTTAAAATTGTATTTAAAATTGTCCACGTTGCGTGGATCACCCTGTATATCAAATCAATAATTGGTTACGTAAAGGATATAATTTAATGGACAAAAGAAAAACATTGCTTATGAAATTTTGCAAATTTACGAATAAAATAGAAAATAGTTTCTTCTGATCGATCGATCGTGTAATTGAAATGAGTATTAATTGTTGAATAATTATCGATTCGATTGAGAAATTGTTGAATTTTTAAAAGGAGGAAATGAGAAAAGGAAGGAGCACCAGGTCTTGGTCTTCTTATTCGGTTCAGTTGGTGTTACGTTGCTCTCTTTGAAGAATAAACTTGCCCGGAAGAGAGAGAGAGAGAGAGAGAGGCAAGGGACTCTTTTAATTATTATTCAACCGTCGACGTTTACTCGACGTAACACTTTTCTCTCAGGCCGTTTAATTAACGGCATCGCTCGTAAAATCGCGAAATAACGATCTCCTCCGTTACTTTTTTCCTTTTGTTAGTTTAACTTTAAACCAGCAATCCCTTCGTACTTTATTTGCCATCTTCGTTTCTTAAAATATAAAACATCCTTAGCCTGAGTAGCGAAAAACTCTACTTCGAAAAATATAAATTCATTGTAGAGAAGGGGAGAAGACAAAAAAAGAAAAAGATACATTTTATGAATAACGAAGAAAATAGATTGAAAAATTATCGATCGAATTCGTCGACCGAAAAAGAAGACGAGAGAAATGTAATCAATTTTTCAAACAACTTGATTTGAAGAAAACTTTGTAAATGTTATTTATTTCTATTTTATTTGTTTTTGATAACAAAAATACGTTCGGTTGGGGAAAGAAAGAAAAAATCTTGTTCTCTCGACAATAAATTTGTTACAGATAAGAAAAATGTCTAAAATGACGTTGATTGAAAAATATGATCAACGGTTGATCGAAAGTAAAAAGAAAAAAGGAGGGAGAGAGAAAGTAAGATTATCTCAAAGTTCTTGAAGGTGGTGTTTTTTTTTTTTTTTTAAGAACTTGAGAATAATCTTGGTAATATTTAATCGGCAGAACCTTTACCTTCATCCAGCTCAAGTTGAGTAAAGACCTTAACGCCATCGTTCCTATGCTATTTTACTCCCACCCACGATTCTATCTCTCTCTCTCTCTCTCTCACACACACACACACACACATACTTTCTTATGCATGCATACTCATGCAAACAGAGTTCAAACACGTTCAAGATTTTGCTCTTTCCACCAGTCTGTTTCTGCTTTTCTCTTCGTCCTATTCCTTTCCTATAGCTTTCGTCTTTCTCACTTTCAAGTTCCATCTTTGCGTTAGAGCATAATGCATCTGATTTAGTAGAAGAGCCTCTCTATTCCCCTCGATTATTTATATGCTTGCATTATACATCGCAAAGAACGACATTGGCAACATACTCATCGTTGATACCTTCTCAACACATTATGGTTTGATTTTGATAACGATTAATTAAATAAAAATAACTAATAATATAAATAAATGTTTTTATATGAAATAACATTTTTGGATTTACTAACAATTACTTCACAAAAATATTATTTCGCAAACCTGATTATTCAGATTTTTAAAAATCTGTTTCGACGAATAATAACTCAGATTTGCATAAATGTTAGTCAGTGATTTTTGACCGAACATAGACGATATGATTTGATAGATAAAAATAAAAATAATTATAAAATAAATAAAAACCATAGTCATGTGGATACGGTCGACGTGTATTTATTTTTTTTTTGTATTTTCAATTGATCAGCATTTGACGTGAACTCGTCAATCGTCTATGACAGTTACGACGCAAGAGTCAGAAAGAGAAGGAAAAAAAATATAATAAAGAGATAAAGAGAGAAAATAGAAGGATCGTTTTTTATTTCGAAATATCCTCGGAGGTAATCCTCAGTTCGTGGGCGGACAGATCAGCGAACAAAGAGGTGCACTTTTTGCATAATTCTTCGGGCATTCGTGACAAGCAATTTTGACAGCTCCCGCTGAGATTTAAGCGATTCTAACGAAAGTTTAAGGTGAAAAGGGGCGGGTACTCTGATCCTATTAATGAAGAATCCTATCCCTTTTTCCTTTGTGTGTGTGTATGTGTGTGTGTGTTTGTATGTTTTCTCTCTCTTTCTCTTCTTTTCTTTTATTCTACAAGAGTGGAAAACTTTCCGTTGGCGAAATTATTCGCCGAGAGTAGATAAAAGCGATCCGGGAGTAAAAGTCACGTCCATGGGTAAAGAAAAGTCTAAAGGTGATCTCGTAAATGTGACCACTGTGGTCCTCTACTTCTTCCTCCACCTCTCTCTTTTTCTCTTTTACTTTTACTAGATAAGAAAAGAATTATCGAGCATCTGTAAAATGAACTTGTAATGCAAAATTTCTTAATCGATGTTAACTTTTTTGTCAAAGAATTTAAATCAATGTTAGAATAATTTCATTGATATGATTTATATTAATTTTGTATAATAAAAAAAAGTAAAAAATTATCTTGTAATGCATAGATCTTGCTGATTTCTCCGTAGTTATTCATCTTCGCTGGTAGCAATTTCTCAACAGAAATATATATGTGTATGTGTATATCTACCCAGTTTCCTTTTTAATGCTATCTTGGGATTTGAAGTTACAAGAAAGAGAGAAAAGATCGGTTCCTATTATCATGAAATATACCAGGCATAATTCAGCCTTGAAAATTCGATTAATGTTGCACTTAAAGTAACAAAAGACGTCCATGACAAAGGTTACTGATCGAAATTCGCGATAATCGTGATAGCAATCTATACCCAATCCCTGACGAAGCTTTGTATTTTCTTGGTTACTTCCTTTCTTTTTATTTTTTTTTCTTTATTTCTTTTTTCCCCATTTACTATGATCATTGTTGTTGTGGTTATGCTCGTTGTTTGACCAATTGGTCCAACCAAATTCTCGAATCTAATCCCTGTTATCTGACTTATAATTAAAGTTGAATATCCAGTTTGGTCAGAGAAAATTATATGGAATTTCGAATTATTTTCTCTCGTACAATTTACGTTTCTAATTTGAATTTTCTTCTTCTCTTATCTTTTCATATATATATATATATATATATGTATATGTACATTCATATTTTGTCTTTTCTATATCCAAGCTCGTCGTATTCCCACAGCGACAACGAGTATAAAATATTAATATATTATATCGCGACGAGCTGTGGGACACGTTTAATTTGCCAGAATCGTTTCACGCCTCGCTTCTTCTTTCTACTCTTTCGTCCTTTCGTTCTTTCCTATCTTCCTTCCATCCTTCCTTCCTTCCTTCCTTCCTTCATTCCTTCATTCCTTTTTATATCACCATCTACTTCCAACTCAACGCCCTAACCACGCATCATACTCCTTGGTTCTGAAAAACGATGAATATTTTCGCATTTTCTTTTATCTGCGATAAGACTTGGAACATATTTAAATGTGGAACATTTAATGAGATTTCTTAATATATAAAAGGTTCGAATAGTTATATTCTGTATATGGATTATTAAAATAGTGAGTGGAAATTTAGAAAAAGTACAAAGAACATTATCATTTGGAATAAACAGATCGATGATATTTGTTTCATTTAATTTATTTAATATTAATTACTAAAACTAGAGAATTTTCTTTTTTCTAGTTACGAGAAATTAAATAGAAGTTGAATGGGTGAAAGAGGTGTGTTAAATGACAGAGAGAAAATGATTGTTAATATAATAGACTCGACAAAAAAAAATATATAATTGAAAATGATGGTATGAAACACATCGATATCCTTGTCTCTCTCTCTCTCTCTCTCTCTCTCTCTCTCTCTCTCTCTCTCCCTTGCATACAAAAACCGGACGTTATCGCTCACAGTTATCGTCGAAGTTCGTCGACACTTCTTTGAATAATTTAAAAGGCACCACCGCAGCGAAAATGTAGCGGGCAAATCCCCGGGAATCTCTGGATGTTTCAACTCGACGATCGAACTAACGGGACGCGTCTGGATTTTCGGGACAAATAGGTCAGGATGATCGAGATACCAGTGTGAAAAACAAAGACAGAAACAAGCTTTTGTCCTTCACAGATTCTTCGATACCCTAGCTTACGAATAATCGAATAACAACAAGTTCTCTGCCTATTCTATCCGATTCTATCGTACGTCGTCGATGTTTTCAATGCATGTATGTATGTATGACAATGTACATATACTGACATGTATGTATATCTATGTATGTGTATGTATGTATATATGTATGCATGTATGTATGTATGTAATTGGAACTCGATAGCAGACCGTAACGATATTCGATAATTTCGTTGAGAGAAAAGCCAAGTTCTCACGGATTAATCGAACTCATTCACTTCACTCTCGATTAATAATGTTAACGATAACAATGAAAGGCTTGATTAAACGAGACAATAAACGGCAAAATTGCAACGTGTGGACAAATTAATTATTAAATAAATCGAATAGTAAGGATTATTTTCTTTTAGATTTAATTTATAACGTATATATATACGATATTTACATACACGTACGAAAAAAAATATTTTAACATCGTCTTTCCTTTATCTCGTATGCATATTCTTCGTATTCATGGAAAATTACAAATCGTGAAGTTCCAAGGTTTCCCGTTAATTGTGCAATTACTTAAATAAATTTTGATTTAACGTGCTTTTATTATTATCCTCTTTCTGAACTAGCAGGGAATCGAATGAAAGGAAGATACACTTGAAAGATTTCCTTTAATTCGTACTTAAAGCTTTCCTTCCTCATCTACTTAGAGCAGTTTTGTTTCATATGCTTGTGAATTTCGAAATAATTTGCTGAGAAATTAGTGGCTCGTAATGAGACGAGAAATCAGATTGACTGAACTATCGTTCAATCGTTATAGTTCGTTTCATTAAATGGTATTATTCATTGCTAATGTCTCTTTAATTGTCTTTTGTCTCTTATTGTCAAAATTTCACTTTGATTTGCTATCTTTATGAAAAATTAACTAATTTATATTAATTAAAAAGACAAATATTTCCAAAATGAAGAAATTTTATTTGTTAAATAAAAGAAAACTAAAATAAAGATACAATTTTAAATACAACGATCAACAAAATTTAAGAAATATTTTAAAGAAAACCAACGTATGAAATGCATTTAGTATTTTATGAAAACAAAAAAAGAAAAAAAAAATAAATGTTAAATATCGTGATAGATATTTTCTTGAATTTAACAAAAGCAAGACAAATGCATTTCAACAAATTAATTTTGCATTTTTCTTTTTTGGACTCATTCGTATTGTTCTTAGAAAGTTACATCATCCATTCTCTCACTCTAGATCTTCTTGTTTCTCAAACTCTTCTCGTTTTCCAGATGGAAAAATCCATTGCGTGGCTCTATTCGACAATTCTACGTACGGGTATAAAAGTCTCTTCAAAGTTTTACATGCTTCAAAAGGATTTTAGATTTCAACGTTTCGTTTTTAGAAAGCTACACACCCGTTCCTTTTTAAAATCGTCAATGCATTTTAAGTAGATTTTATTTCGTGATGAAAAAAAATATATACATAAAAGATATATACATATATATATAAAAGATGAGTATATAGAAAATATATAAATGCTCCCCCTTCTTCTAAATATATAAATATATATACTTACGAATGTACATATAAACATATCTAGGACACTAACGTAGAACACGTTTTGAACGTGATCCAATTTGAATATCACGTCTTCGATACATTTGACTTTCCAAATATTCCAGTGGATCATAGAACTGATAAACTAACTCCCCCAATAAGATTTTTTACAACTGGAAAGACATGATTATTTATCAAATTCGATATTATTCTTTTGTTTGATTAATAAACGTAATAATATATTTTTTCTTTGGAAACTATTATCGTTAAATATAATTTTTGTTTGCTTGTTTGTTAACATAAATCGAATGATCAATTTAATATGAATTCTCTATTAATTTTGTTATTTATTAAGTATAACTATCTAAAAAAAAAAGAAGAGTAATTCAAGTTCCGACGGAGATACTTATCTTATCGTAATAATTAATGTTTCCTTTCCCGATCGATTACGAGTGTCCCAAGAGAAATGTCTTCTCAGGATCTTCTCTTGGCTTATTATTTAAGAGAAAACAGCAATACTCGACTTAGTTCGTTTGCATATTATGCAAATGGGATCTTACATTTTATAATTCATCATTTTTGATCTTATCTAATCTGTTTTTTTTCTCTTCAAATATAGTTTATTCTTCTTACTGATAAATAATTGTAAATAAAACTAAGAGAATAAGATTATAGAAAATTGTTAAAGTACGTAAAAATTGATTATTTTTATAACAACGTTTTGAGTTATTATTATTACATTTTAAAAGAAAATCCTTTTTTCTTCGAGTGTTATAATTTTCAACAAAAATTTTCTACCATACATCGAACACGTTCTTTTTTTTCTTTTTTTTTTTTTTTTTAACTCTTTTCACTTCCTTTTTCTCGTTAATGGAGAAAAAAAGAGAAAAAATGAATTTTCTAGTACCTATTTGCTCGAATACGCTCTTGGAAAAATGGCGGGAGCGTTGACGAGGGACGAATGTACGAGCTAATCGGATTCTACTAATTGGCTTACTCATAGAACAATTAAGAGGATTACAGTTTTTCGATAGCATGTACCGTTGCCTCGCACAGAATATTGCTACGTTACACACTCGACTCTCATGTGTATTTACTACGCGTAAATCAAGTCGAATCGTGTGGGAGCGTCTATCAATGTTCTCTCTCTCTCTCTCTCACTCTCTCTCACTCTCTCATGGGAATTTATCATCGTTAAAAATTCTCTTTCTCGATAAGTGAAAATTTTCCGAAAGGAATCAGAAGCTCGTTTGAAAAGTTTTCTCGATTATTATCATGAACCATTATACGTTAACTTTAAGAACATTTTATTTATTTTTTGTTGTTGTATAATTTTGAACAAACTATACGTGAGAGAAAATTAATTAAGTTAGTTATGCAAATTTTCTTATCACCTCGTATAAATTTAATATCAATAATTATTTAATGAAATTCAAGTAATTCTCTTAGCCAAATTAGGTTCCCGTGCGTTGAATAGTTTTTATAAGAAACAAAAGTTAATTGATATTAGGTTTGTCAAGTATGAAATAGAGCAAAAAGTAGACATAATTGAATTGAAATTTGTTCCATTTCATACTTGATGAACCTAATACTACTTGCCTGGTCATACCCTGATTTTATACTACTTGTCTGACCATATATGGGGCGTTTACTTATACTACTTGTCTGACCATATATAGGGCGTTTACTTATATTATATATTTATACTACTATAATAGTATAAATATATAAAATTATGACATTTGCTGCAATTTCATACTTGACAACCTAGTATATATCGTATTTTAATACACTAACTATATTTATATATATATTATTTTTTAAAATTTATAATATATTATTCATAAAAAGGAAAAGAAAGTTGAATTTATTTCTTTCGTTAAACATAACATCGCGACAGAGAGAAGAAGAAATAGAAATAAAATTCAAGATGCTAATGCAAATTTACTTTAATTGCCATTTTCCTAGAACTTTTCCAAATTTTTCACTCAGTGTAATTATAATATATTCCGTTGTGGGTATATTTTATTATAAAAATATAATTTTTATATAAATAATATTAATATAAAATAGTTTGACAATATTTATATTAAAAATTAGTTCACTGTTATAATTGCCAGTACATGTGATGATATATCGAAAGTGTTATTAGGAAAATCCTAGTTCGTATTACGAGATTTCAAACACGAAAACAGGAAGAAAGAAAATAATGTTGGTTTCGAATAAAAAGAGAGGTCCAATTTTCCGCGACATTTGTATCGCAAATATCTTGTCTAAGATGCAGAGAACCGAAGAAGAATTCAAATTCCAAGATAGTATAAAGAAGGTTTGCGTGACTCCTCCTAGTTTCGATTCGTTTTCATCGTCTATGCTCGACGATGGTTCCGCACATCGCGAAAGAGAGAGAGAGAGAGAGAGAGTGTGTGTGTGAGAGAAAGAGAAAGAGAAAGATCAGAGAATAATACTTTTTACTCGTATGCAGGACGCGCGAATGCACATTCGAATCCTTCTAGATGCAGCAAGCCTTTTCTACTCCTCCTTTCGATTTTTCGAACCGGAAGATACTGGTACCATCGTAAGTCACGTTGAGAATGCAGTGACCTATCAAAGAAGTTTCTTACGATAAACAATGTTGGCAGCCATGCTAGAATAAACTAGATGTGGTGAGAATGAGAAACTGAAATCACTCGCGATTGAAATACTTCATTTATTAATCAAATTTCCTTCTTTTCGTTATTTATTTATGTTAACAACATAACATCGTTATTTTACACGATTTATATTACCATAATAACTATTATAAATAAATATTATATTAATAATAATTTATTTAATATTATTTTTCGTTGGAAAGAAAAAATTCATGAAATTTCATTCACGTAGGAATCAATTCATTTCGTAGATTATTTTATCGATTAATTATTCAGTTTATTCTATTATATATTTCTTAATTTACATATAGTTATTCACATAGTATGTATGGTTTAACGATAATTCACGTGTAAAGCTTCGATTACTATATATCTCTCTCTATGTCTCTCTTTCTCTTTCACTTTATTTTTCTGTGAGTTTCACTCCTCCTCCGTCGTTTACTTTTGTCTTACGAACGATCCTTCCAGCTATCTTCGTATTTACTCGAGCGTTCTTTCTCTCCTTCCGATCGTTCCAAATATCGTCAAGAAAACAGTAGAAACTTGCAGGACGTCGATCCTATGTACATCTTTGAGTACCGAACCAATCGAAAAGCATCGATTTACTATTCTTTTTCTACTTCCCCCACCTTCGTCTTCTTTTTTTTTCTTTCTTTACTATCCTGGATATATCTCATCGTTGTAATTAACATCGTAATGATATTTTCTACAAAATATCGTCTATCATAATTCTTTAAAAAAAAAAACCTCCTATCTCGAATCCCTTTTTTTTTCTCTGTAACTTACGTAAGATTTTCATCAAGGATAGAATGATACCAGAATTTAAGCAGACATTTTATTAGAAATTTATAGTCCATTCTGCTTTATCGAAAGGTTATCAAAATTCGCTCGGAAAATTTAGATTCCACTTTTTTTTTATTCGCATATCGAAATAATGGATCAAATTAAACCTTCCCTCTACCGTCATTTGCATCCTCGAGAGACAAATATTCAAACTTGCAATAAGTCGAGTTGTTTACTAAGTTTAAGCGTATAAACATACAATTTGTATTTAAGCTTTAAACTTCTCCTCGTTGATCTGCACTAATAGGTGGACCTCCAAAAGCTCTCTTAGATGGATCAAAATATCTTAGGTTGTTGTAAAACTTAATTCACTCTTCTTTCTTTTTTGTTTTTGAAATAATTTTATGTTCAGATTGTAAAACTGCGTGTATAAATTTAAAACTTTTTCCTATTTACGCGGAATTATTTTGTAATCGTATTAAATTATCCTTGCTTCGCGTTATTACATCTTCTGAACGATTTTCGATATATCCAAAAATTAATCATAAAAATATACCATATGTATGTTAATTTAATTTAAAAAAATCGTATCAGTTAGTAATATCGACATTTGCGTTTAAAATGATATTATTTCAATCAAAAATATTCTTTCACGTTAACTTTGAAAATCATCGATATCTCAAAAAACCATTGGCAATAAAATAAAAATACTAACCGGAAATAAAAAGACGTATTTTAAATAATGAAAAAAAAAAAAGAAAGAAGTCTAACGGATTTAAAAGGTAGCTAAACGTCTCTCGTACGTTCATGCCCACTGAATAATCGATTAAATGAATGAATAATGAGCCGATACGAAAGTGGACTTACCTTTTTCGTGTCGGACAATCCTAAATATATCTTACTAATGAAACTTAATATCGATTCAATGCAGATTCGTTTAACGTTGAAAGAAATCAGTGCCACGAGTTAGAAATAAACCTTTCCTTTTCTTTTTTCGGACTTGATAAGTTATTAATCGAAAAACGCGTTCAAAATTCCAACAACAAAAAATGAGAAAAAGAGAGGAAAGGGAAGAATATTAGGGTAAGAAATAAGGAAGGATAGAATAGGAAAGTGGAAATAGGGAGAAAATTCATTGGCGATTTATTAGCTCGGCGTAGCTGTAGAATCTCAGTGCTGGCAGCCGTATAACGAGTTTATTAAATATTTTATAACCGGTTGAAAGAGAGAGAGAGAGAGAGAGAGGAAGATAGAGAAAGTAAAAGAGATGTAAAGGGTGAGAATATGAGAGAGAAAAGAAGGAGAATAAGGCAGGAAAACACGAGAAAGGCTATGTGTAAGGGAAGAGGAAAACAGCTGTGGAAAAAGGTATCGAAGCGAAGCGAATAGGAGGTGGCAAAGCACGGATCTCCAGAATATATTGCTTAAAAAAGGGGTTCTACCCCTTCTTTTATGATTCGGTGCTTTTATACACCACACACTCCTCGATTTTCGAGAGGTATAAGAGAGAAAGACAGGGAGAAATGAATAAGGCAAGTATGCGTTGGGAACATATAACTTGTTTCATGATTGCTATACACCATCAGATGATAATCTTTTCTATCTTTTGCGTATTATTATTTTTCGAAGAGTTTATTATTATACGTATCTTCGTATGTGTACACCGTACCAATTTCGCGTATATTCATTTTAAAATAGAATGTGAAAGAGATGATGATGATGATGATTATAAGAATAATAATAATAATGAAAGAAAGAAGAATAATTGATTGGAGTTTTTACTAATTTTCTCTTTGATATTTTAATAATATTAAATACAGTTCTCTCTTATTATTATTGTATTATTTATTTAGAAAAATATATGATTATTTTGATGTTTTAATATTAATATACGATGGTACACGTGATCAAGAAAATTAATCACTTGAAAAAAGAGAAGAAAAGTAGTCGGTATAGTGACATTCTATAGAAAAAGAAACATTTTCTTTTCATGTTGTGTAGGATTTAATTTTCAGACGGCGTCGAAAGGATCACGATTAAAGAGAGAGATACTAGAGTACTTGCTATGACGAGGACGACGACGTTGGACGTGAAGAGAGAAAATGAAAGAATGAAGGCTAGAGTGGCGAAAAAGAAGATGGCAAAGAGGATAAGAAAAAGAGAGAGAAAGAGAGAGAGAGAGAGAGAGAGAGAACCTTGTATTAGGTCATCTGCTAATTTTCGCTTCGGAGCACGTCGTTTTCAAAGGATTGCTACAATAGTTGATTACTCTAAGCCAAATATTAACCAATCACAGGATAGAGAGAGAATGCGAGTGAGAGAGAGAGAATGAAATCTTTAATAACTCATAATAGTACTGAGAAAATAATCAATTTGTATTATTCTCATACACACCCAGAAAATATTTATTTCTTCTTAACTCACAATTCCTTTTATTCTTCCTTTTACGTATTCCATGCACTTTTTCTAATAACACCTTTCAATACTTATTGAATATTACCAAAAAAAGGTTGCCTCATTTTTCTTCTTTTTAGAATCAACAAGATTTTTGTCTATTGTTTCTCTGAACAGGTCACCCATTCGTGTTACCTAACAATCATGCCTACGTGGTGACTTGACTTTAGTGAATCGAGAACTAATAATCCAATGTGGGGGCTAGGCCGTTAACTAAATTCGATGAAGCTATTAAACAGGAAAGTTGGAAATTAATTTCTAAAGTTACTATCGATAAATACTGTCTCTCTCTCTCTCTCTCTCTTTCTTTCTTTCTCTCTTTTTCTTTTTCACTCACTCTTACTTTCGCTAGAAAGACTTTAGTCGAGCAAAACCGATAGCTCAACAAAAACGAGAGACAGAGAGAGAGAGAAAGAGAGAGTTCAAAGCTTGATGGTTATTCTATGACGACCTCTTTACGAGTACCTTTAAACCTTTCACTTTCAAATAACACAATTTTCCTGGACCTTTTGCCGAAGTTAATTGCTTTCAATCGAACCTGAACACTTTTAGTTAATACAAATCGCTACTACTTTGAAGAAATAGAAGAAGAAGAGAGAAAATTACTATACGTCAAGACGGTAATTATAATCACGTTCGAATTGGTTTTAGACACAAGTCTGTGCCTTGGTCAATCAGAAATTTTCTCGAAATGAAAATAGTTTTCCCTTTATTCGGTATACTCCTGATCGAAGTCGTCACGGTGCAAACCAGAGCTGGGTTACCCCGGTCAAGCCGAATTTCCTCTGCGCGCTTTGCATAATTTTCAAACCACTGTTTGCCAACCGCAACTCGATATCGGAATCCAGAAACTTATCTAACTTCTAAAGCCTATAAATTAACAAAAAATTTTAGGACGTTCTCTGAAGTATTGTATTCGTTTCAGGTAATCCTAATTAATCAGTTTTATATTACACAAATCTATATTTTGTTTATATTGATATCACATTTAAAACAATTTGTCGATAAAAATAATATAAATAATATTCCATTGTTTTAATGTTTATTCATTGAATTTATTCATTATTGATAATTATTAATCATCGATATATACAAAGAAAGAACCTAATTAGTTAATTTTTCCCTTCAAAATAAAAAGTACAGAGTTTTTGTTATTTCGTTCTCTTGAATTTTAATGGTAACGAGGTTTTACATGCCGATATTAGAATCGAAATAGAAAAAACTAGATGGTAAAATAAAATCGGGTAGTAGGAAAAAAAAAAAAAGAAAAAAAAATGGATGAGAGTAAATGTGGTAGAATGGAACGTAGTCGACGACATCGATTCTGTATTAAGCCTCTGAAATTACACAGAGAACGTTTGCGAAGGACTATGAGGTGATTCTACTTTGCTCTATCATTTACTTCGGTCTTAGCGACTCCACTAAGATACCATAAATTGGCTCAGGAGTGTCGAGAATCGGTGTGTCTAACGATAATTGAGTTTCTTCCACCGTTTTACACTTATTATATATATATATGTACATTTTCTAACATTTTTACGTGACTCGTTTTGCAATCGAATATAAAGCTGTCAAATTTGAATTAATCAAAATAAATAAAAAACAGAATAACATTTTAATCTCCAATAAAGATTATTATATTTGTTTATTTATTCTGGAAGTATTTTATAAAAGAAATATTCTAGAAATAATGTTAATGAAATGTTTAATATACGATTCAAACGATCAAAACTTTTTAAAGAAATGTTTGAAATCTTTTTTATCTTTTCTATTTGTTTAGTTAATATTTTATGATACAGTAGTTGAATACACATTATAATGATTAATATAAAATTGAGAAATTTTCATTTTAAAGAATTTTCAGGCCTGTCCAAAAGATCGAAACTTGTCTATCCGTTTTCTTCTTTAAGAATGGTGAACTTTCGTGAAAATGGGGAAACCCAGCACGGTCTTTAAAATCGCAGTTTGATAAATTTACGTTTACGACTGTCCCGTTGTTCGAGGACCCATAAAACCAATGTCCGTCTTCGACCCCGCATACAAGGATGGAAAACGTTCTTTCCTGAGAATAGGAAGGAGGGCCTCGTTAAATTTACTCGAGCGTAAGAAATTTTGTTAAATTGAAAAATATGAGATTTTCGGGGTCGACTTCTCTTTTCGGTCGATAAAGCTACGATTATTACGCGTGTAACGGGGAGTGATTCTTTGAGTTAAGATAAATCTGATTAACAGACGTATATATATATATATATTATTATTATTATTATTATTATTTATTCGTATTTATTAATTGAAAAAAAAATTAAAATTATTTAGTGTCATTTAAGAAAAAATCTTATCTTTTTACTTCATAAATTACTTTTAGTGTGTACCAAATTTATTCTATAACAAGATTAACTGCAAAGAATAAATAAATAAATAATCTAATATTTAATTAATATTATTAATTAATAGTATTTAAATGAGTCAAATTAGTTCTCACAGTGAATCTAGTTTTAATTCAAAACAAACAAAATGTAGATATTAAAATTTGGAATTAATCTCGTATATTCGTTCTATCCAATCATTAAGGCTACACACGTGACATGATAGGAAGTGAAAAAGTTGGAGGGGAGAATAGAGCACACGAGGATACCTTCAGGCTAGCCCTCGGACGACAATACCAAGAACGCGTCGAGACAAACCACTCAGACTTTGCCCCAGGGTACCTGTAATAAAGAATATGGACTCTTAGCTGCACCTTTTGTGTGCCATCCGATGCTTCTCAGGCTCGTTTCTAGCCCTCCTCGAGGACGGAGGGCACCGGTTCCATCGCCCACGGCATCATCGACATTCTACGTCCAACTTTGCGATGAAAAATCAAATTTTACAAGAACCCGAGTGGAGGAGTTTATTCGGCAGAATGTGTTTCATCTCTCAGAATGATCTCATTCCTCGAAATTTTCATAACAAATTAAACGACTTTTAAGTTTCTAATAAATAATTTATCGAGATTGTAGAAATAATTTGCGAATTTAATTGAAGAAGAAATTATTTCGAATAAAATAATAATTATCGTTCGTATTTAAGAATAATTATTTTTTCATTGAAAAGAAATCAATCTTTGTTGTTTTAACAAATAACTAAAGTATACTCTTAAATAGAATAAACATGATCATTCTAATAAACAAGCAAATCTACTTACCAATCTCTCCACAAACACTTCCTCATTCTATCTACTATATTATCCAGATTTGTCACGACTGATTTCCCTCGACGTAACATGATATGACAATACGTCTCTGATATTCGGAATGATGCATCGAGGATCAATGCACTATTATTGATTCCTTAGTTGATGCGATTAAAGTCGAATATTACTCACAGTTTTTCGATCTTTCTCTTGCTAACTATTTCGATAAATACGAAGAGATGTTTTCACGATATTATATTATATTAATTTTAATTCCAAGTACAATCATTATTAGAATTATAATTTCTTTATTATAAACATATGTTACCCCTTTCTTACAATTTTAATATAATTTATATTAATTTATTTGTAATATCAGTGTACGATAAAAAATTAAATGTTTTAGGATCGTACAAAAAAGGTAACAAAAAATTGACGATAAACTTTCTAAGGGAATTAAAGAAGTGTTTCTATGTTGAATTGAGTATCTAATAATGCTAGTTTCTCGAAATATAAGGAAAGAGAGATAGAAAAGCTTTTGCAAACGACAGTGCAATGTGCTGGTGTAAACGAGCCTCTCGCGGAAGGTGTTAATTGGCGAACGAGCACGTTTTCTATCGTTCTCCTTAACTAAGGAGAAACGAAGCGTTCCTTAATAGGCTTGCACCTAATTTTCCTTGCTGTTAGTCTGATGCAAAGGACTCTTAAGAATCATGTTTTACTTGCCATGCGAACATGCCGGTATGATATCGACAAACAAAGCATCTATCAAAGTGAACTTTGTTAATAAGTTGTTCACAAGTAAAAGCAACACGCTTTTTGCTAACATTTTCTGCTATAAAGAAAAATAATTCATAGATATTATATTACTGGCCTGTTTTTGTTTAATGGACAAATCGGTAATAAATGTATCGATAGTTCAAAATAATGTAATGTGTCTGAAAATAATTACAAACTATTAAATTGTTACATTTATTTACAGTTATTTTAGTTGTAACAGATTTACGAGTAGATGTATACTTTTAATTGTTTTTTTATTTTTATCAAATACTTTTTGTTCATTTCATAGCTGTATCTATTTCGAAGATTAAAGTTTCGAGTTAAGGTGATCTTCGTTTTATGTTATAATAAAAAACTATGGAATTTCTACGGTGAGGATTCTTTTGACGCTCGACAAAATTGGCTGTATCATCTCTTCTCTGTCTCTGTCTCTCTGTTTCTTTTTTCGTTGCTCTTGGTTTTTCTCTCAAGAGGCATCAGTATTGCGTTCGTTCGGCTCGCGTGTCACACGAAATTCTTCTTGGAAGGCAAGACAAAAGGTACGTTATAAAACGTGAAAACGTACGAGGGCTCCCACCTTTGATTCCCGATCCTTTTCTTTAACTTTTTTTTTTTACTGTTCCCTTCTTTCTTTCTTTCTTTCTTTCTATCTTTCTTTTACTTCTTTTCACCCTCACCCTTCGAAAAGTACTGATTTACGAGCGAACTTTGAGATGAGCAACCTCCCATTCTCCGTTCCTCTCCATCTTCTGCCAAATTTGCCTGTGTCTTTGAAACATATTGCGAATCGAGGACGAAGTTCATAAGGTCCGTTTTGCGTGCTTCAAATCTCCACTTCTCTCTCTCTCTTTATGCCAACGATGGATTATATACTTTTGATCTTCCCAATATTTTTTTCTCTCCCCCTTTTCTTTCCCTGATATTACCGTTTCTTTACACTTTCGTTTCACTCGCGTTCAATATTTTTATTGAAATTTCTTTTTCATTTCATTGGTATTTAAATTTATTCCTATTCCCTTATCTTCCGTTCCTTTAAATATTAAATACATATATATGTATATATTCACGTTAAAAAGAAAAATAACCGATTGAAAGAGAAAAATCGTTGACACGTTCAATGTTAAACATTGAAAGAAAAACTTTAGTCAACTTTTTAATATATCCAAAGAGAACAATTTATTGTTCATTTTATTTCAACTGATTTTTCTGATTTTCTGTTATTAGAATTCCGTCAGCTTGTACGATTATACAAAAAAACATTGAAAACGTAAAGCCTCTGACAATAGTCTTGCCAAAATAGTACTCTCTTTCGTCGTAAGATTCTTTTCGTTTCTTTCCTTGAAAAATGGGGAACGGATGAGAAAGGAAGCTGCATTTCGAGAAAAGTCGGGCGAATCGAAAAAGCCAACTGTCTTTTCTTTCTAAGTTTCTTTCTTTCTTTTTTTTTTTTGATTAAATCCGTTCTCTGTTTTTCACTTAAAGAAAGAACGACAGAAAGGAAAACGCGGATAGGTGAAAAAGAGGAAACAAAAAGATAGGAGAAAGAATTGTTCGAAAATGTTCCATTCTCATTTTAAGTCTGGATTCGAAAATTGAGAACACATAGATTTTCAAAATAAATTTAGAAAATAGTCATTTTTTCCTTATTCGATATTTCGAGATATGATTGAAACATTTGTTTAATAAATCCAACAACTATAACAAATACTATGCAAAATAATATACCTTTTAATTTAAATTTTGAATTTAATGTTATTTAATTATTATCAAAATTAAATATTTAAAGTTAGAAAGAAATTTGAAGAATTCTCGAAGAGAGAAAGATCTTACAACGATGATAAACAACGATGGAAAAATAACGTAATACTACTTTGTTTCTTTTTTTATACTCGTAGTTGAAATTTTCTCTCGAAAAAAAAGAAAAGCACTGGTAAAAGATGGAAATAAAACTTCCGGCGTTGTTGGCTTTTACTTTTCAACGTAATACTTTATCGTTGACAACGAGAACGTTGACTACTATCTTGAAAATCCTCTTCTATTACCTTGAAACGTGCGTGCACGTGCACGTGCTTAAAAGATCCTCCTCTTGCGATGATTCTTTTTGGCAGAGTGGTGCCATTTATCATCGGCGAGTATCGAGGCGAGAGGCTTTGTATCGTTCGTAAGAAGGAAACCGAACAATGGGCCTGGGGAAAAATAATTGCAAGGATTTCGTTGGAGCCACGATGTCGGTTGCCGATATCATCCTGATTGGTTGTTTGCTTCCTTTCCATTCAAGGACTTTTTTCTTCTTTAAATAATAAATCAATTTTCCTTTTATATTAATTATTTATTTAACATTTTTTTATTTAAATATACTTATTGGGTTATTTGTGTTATTAAGAAAAACGTATTATAAAAGTAACCGATAAACTAATAATTAAATTAATAATTTAATCGAGTATAAATATGAATTACTTGCGATTATTTCTTTCTTTAATGTTATTTCAATAAACTTATTTTATTATTTCAACGTATGAAAAATCGAAGATGACTTTGAAACTTTATCATAAATGTTGTTTCATCGCCTTGAATATCCATGTAAAGGTAACGATGCTTCAGGCAAATATGGAATGTTATTTTAGAATATATATATGTATGCTATATTCTTGATATGTATGTATAGTAACCGAAGACACCATCAATATCAAATTTAAACAAAATTCGTAAGATTATATACCGTATCTTACAGTCAGTTATATAAGATGTAAAAGGAATTTTCATTTTACTCGACTTTACGTATTTACTTGTTAAAATACATTTTCAAGTAAAGTTAACTAAATTAAAGTTAAATCAAGATAAGAATCTACTCGGTATTATTATATTACCTTTATTTTTCCTTAACGTTATATTAAAAGAGATCAAGAGGTATACTAGTTTATAATACATTTTATACGTCAAATCGAAGTATTCCCTTAAGGCTGTTATAGTAGCATAATTCAGTATCGCACATAATACAGTAGGACGATGACAGGTATCTCACGTAAAGCTAGATTTATACTCTCTCTCTCTTGTATACCCATGGGACACTTTCAAAGACCTTTACAGATTGCTACGAGGTGTGAGAACGAAAAGAATATAAATACTCTTAAAAATTTGTAAATGCTTTAATGATATATGGTTATCGATTAAATTTCTGATTATTTACGTAAATAAAACATCTTTATCTCTCGATTATAGGTATAATTAAATAAACAAAGTAAAATAATAAAATAAAAATCTTTTCAATTTGAAAGAATTTGAATCTCGCGTCTAGAAGCCACTCCAATTACGAACCTTCAATTAATATCACCTCGCACGTTTTCTTTTTATGACTTCTCTTCTCTGCAAGGACGACGAATTAAGTGTCAGGCTTACTCCGAAATTTCGTCTACATCTTTCTCTTTCTTTCTTTTTTATTCTGATGCCGTTGTCGAGTAGAGAAAATGACAAAAGCCGGCCTAAATCAACGAGGAGTTTTACCCAGGAGGCCCTCCAGGGGATTTACACAACGGTCCTCGCGCCCTTTTAGGACTCGAGAAGCCTTCTTCTACTCTCTTCTCTTTTCTTTTCTTCTTTCTTTATTTCTTTCTCTTTCTCGCGTACCTGCCGTCTCGTAAGTCCGACGCTTGCCTACTCCTCAGTCGAGAGTACGAGTAAATAAAGGTCTGTTCATGCGTGAAATGCCTTGAGGGGAAGGCACCCTATCCCAACCGCGAAATACATGGAAACTCGTGTAACGTGAGACGAAATTGAAGCTACTGTCTCGGGCAATACTACTACAAGCATCGACCACTATACACCACAGTACCGTCATTCCTCCCTATTCATCGTTATCGAACTTTGTTCGTCCATGCGCGAAAGTAAACTCTCGTCTTAACTTGCCTTTTACCGGATAAGTATTCCCCCGAGAGATTCGGAAGAATATGTTTACGTTACTTTGTTTTTTATTTTTCCTTTTGCGTCATTTATCTTTAATTTAAGAATATTATTTCCTCCTTTTACAGATCTACCCAATGATTATTATTTTTATTCAATACATTACATATACTTTACGTATGTTTATTTCTCGATTATTTAAATAAAATATATATATAAGACGATAATATATAAGAAGTTTTAACTCCTTATGAAATGTTGTTTCATTCTCTCGTAAAAAAAGTTATTTATTTACGTAATTATTAAAAACCACTAGAGCGTACTCGTTTCATAAGAAACCCGTATGAACTTTGATTCCGAGACACGTTTAATTGTACTTCCGTTGCCAATTAACGCTTTCACGGCATCACAGCTAGTTCGATCTAGATTCGTGGAACGGTGTTAGGATGAAGAAAGACAGACTGAGTCGAGTTCTGAAACAATTAACGTAACTTTCCGAGTAAATAAAAGTCTACAGCACAGCATCTGTCTGCCGGCTTTGAAGCTGGACTAAGTTTCTTCTGCTTGCGGAAGTCTTTCCTCGAATTTGTCTTGTTCTTTCTCTTTCTGTCTCTTGTCAGGCACAACAAAGGCTATGGAAGCGGATGCAAGTTTGTTGAAACAGGATAACGTTGAGGGGATTATAAGAAGAGTGATAAGGAAAGATGAGACAGACAAGCTGGATAAGACAAAGTAAAATGTAACGCGGATCATGGGAGAAACTTTACATCACCATGAGACGTGTCTCCTTATCTCTCTGTAAAATAATATTCTATCATGTTTTCATCGTTACGTTAATATAGATCGATCTTTTAAAGTAACACTCAAACAAATTTTCATTTATTTTTATTTAGACGATTATAAACCAAATAAGATTCCTTTCTTTTTAAATTCACTATAATTCAGAATTATATACATTCATTAACGTTATCGTTTTGTTTTTATCAAATTTATTCGTTAAAGAGTACAATATGATATAAATATCTACGTAATTATTAAAAATTGTTTAATCGTCGAAAATAAAAAATAACTCTTCTAAACCGTTGACTCAATTGAATAATATTTGTAAAAAAAAATTTTATTTATAATGGAATATTTGTTATACGTTATATACAATATGAAATATTCTATAGAAGAGGTATCAAGGAAGAAATAAAATTCTTCAATCTTATATTGGCCGAATATAATAATAAAGTAGATATAGTTGGTAACTGGACAAACGAGACGATCTTTCTGGCGCCATCTCTACGCTAAAACGTGAAGCAAAATAGTGGCTGGTAAAAAAGCTCGATTACTACTCACAATCGTAGTGAAAATTCCGCGCACGTCACAGGGTGGCAGGTTTTAAGGAAGAAACAGAACTCCTTTCCTTTCTCTTTTCCCTCACCATCTCACCATCTCCTCTCCTCTTCTCACCTCACTCACCTCACTCGGTTTCTTTCTCTCTATCGTAAACGGTAGTTCGAAGAAAAATTTTCTTTCAAACTCGATTCCTGTTAACCTACCCCCTACCCCTGCCTCCACCCCCGCCTACCCCATCGTCGTTTTCAACCCTTTGCATCTGTTTTTCTTTCCACCTTTAAGAACATTTTCTCGACGATTACTCTGGTGGCCCTTTTCGAAGCAAAACTCCTACCGCAATCTCTCCTAATCTGATTTCGTTTACAGCTTTTACCATTTTCTCGGCTATGTTGGTTCCTTCGCGACTTTTCAAAGCATACTTTTCGACTTTTTCCACAACTCTAGTTCGTCTCCTTGTTTCTTTTGCCATTTAACTTTTATTCTTTTATTTCGATTCAAAGATAGAATTTACGGAATAGAGTAGTGTAAAACCTTCAGAAAATGTGTGGGTACATTAAATGATTGAAAAATAGTTTATTTCAAAAGATAAGATAAGACAATTTTCTGTTATAATTATTGGTAATGTGTAACTTGATATTTTGTAAATATTATTACGGTATTGGTACAATAGTAATTTTATTAAAACAAATGTAAATTAGTTAATATTTCCGACATTTGACGAGTCGTATGACGTTACTTGATTTTGTTTATAGATTTTCACATACCATCTCGTAGGAATGAAAATTTAAATCTTTGTTAAGAAACTTTAGTGACTTTTCAAAAGTAACGATGAGCTGCCTCAAGAATCAAAATGCTCTGAGGTGTTGCACTTCTTGGAATGATAACAAACGATTCGGTAAATAAGAGAAAAAGTTAGACTCGTTGATGTGGCAGTACCAATTTCGTATCTACTCAATGTTCTCAAACTTTTTGATGGAAAAATCTTTCTTTTTCTTTCTTTTTTTTCCCCTCCTTTCTTTTATATCTCTTCATTTTTCTCTATCTTTGCTTACTCTCTTGCTTGCTTGCTTGTTCCTTATTGGAAGAACTTTCTATCGTAGAGTTTTCATACTTTGGAAATTTACTTATATTTAATATGAGAAGAAGAAGAAGAAGAAGAAGAAAAAAAAAGGAATATATCTTTTAACTTATTTTAAAATGTCAATCTAACATTTTATTAAACTGTCGGAAAGATCATTTAAATATTGGCTAATATATCGACGATAGGATATAAAATTCTTCTCAACCATGACTAACGATTTGAATAAATAATAAACATATTTCAATAATCTTATCTTTATTTAACCTTTAATGAAAAAATAATATATAAAGTATATAAAGTTGTATTAACTTTTTTTTTTATACATATTTTGTTCTTCATAAATTTTACCTTTCATGTGTAATTTTGATTTGAAATCCTTTTCTCCGAACGAAAAATGTGGAATTTTGTTTCTTTCTTTGATCTTAGAAAATAGTCGAGGTTGCATGAAACAGTTTCTTACACGTTGCATATACGTGGTTGATCTATCGAATTAAAATGTACGACGATCGATTCACCGTACATCGTGGAAACGAGTCTCCCGTGGAAATTGTGCAAAAGCGTTGCCTCGCTGAACCGAAGAAAAGCTCCGTCCCACGGGAAAGCTCTGGAAACTTGCTGAAACGGAAGAGTGCTTCCTACCGTTGGCGTCGGTATCCTATTATCCTATTTCGCCTGCGTAACGGACGTACATATAATATGTATAGCTGAATTGCATCGAGAGTACACGTAGAATGTCGTTTCCGTGATTTTCCTAAATTTTCGAATATCAACGGGCAAAAGTATGCACTTTTTGCTGGGTTTAAATGTTAAAATGAATTCCAGGTATGACAATTTTACATTAACGCGCAACAGACCGAATTTGATTTCATTTATGTTAAACGTTACCAAACAAAGAATAATTTTTTCCTTCTCTCTTTTTCCTTCTTTATTTTTTTTTACCCCTTTTGACCGTAATTTTTAATATGCTTTGTACGCTTTGCGTATGACACATTTGAGAACGGTTTTTTGTAATAAAATATAATTTTATTGAATAATTATAAAAGAATTCATTATTTTTCTCATATACATTCTATTATTTATTATATACTTATATATATATTTATAACAGATCATTAAATAAAAATAAAAAAAACTCTGATACTCGTGGTGTATGTATATATTTTTTTTTTGGATGTATTCATGTTGTATTCGCTCGTGTAAATCACTTTCCGCAAACGCCAAACTTTGGATGTAACATATTGTTCTGAAATGTGGAGAAACGAGACGTGCTCAACATGGCAATACGATATTTCGAAGTGAATAATTAGTTGGAAGGTGTTTCGGTTTCTCTCTCTCTATTTTCCTACACCCTCTCTCTCACTCTCTCTTTGATATTTTGTTTTTTAACCAATAATATTTAATATTAGGCCATAACAGAGAACTCATCAGAATACACTTTGTATTCGTATTTCATGAAGAAATAAATAGATGATAATATAAGTAAAGAAAAAAAATGAAGAATAATAGGAGAGAAAAAGAAGGAAGAATTGTTACCTGCCAATTGTTTGTTTTTTAATCGTAAATAGAAATTTACACGTGATAACACTTGTCGATAAAATATCCAACTTGTGATGATGTACAAAAAAAGAAAAAAATGATTTTTTGTTTGTTAGATCCTTTTTAGTAAAATTCAAAATTAATTTTTTATATATATATATTTTAACGATGATTAAACTCATAAAAATTCCTATACTTTGATCTGGTTTCTTAAAAATATAGTTTAACTCGATTATGGATTTAGAAACGATGCCTTTATTCGCGGTAATTTCAATATAACATAGAGGAATATATCAGGAAAGTATATAAGTCGTGGAGTTCAGAAACACCTTGCTTATGCCAGCGATGAAGTCTCCGGTACGGCAAAGAGCACGTCAAGCATTGAAATCTTTCATTCCTCGAAGCAAATTTCAATAAATACCTAATAATTATATTGTAAATAAGGTTGTAACTTGAAATACATGCAATATATGTATTTAAAAATTGTAAATATATTAACCCCAATAGCATAATAATATTACGAAATATATTTGTTCAGAATTTTTAAACATTTTTGTCATTTAAAAAAAATGTTATTAATTCAAAAATACATAAAACAAAAAAACTAAAAGGCAAGTCTTATTTTTATTTATTTACTTTTTTTTTTAATATTCATTGATCGTATAATTTATTTCTAAACAGATAATAAAATAAATGACGAAGCAAATACAATCGAAAATGAAAAATTAATAGAATATAAACAAACTACTTTTAACTATCTTAAATTTTTTAAATGTAGTTCCTAATTGAACGTGTTGGTCGGGCTTACTGGGAGGTAATAAATATCGATTATCGGTGCTCTCGCCTACGTAGTAGCTTGTGTATCGCGTGACACAAGTGCGTATGATATATGACATAAAATGGCGAGCTCTCTGTATGTCCGTTAAATTATTAAATACCAAATCATCGAGGGAACGTTATATTTCATCATTATAGATCGTTGTTGGCGTTAAATAACACGTCATTTTACGTACGCACAACGAATGTCAAAATAATTGAGATATTCGATACCTCAAAATATTCAAAAACCTTTGCAATAATAATAATAATAATAATAATAATAATAAAAATCATAATCATAATAATAATAATAATGATAATACTACTACGACTTATATGCAATAAATAATAAATAATAGAAACGTTCATTTTAATTAGCTAACAGCGAGAACATTTCTCCACGCAGAAGTTTTAATCAATTATTACTTTACCTTCTCTCCGAAACATCCTCCCTTCTCGACAAAATGATTTATTAATAGAAATTTTGTTAATTTTCTGCAGAAATACTCGTAGGTACTTAACCATTTTGTATTTCAAGAAATATCAAATGAATAGGTACGTTAAAGAATTCCGTATGGAGTATTCAAACGAAATGAATGTTTCTCTAAAATAATATCCCATCTACCATCAGCGTTAAATGTGTTTAACAAAGTTACCCCTTAAGGGATATTTCAACTTGGATTTTGAGTATCCTCTCATTGATGCGTTGCGTTACGAATACGCGAACTAGTTGCAAATTGTCGCAGTAAAATAATGTGCCTGGTTTACCGCTTAGATTGGTATAGTTACCAGTGATATATTATTCGTGGTACCTTAAAACTACCTTCAAACAATTTAAACGTTCAAATAAACGTGACGTAAATTATTTAACTATTTTCAATACCGCATAAGTTTAAACAACGACGATATACATTTATTTCACAAAGAAATGTTCATTGAAATAATATTGAAATTTAAAATATGTAATGAAATCGATATATCGGTTGGGTATTAACGATTCGTGATAGAAAATAAATGATATCAATTTAACGTAGAGAAACAGTATTTACAAAGTAACATTGGGAAAGAGAACGAAATAATTAACGTCGAATGTCAATATCAAAATATGTTATACTTCTGCATTTGATTGCCTTTCTCTAACGATTATTAATTAAATTGATATCAAACCTCCCTACCAAATTTTCATTTTCATTTATAAAACTACTTATGTACATATATATATACATACTCTAATAATAATAATGTAATGGTATTTTATTTCAGAGTCTGTTTACGATCTCCTAGTAACTTCTGTGACACCTACGGACGATCAGAATTTTTACATAGACGATGGCCTCGACGGATTTCCGGCTTTTGGTTTCCGACCAGGGTCTGAAGTAAAACAACCCTATAGACTCTATCTTCCTGAGAAGTTGCCAGCCGAGTTTACCCTAGTGGCTATCTTTAAGCCAATATCCTTCAGGACTAGCTACCTCTTTGCAGTTCTCAATCCCTTCGAAACTGTTGTGCAATTGGGCATTCGAATTTCGGTAACTAAATAATTATTACAAGATAGTATAAGATTTTATTTTGTCTTTTTATTTATTTTTATCTGTTTTTTAATATTAATCGTTTGATTATTCCTCGTATAAGATTTTAACATAAAAAGAATTTATTTAATTAACATGTTGATTGTCACGATACTAATTTCTACCACCTTTAAAAGATTGAAATAAAAACAAATTTTATCTATTCCCGTATGATTAAAGAATGTTTCACTTTGGTGCTAAAGCATATCTGAATAGTCTGTCACATTTGGTTAATGGAAAAATAATATTTGATGTTTTAACCTGCCTGCAGCCAGGTCACACGTCAATCAACGTGTTAATTATATTTAAAAGTGTTTTATTTTTTATTTTATATATTCATTTTGTTCTTTAAAGGATGGTCCTGGCTCTAATCAGAACATCTCACTGGTTTACACGAACTCCGACGAGCATTCTCTTTCAGAGGAAGTTGCCAAATTCACAGTGCCAAAGTTAACGAAGAAATGGTCTAAAATCGTTATTAAAGTATCCATCAACGATGTCATCTTATATCTGAATTGTCATGAAATGGCTAGACAGAGGGTAACTAGGATTCCTTTGGAACTAGTCTTCGATACTGCTAGTACACTTTACATGGCTCAAGCTGGACCACATATTCAGGAGAGATTCGACGTAAGTTATTTTTAATACTACTCGATTATTTATTTTGAAAAGAAAGAAAATTCATTTCAAAACATTCACCCTACGATTTTAACTGTCTTTTTTATTTTAAAACATTCACGAGTCTCGTCGTAATGCAAGTATCTAAAGAAAAAACAAAAATAAGAAAAAGATTCAAGTTGATCGTGATCTGCGATGAAAAGAAAAGAAAATCTTGTACGTGGGAATAAAGTGGGAGATTTCCAGACGAGAAATATTTAAATTTGTATGAAACAAACCGTTTAAAAAGAGATGCGTATAAAGAAACAAGAATCCAGAATAAAAACTCTTTATTTTGTGTGTGTGTATGTTCAAATATTATACTCACAGTTATACTAACTTATTATAATTTTACAAATTCGTCTGTGCTCGAGCTCCTAACATGATTATTGTAAGAACTCTCGAATCGAATTTTCAACTTAGCAACGTCGTCCATCAGGCAGACTTCTTTAAGATTCGCGATAAAATACAAGTATTCAGTAACTTCAAATTCTACTTAAAGTCTTGTCTTGTGAAAAGTTGAATGATCGATGAATCAAGACTATCGATTTTATTGTGTCAAACTAACCAACAAGAACTTTCGTTAACGTATTTACTTTTCTTGACGTTATCGTTGATGTTACCATATACATACGTAAATATTATTTATTTATTATAAATTTAATGAATAATACGTATGAAATATTATATTCTTATTTCATTGATGCATATAATAATAACGTTTCCCGTATGTAATCATTAAATATTTATCCGACTTGAAAAAATTCATATCCTAAAATCTGTACAAATATTAAAAAGTAAAATCTCACACCAGTGTATTGAAATATTATGCAATAGGGATTGCAAATGCATAAAATTATAGGGTAAGTAATGATGATTATGGAAAATATTTTCTACGGTGACGATTAATCGTTAAATGTGACATCATTGGCTTTTCTGAGTGTCATGTGGCTATCCACGATGATTTAATCCATACAATAGTCGATAGGAAACACGTTAATGGCAACGGTAACGCCGCGAATTATCTAGCTATGACAATTAGTTTCTATTTGAGACGCATTGTGATTCTCGAGTAAATGGCCACGCTTTAAACAGCCGTACGGGGCGGCTCAGTCGTACAAATGATTCATGCGAAACCTTTGTTAATTAGTTGCCACCGGTAATTGTTGCAACGTGGCTCTAGTCAACATTTTGTTATAATTATATTACGTTCTATTGGTACGACGAAATGCTGTAGTAGTGACACTATAATTAATAGGATACGTTCGGCACCACGACGAATTTAACCATACTTCCCATATTTTAGTCTGCCGAATCGATTATTTCTTTCGTCCTCGTATTAACATTAAATCCAGTACCACACCACCTGCGTTTAGATATGCCAAAAAGCTGTATTAATTTTACCCTCTCCCCTACACTCCTTCATTTCTTATTGAAAATATTAATCTTCGTTTAATCGATCGCGTTATCATTAATCGTTTTACCCGTAATACCATTTTATAGGAATCAGATGAAAACGGATTGTCAGCATTTGTCAATTTATTTATTCGAGTATAAATGAATAAATGCAGGAGGTTACGGTTTATTAGTAAATCATCCAATCTGACGTCGATATATTAATGCTTATCGTTATTCGATTAAGAAAGAAATCTAGGTTTCTTTTATTAATACTATTATTATTATTATTACTTTTTCCCTTTTAGATAACTTGGTTTTACTCTCTATTTATATGGGTTTTCCTATTTATGTCGGTGTAGCAATTATCTGGCTTTAATTGTTTCTATTTTGGTCGTTGTGTAGAAACACAATGCATTACATTTTCTTATATCTTATTCTCATGGCACGTAATTATTATTATAATTATGTTGTTTCTGAAATTATTCTTAATAGATTTCAATGTTGATTCTACGAGCAGACAAATATTAATTTCGAACGATCGACTATGTGAATATTTGAAAGAGATAAAACCAGAATATTGGTTTTCAGTATTACCACCATGTATTCTCTTAAACAACAAGTAAATGGTTCATATGAAATTTCTATTTTTTATCATCTCAAAATGAATTTTCCAAGACCTTTTTCAGTTGTTTTTATTTTTTTCTGTTCCTTCATAAAATGCGAGCAATTAAAACGGCAAAATTCGTTTAAGCTTGTAAGCTTTGTAGCTGTGCGAAATGAAAAGTTAAAAAAAAAAAGAAAATAGAACAAAATAAAAAGGGAAACAATCTAAATACCTGTTCGTAACTAAAATTCAACAACGCATTTTGGGCAAATGTAAAAATATTAGCTTTTAAATTATCCTCTCGATTGAATTCTTGCGTCGCGTAATTGTACAAAAATTTTACGTAAATAAGTTTGTTCTTTCGTATCGTGCTTGAGCTTTTGTTTTGCATTTTACGAGATGACGTTAATATCATTGGAAGCATCGTTTTCACAAAGTTCGTGAGGATGTATTAATGTAGATCAAAGAAAGCTTACTTCCTTGCTTTTTATTCCCTTTCCTTTCCTTTCCTTTTCTTTTTTTTTTAACATAAGTCTCTTTCTCTTTCGTAGAGGATTTACAATCATAAAGATTATATCACACGAAAAGAGAAGTAAAGAATGAAATTATTCGAGAGGTACAAACAGGTATAAACTCCAAATGGTTCCATTGCAGCGTGTCCTTTTAGTGTCACGATTCGTCCGTACGTACGTTGAACGTATCGACGTATAAACAGGAATATCGTTCAATTTGTGGCGGATTATTTGAGCGAATAAATCGGCCGAGCGTACCGATTAATTTCACTCGTTGGAATTGATATTTTTGCCATGGCTTTGACGCTTTTAATTTACCTACCTACCTGTAGTACTATATCGAAGTACTACATACTTCGTTTTATCCGATTTCCTATTACCTTGTTTTTTTCTTTTTCTATGTGTGTATGTGTTTTTTTCACAATAATAATAATAGAGAGAGGGAAAAGAAACCGTAGAATATCGTGATCGTTGTTACTAGACAGGAAGAATAAATAAATTTATAAATATAAAAAAAGAAAATAATATATTATATATGTAGTAGAATGGAAAATGTTTTCCTATTTATCTCTTTTTCAAAGAAGAAAATAATCGTACGCTTTGTTCGCGATATCTAAAAAAAAAAAATACAAAAAATATCGTGACATCAAACACGTGTTAACTTTGCAAATTCATTTTCTCTCTTTACCCATGACAACACAACAAGCGAATAATGTTGTTCCATTGGGATTATGTTATCGGTTGTTTGCCAGTGTTCCCATCTCGTAGCTTCTACTTCTTTCGCCTATTTGACTTTTACAATTAGTTATTCTTATTCTTATTCTTATCGTTTCACTGCTTATTTCTTGATATCTTTTTGAAATAACAATTGAACACCTGGGAGAAAAGTTTGATAGTAGTCGTTGGCGAGATCTTGCAAGAATTGCAACTTCTTTCTCCGTGCGGACTAATCTCTATAAATTGAGAGAACGCATCACTATCGGAAGGAAGGAAGGAAGGAAGGAAGGAAGAAATGAAAGAAAAAGAATAAGGACTTCGAACGACAGAATGACAATAAGCAAAGAGCATGCATATTTTATATTTGACGTAGCTGAGTTGTTTATCTTGACGAGTTTTGCTAAACTTAACTTTTCTTTTTCTATTTTCTTTTTAATCTAATGTTTAGACATATTATATTCTCGCAAACAAATAGTTTAATTTTATCTTCGACAACAAGTATATACTCTCTAATCACATATATGCTAGATATGCATCTATGTATGTGTATATTAATATAAGCAAACTGATAACAACATAGACAACTCAACTTGTAAATTTTAATATTAAAATAAACAAATTAAATACTAATCAAAGTTACCTATAGTAATTTAAAAACAATAATATATAACAAAATTATGAGGATACTAAAACGAGAAACTATTACAATAAGAACTATGCATTTAAATAAGAAACCCATTGAATTAATTAAAATAATAATCATTTAAATATTAGATAAAATATATAATGAAAAAATTAATTAATAAAATGAAAATCTTGGTATTTGAATTACTTAATGAAACGTTATCGCACGATCTATCGATTAAACTTGTGACTCGAATAAATACATATTTCTTGTTCATTTAAAAGAAAAAGAAGTCGACCGTCGAGTGTTTGTAAAATTCATTGAATAGACGACGTGCTACGGAAGAAGGGCAAGGATTAAATAAAGAACGGAGAGACCGGATACGATTCATGCTTCACCACTATCCGTACCACTACCACCACTACCACCATAAGAATTACCAAAGCTACCTTACCACGTACGTCGCTACTATACCGAATCACACTTTACTTCCTCTCCCTGTTTCTCTTCTTCTCTCAAGTTAAGCGTTTCTGCTTTTTAATAAGCACTCCCACGCTCGAAATTACGAGCACGTTTCAGACCATTAATCAACGACGACACGGTGTACCTTACTTTCTAATCCTTTCTCTCTTTTCTTGTCTCTTTTTTCCTTTCCTTTCCTTTCCTTCCTTTCCTTTCCTTTTTTTTTTTCAACTCTCGAAATATACACTTAAGCGAGTCGAGAGGGAGACCCAAGCTTCTTTCTCGAAGTTTAACGAGGCAATATTTGCAGTAAGGAAAGTATCCTACAAACGAGATACCCATTGTATCCACGAAGCAAACGACATATAATAAATTTTCTCGTTGAAAGCTAGCTATTCGAGTGTGTAGTATAATTTATTCGAGGCGACAAACTAAGAGAAAGAGAAAAGAGTGAGAGAGAGAGAGGAGAGAGAAAAAGGATGAGAGAATTAAAGAGAATTTTCTCCCTTTTCTTACTCTCTTTCTCTCTCTCTCTTGCACAGTTTCATGATTTTCACCCTTCGTTCGAGTTTTCCCCTCTCCTTTAAAGTCATTTAAATTCTCGCCTTCGATCTATCTAATTCTTGGCATCGTACCATTATTTCCAAGAGTACCGTCATTGATGTCAAGATAGGGGAGGAATGGAAAAGGGAAGTGAAGGTGTTGGAAGGGAATCGTACAAGAGTACTCTTTGTGCTTTTCCGTGCGTTGAATTGAGAACCGCATCAATTAATTTACGAGTGTGATTTCCATTTGCCGTCGGTACGATCGAACGAACTTCGCAATCAACCCTCGAAGCTTTTCTATCATTTTACTTATCTTAACCTTCCATTTACATAAAGAACGATTATCTTACCGGTTGTACTTTACGGCAACGAGTAGTAGTCACTTTACGTTACAAGACGAGAGAGAGAGAGTGAGAGTGAGAGATAAAATTAAGAATATTTTATTATATATATTACATAAAGTGTATTAAAGTACTTCGTAAAAAATCATCGGTGTAAAACACGATGAAGAAAATTGTATAAGGGAGAAAATGACTCAAAGTTAAATTACGTCAATTAAACAGTAGTAAGAGAATATTATTAAAATCATTAAACCGTGTCGATTCATTTGAGCATGTCACGTTGCGCGTATGGATAAGGATCTAACCGTGTATAAAATATTAATTTAAGTGGTAGACCTAATGAGAGAAGATCATTGGTTGAATCAAGATGTAGATGTGGAGAAGACAATGTTAGAATAGATTTTAACAAAATAGGGTACGAGGGTTGCTAATGAGGACAATAACATTAGTAGGATGTGGTATTTGTAGCAATGAGTATTCGAGGGTTCCTAATACCAGCTAATTTACATATAAACATTTAAAAATGTACGGATAAAAATATCGTCTATGGATAAATATTGAAAAAACATTGAATTATTGAAATACAAAAAAAAAAACAAAAGAGAGTTTATAGGAAAATACGAGACAATCGATCGTTTTCTAATTTATCGAATTTCTCCTTAATTATCCTTTCCCTTTAATCGATATCAACTTTACAATATCCCCATTCGAGTTTTACATGAATTAATTGAAGTTTCAAGAAGTTGTAGATTCTCAAAGTATTTGAAGAAACTCTAGAACTGGGGTGATCGGGAAGGTGGAAGTATAGGGGCAAAAGAAAGAAGATAAGAATTGGTAGAAAGAAAGAGAACGTTTTGTCTTTACGATGCGAATCTCGCGATAAGAACAGTCCGAAAGATTTCGTCTGGGGAAACGTAAGTAGAGTGTAGGGGAGTATGGTGGTCTTGGTTTCGTAACAGGAATACCTTTTACTTGTTGGAAACGTAAGTAGGATGATATGGATATGCACATCGTGTTCTCGCGTCAGAAAACGCGAAATGTGCTATAAAACTGCAGAATAGCGGCGAAGTTTTCAGTTATGACACGGATAAAAGCCACCGATGTTCTTTCGACGATTCTCGATATGCTGTGTATCCATGTGTGTGTGTGGGTGTGTGTGCGTGAGAAACGTGTACTTTTGCTTTCTTCTCTCTCTCTCTCTCTTCTTTTTTTTTTAACACATGTAAAAAAGAAAAAGATGAAGATTATTTCGTTGGGATATTTAGACGTTTGTGTAAAGCAACCTTCCCTCTCGTATTCTACTAGGTTTTCTACGTAATTTTATTGCAGTTGACATCGATTTAACCATGTACATACATACATACATACAATCGAGAGTAGATACACGTAGATTTTACGATACTTTCTTTTTTCCTCAAGGGAAAAAGGAATGTATTACACTGGTTAGTACATTTTTAACAAATGTAATAATGGTCTCTTGATTTTGTAAGTTTCTTTATATATTATTTTTATGATATACTTGAGATTTGAAAATCATTATTTGGAATCGTTTAATTACCAATTATTTAGTAATGATATCATTTATTATATACAATATCACATATCAACTTCGATATAATATTATAATACTTATATACAGTTAATATATATATATTTTACTATTATATTCATATTGTTATGCGTCTAAATTGGAATGGAATATTCGATAGCAATAACCTTTTACATAATACACTGTAAATGAATATCTATCGTAAGCACTTGATTGTCGATTGAGAAGAGAGGCAATTTCAGCACCCCTTTAACATGCTCGTGCAAGCTCACGATAAAATTATATTACTACCGCAACGAGACGCGAAGAGATTACGTCATTGCGTTAAATTAGCAATTTTTATAGGGGGAGACTCCACCCTTTATCGAGAGCCCTTCTTAAAACATTAAGAAGTATATTACTTTGAGAAATACTAAGAGATATTTAGATTTTAGATTTAGATTGATTTATTATGCCTTAGTAACACCTATGTGTAACTATGCAATGTTACAGAACCAAAATAATAAGCAATTACAATTAAAATTAAAATTAAATTTAACTACTTATAATTAATAGTTAATCTAGGATAACATATTACTTCAAAGAAAACAGATAGAGAGAGAAAGAAAATAAAAATAAACTAATATATAAAAATATAGTAAGAGAAAAAGTATAGTAATTTAGGAAGACAATGATGTTTTCTATAAAAGGATCATTCTAATATTTTTCAGAATAGTTGGGGAATTTTGTCGAGCCCAGAGAATTTTGTTCCTACGTAGCTTTTCTCGTCGTCGTAGTCGTCGTACTAGAAATTTTGCTTTCTTTCTTTCTTTCTTACTCTCTCGACGCCTCTTAGCGTTCGTCTCACTTTTTCTATATCTTCTTTCTTTTTTACCCTTCTTGTATGTTTCTTAGCTCCATTCCTATGTTTTCTTTCTCTCTCTCTCTCTCTTTCTCTTTGTCTCTTTCTTTCTATATTTTTCTCTATTTTTACTCCATCCCTTCTTTTCTTTCTCTATCTTTCATTCTTTTTATCTACTTGTGTTTTCCTCTGTTCCACCTTTACACTTTCTATCTCTTTCTCCCTTTTTCTACTTTTGTTTTCTCTGTCTGCCTTATATGGTTTCTCTTTAACTTTCTTCTTCTTCTTCTTATTCTTCTACTTCTTCTTCTTCTATTTCTTCTTCTTCTATTTCTTCTACTTCTTCTTTCCCTATCTTTCTTGTTTTTTCCCTCTCACAGTCTTTCTTATAGCAGGGACTCTTTGTAGTTCTTTTAGTGTCTCGGTATTGTACCTGTGATCCTCCAGGCTGTGTCTCGCGTGCACTCGCCATTGCTGCATCAGATTCTTTTCTTTATTTTCTTTACCCGAGAGGGTTTTTTTTGCGTCCTACTCTGTTTGTATACGTGTTCTTTCATGTATTTGTATACATATTTGTTTCTATGTAAGTGTATATATATATATATTAGTATTATATATATTTACTTACATATATATTTCTGAAAATAATTTGACCTAAGAACAGAGTACGATTTTTATAAGAATTGCAATGGAATTTTAAGCTCGAAGAACGACTGCCCTTATCGTCTTTGAACGTTTCTTGCTTAAGGAAAAGAAAATTCGTGATGGAATTTTCACAGACGATCGAACACGCTTCTCCTCTTATATACATTTTCTTCGTATATTTTGAAGTTTAATCTTGACCATAACGTTATCTTTTTTTTTTTATATAGATATATTAATATTATTTTCATTTTTATTTCTAAATGTAATACCATCTAACTCCTTTCTCAAATCTTTTCAATTATATTTATAAATATAAGAATAGTATAAGTAATATTATTTTATTCTTGTTTTGTTTTTTCTTTTAAAAATATAATTTCTTTTTATATTTTTTTATTACCATTAAATGTGTGTATACGTGTGTGTGTGTGTGGTGTGAATGTGAAATTTGCAAACGTAAGATCTCGCACGACTCGTTTCGTAGTATTTAAATATAAAATTAAATAAATAATTAGGATAAAATATAAAAAGATGAATGTTATTCAATGAGTATCGATAATTATGTAAATCGTCTTGTATAATCGACCTGAATTGCATTATAGTCCTGTCCATCTAGCCGATTTTGGAGCTAAATATGGCTGTTGCTCCGACCTAAGCGCACAAAATTTTAAATGATCCGGAAAGTGGTATACATTAAGATGTGCATTATGCGTATTCCGAGAAATGTGCTTTTTCTGCATTAAAAATTAAAATGTGAAAAAATTCGAAAAAAAAATCGTGTTTTTCCGTAAATCGCGGCTTATATCTCGGAAACTAATAGTTTTTGGTAAAAAATTTACTCGGATTAATTTGTTCCTTATGAAATTCTCTTTAAAGTGGAAAAAGTGCGATATGCGAAATTGTTATAGTTTTCTTGCAAATGACGGTCGCGTGAAAAGTCAAAATTTTGCAAACGCTGTTTTTTTACGTAATGTTTTTCAATAGTTAAAAATTTTATATATTTTCATGAAATTTATGAACAAGTAACATTACTTTATTAACAATAAGTACGTGCAATTTTGTTTTTATAAGTATAGTAGTTTTTGCAAGAAGCAAAAGTTAATTAAAAAAAGTTGGTTTCTTTATCAATCGCCCCGTCAAAAGTAACAATCTTATATCGTTCCTGATTTTTTTATACATTGGAGGAGAGCAAAAGAACAATATGTATATTACACTTTTTTAAAATATTAATTAATACAGCTAGGGGAATTTTTTAAAGAAAACGGCAAATTGCGGCATTTGTTAATTAAGCTCGCCAAGAAGCGAATAATTAACTTTTTGAAATTCTAAAACTACAAAAGCAAAGGTATTGGTTAAACGCAACTTTTGAGTAACAATTTGTTATTTTTCGCTCTATACATCGTGAGTGCCGTAGTCTCAAAGTCTGTATTCGATAACATAAATAGTATTATTGGTACAGCCATTTTGTTTATAGCGATCTATAGTGTTGATCATCCACTTTTACCCTGTAAATTATTAATAAAAAATAACTCTTTCTTAATATAGAAATTCATTGTCGAATTATAACTGACGGAGGAGAGATGAGTCGAACACGAAAAATCACGGCCGTGCGCGGAGCGGGAAGGGTCGATCGCGACGGAACGAGACCCGCTCGCAGCGTAGCCAACTTGATATCGCGACGTCAAATTAGTAAAGCGATCTAAAAATTCAATATCTCGACTTCTATACTACCTAAAAAGAAAATTTTTTTTCATTTTGATATAACGGATCGGCAAAAACGCAATGGCGACCTCTGTTTGTACAATCTTTGCTACGTCTCATATTTGACGCTCCATTTTATATTTGACGCTCCACGTTGCCTTTTTCTGGGATAACTTTAAAACAAACGATGCTAAGTTTTTTTCTTTGATTCCCAAGCGTGCAGAAGACTTGTGCCTTGTGGAAAATGTGCCATTTGCTGTCCATGCAACGTCGTAATTATTTTCTACAATACTCCAAAGTTTAATGTCGCCAAAAATTCCCCTTTTTTTTTCTTAGTTGTCGTCTACGTTTTTTCAATGTATCTTTAATATAAACATTGCTAATTTCTTTTCAATGACTTACAAAAGATCAGAAGACTTGTAGTTTCCTTAAAATGTATAATTTTTAGTCCATACTATTTCATAATCTTTGCTACATCACATTTTTGATGCTCCATTTCATAGTATAGAAGTCGTGATATCGAATTTTTAGAACGCTTTACTAATTTAATTAGAGGAAGATATTGACCTTGTTTAACAGTTAATAATTATAATTGAAAATTCATATGTTAAGTTTCGTGCCAGTGTAAAGGTCAAGTAAACGGTAATCTATTATCGTAAGTACAGAAATTTATGTTAGGAATAAGACAAACACGTAATTATTTTTTACCAAAGGAATTTACCATTCCTATTTTCGAACAACCTTCAGACAAATCCCAGACGAGGTTTTCCCCCAACAACAATTAAAACTGTCGGACTGTAAAGTCTACGTCACAGACAGAGGATTGTCAAAACCACCTGGTATTGACGGTAACAGTCGAAGAAATATGGAAAATCCTTAAGTATGATTGAAATTGATTAACCACTTTGTCATCATCGTCTTGTACACTTTTCAGCAATTAAAAGATAAACTATCAACTGGAAACGAAAGAAATTTATCATAATTATCTTTATCCTTGTCATATCATTGTCGTCATTTAATTCTTGGTAAAACGAATCTACCTAAAACCATCTCTTAACTAATCTCAGTGAATTCAATATAATTCAAACAATCTAAACAACTTTTCTAAAAACACCTTTTATATCAAATCGAACGTAACATAAAATAAAAGTTTGCTTCATTTTGTATTACCTGCTTTAAATTTTTAATAAACATGATTTATTTAAATGAACCAAGTTTGATGCTGCAATTAAAACCAAAAAAAATTTATCTTTCCATTTACATAACTCGTTATGAAAGATCGATTAAGTTCCTTTTTTTTTACCGAGACAATGCATCATCACTTAATATGCATCCTTTTCTTTTTCATTTATTATATTATCTAATAAAGATCACAGAGAAAAAGAATGAGGAAGGGAAAAAGAAAGGAAGAAAGAATGAAAGAAAGAAAGAAATAAGTTTCTAAGGCAATACCATACTCTCGTTTGCTTTCCTCTTCGACGAACTCATTTAAATACTGATGGACGCGGATTATTTTCTTGCCGCAACCCCTTTTTGCATTTTCACTCATACCATCGTGCACTCACGTTATTTTCTCTCTCTCTCTCTCTCAATCTCTCTCTCACTCTCTTTTTTCTCACTTTTGCTACCAGTCCCTCATTTTCTCTTCCTCTCATTCTCTTTCTCTTTCTCTTTCTCTCTGTTGTTCGACCTCACCATCCGCTTTTCTCTCTGTCACGTGACGAAGGCACTGTTGTTCCGAACGACGGATAGTAAATTGATTATCGATTCCGAATAAATTCTGTCGAGCTATCGTGGTAGCTCGATCACCGGCCTCTTAGCTTTCTTCTTTTAAAGAAACCCATCCAGGAATCTCTCATCCATCGAATTATTATTTTCCCCCGCAGAAAATATAACTTTCATATTTTCAATACTTCTATAATTGCACAAATTTTATCTCATTTTGATCGTAGAAAAAAAAAAGGAAGAAAAAGTAAAAAGAGGCCTCTTTCTACCCCCCTTTAATGCTGAATTGGCCAATACCAATTTCGAATAAAGTGACAGTGTACAGGTTGTGGGAGAAGGGTGGAGAGGCTTTGGTTGGAGATCGTACGATGTAGCATTTAATCCGTAGAATAATATTATGCCAGCTTTTCTGAAACGATTAAAACCATTTCCTACCGAGAGGTATCGAATATGCTCGTTACGATTTACCATTTTGACCGATAATACTGAATTACTTCGAAATCTTCTGGAAATTATTCGTTCCAATTAATGACGCTTTTTAGTATACCCAGCTTTCATTTCGTTAATTATTCCTTCATAGTATGTATAAATATATCAGGATAATGTGAAATGTTAATCGTTATTTACTTTTTAGAATAGCGATGATACGTGTGTTGTGTGTTGTTGTGAATAAAATTGAAAAAAAAATTAATTAAAAAATTATTAAGTAAGAATAAAATCCTATTTTTGATTTAGTTAAAAAAGGAAAAACAATTTTCTAAGAGACTATTTCTTTCTTTTATACCTCTTTGCAAGTTATCATGGAAAAACACTCTTACCGTTGGGAAACTGCGCGAAGAGAATAACTATCGGGTGCGGATAAAATAAAATAAAATAAAATCAAGAAGAAAACAAAAAGGAAAATAAAAACAAAAGCTAAGAGATAACGGAAGGTAAGAAAAACCAAAAAGAAGGCGCGAGGACGAGCCCTGGGCGTAACATTCGCGACGTTGATCTTTGAGTTCCAAAGCACGAACGCGAGAGTGGAAACTTTCCTTTCTCGTGCACGGCTTACAAAGTTTTCCAAGAAATCTTGAGGCGAGCGGTAAACCGGAAGCGATGCGAAAGTAATTATCCGGCTACTTAGAAATTTAACACCCGTACCTTCGACGGTAAAAGAGTTTTCTACCTTACTCCTAACCCCTTCCATCTCCCTTACGTTTTTTTTTCTCTTCTCACCCGTTCTAGTCCAACCCCGTTTTTCACGAGGACCTATACTCCTCTCCCACTATTTCTGACGGCCTAATTACATCGACGTATAGTTTTTTTTTTCTCGATCAAGAGAAAAATCGTACGATACTTTCGTTCAAAATTGAAAATAATTACAGAACGATCTATCAATTAGTTGGATTATTTCGTAATTTCGTGTCTTGGTCAAATTGATATAACTGTTTTAAGTAATTTTTTTTTTCTAAATTAAATATTAGGTTGTCAAGGTTGCATCATGGTTAATTTCCAGTAAATCGACGTAGTAGGATCCTCGGAAAAAAACGGGGAATATTATTTGGAGTAGTTCGGTAAATGGTCGATCGGTTGGTCGGTCTGCAACGAAGTAATCGAATAAATAACGATTAATAAATAACTACAACGTCGTCTCGTCGACGCAAATTCATGGATAATCGAACGAATACCGCGTCACGGCCAGCAACAGCAACAGCAACAGCAGCAGCAGCATCAAGCTCGTTGGTTGTCCACTCTCGAAATTTGCCAACAAATCCTGCCTCTTTCAACGTGAATGCACCAAACGCAATGGTAGACACTCGAAATACAATCGAGTCTCGTCGACTGATTAAAACGCGATCGACGCGACGTTACCGAAATTAGCATAAACAAATTCTTCGCGTAAGATTTTTTTTATTTCCATTAACCAATTCGTCGATTTCAAACCCTTTTACTCCTCTCCCTGTACAACCTTCCCCCTTCAAAACCCTTCTCTCACCTGCCACCATTTTCATCGTTTGCTCCAGGCATGTTTGTCCCATCGCTTTACACCGAATTCCCTCACTCGAAACAGTTTTAATCGTTGTGTTGTTTGTCGCGAAAAAACAATGGACAACAACGATTTGCAAGTAGATGCAATTAAGTTACCCAACCGATGTTTTCTTCTTCGATCATCGTTAATTGTTCGCTCTTGTTTTTACTCCTCTTTGTTTTTTTTTTTCTTCCTTTTACAAACGATTCAGAGATCACGTTGATTATTCTAATGGCTTTCTCCAATAACATTTTTCATTGAATTCGAAGTATCATATAGTAGAACGTTAGGTAGTAGTTTATCGTCTATGTTTGTGAGTCACGTATCTGTTGCATGGACGTGTTAGAAAGAATGGGAAACGGTATTATTTTATTCATAATCTTTGTTTCTTTTTATCTTTTTTTTTTATAGCTTCCAGCCACGAATCTCGAATAATCGTACAGTACGTTAACACTGTACTTTACTTCCTTATCAGATTCTTTTTTGTACTAACAACAAGTAAGAAATCTGATTTAATTTACTATTTAAATGTATATGTATGTATGTGTATGTGTGTGTGTGTGTTGTACCTATATTATAATAGATATATAGATCGTAGATAATTTTAGTTGATTTTTTAATTCATGAATTATTGAAGAATCTTAACTACTATTTACGGATCCACAGAAACGAGTTAATCGATCAAGCTGTTTTTGTCTTACAGAATTATACGAATGAATTATTAAGGAAGAAACTATGTCAAAAATTTTAACATTACATCTATCGTGTTAATTACATTATATTTAATATTAGAAAAAAGAAAGATATCTGATTAATTTACATTATAAAATAAACACGTGTAATATTTATACGTGTTAACATATTATATCGTAAAGGGAAGTAGTATATACATGTATTTCGATCAGACGTCAGTAAAATATACAATGACACTAAAGATGTTGAAAATCGATAGACAAGAAAATATTGTTAAAAAAAATGAAAAGAAAACGAAAAAACTACGCTGTCTTCCATATTCCAGTTTCTTCGAACGATCTTTTATATTATAGCCCGAGAGACAGAGAGTGAATACACGCAAAGGAAAATATCGATCGTTCCGATCGAGTAAACTGTAAAAGAAATTTTGTGGTACGTACGTAACGTAATGTAACGTAACGTAACTTAACGTTTCTCAGTGTGACGTCAGTTTCTTATGGCAAGCGATATTACAACACGGTCAGCCATGGCAGCTAGAAACGTTTATCTAGGTTCAAGCCCTGTGTATCCCTTGAATCCCCAGGTGGTACCTCACAACACCGACCCCGATACACGTTCGATAACGTTAAGGCGAAAGAACTCACAGTAAAATGGCGTTTCCTACGCTATGCGTACCCTTCTACTGTATTTACTATTTCTAGGAAATGGCTCGATTCGGGTGAGGAAAACGTTTCCAGAACGAAATTTGTTACGACCCAGCTTTCGTTTTATCGGCCAACAAAAAGCAACCCTTTCTCTCTCTTTCGTTCTCTCTCTCTCTCTTTGCTTCCCTCAGATCGGATCGGGGACATAACTCCTATAGTTTCTTACTCACTATTGCAATCGAGAACTTCTGAAATACGACTTATTCGAACATTTACTATTTATCAGATACTCCTAACTCTTGGAATTAGAAACTATAATCGATGAAATTTTATTAACGCTACAATTATAGCACAAGCTAGATTTTTATCTCTTATGAAAATTGTTACTATGATTTTTTATTTATCTATTAATATACGTAGGAATGAAAACGAGTTTAGGACGTTATTTTTATTATAAATAGTAGATAATCGTATTTTGAATTAAACATATTGATATAATTGTCTGAGAAAGATACGTTTAAAAATAATCATTATTATCTTATTCTATTAAATAATGAAATAATATGTTTCTCCATTTTTGAAACTCATTTATTCTTTTTTTAAATCTATAATTATATTAATATAAGTTCGTTGAACCATTTGAAATATTAATCAACCATTACAGCATGTATCGACTATTTATAAATTAATTTACATTTCAATTTATTCCTCGTAGTTATTACAAGAGAAAAACATTACGTAATTGTTGAAATTGTTGAAGTGGAGAAGAAGAAGAAGAAAAAAGAAATAAAAGAAGGAAACATTCTTAATCTTTTTCCTAATCAGGAAAAGATACGCTTGGATAAACCGGAGTACTATATTCAGAGTCTAATTTGGAGAGAAAGAAAAAGAGAGAGAGAGAGAGAGAGAGAGAGAGAGAGAGAGAAGAGAATTCCAAGATCCTCTCATTCTCGGCTCGTTGAAAACCACTAATTCGTTCCGCAATATCTGTCTTTCTCTCCGCAATCTCTGTGTAACACCATTACGACATTACTTCTTTAGAATCTACAGGCATGACCATTCTATAATCTTTCTTGACGAGCTCTTCGATGATATCCACTTTGATATCAACTACGACTGAATGAAGACTATAAATAATCCTTTTTCATTTTTTTTTTCTCTCTCTCTCGCCACACTTTCTTTCTATTTTTAATTTTAAATCGAACACGATTTGAATTCATCTTCTTCAATTGTATTTATTTCCTTGTGTGTGTGTGTTGAGGAAAAATATAAAAAAAATCTTTCAAAGAAACAAAAGACGAATGCTTTAAAGCAAATCCTTTGAGTATTGAATATTCTCTGTAGAAACAATCCGCGAACGGTTAGCAAAATACTCCTAGCGGTTACGATCGTTAAGAATGAAATGCTATTTTTTCTTTGCTAATATGAAAAACTATGTTGATTGAATTCAAACTAAAAAGAAAAACCGTAAAGAATACTGTATACGAAATATATTTTTTTCCAAATATAAATTATATAAAACAAAATATATTATTATTCCTTGGATACATAAATTATCGTTTCTTACGTGTCAGTTAATAATCGAAAAAGAAATAAAATTCAAGAAACGTGAAATTTCGAGTACAATCTCTGCATTACAGATTACTTCCTGCATATCGTATAACGTCAATAATATTTCTGTTACTTTTTTGTTGTTGTTTTCTCCAAAATAAATGAAACGATCTCGTTTTCACCGTCTGTTAGCACGTTTACCAATCACCGGCCTGTTAGTTGATAGCTCAGCCTCGAATAAAGAATGGAAAGTTTTATCGGACGTACGGAAATTTCGTTTGATGAGTGTGGGGATATTGCGTTGAACACATCGCCGATGTATTTTGTTCGTAACGCGACTAGCGGAAATTTCGAATCAAAAGATGGAATCACCTGTGTGTCGACGATGATAGGAAACACATTGTTGTTTCCGAAAGAATGCACGTTTTGCGATGCTACCGTCGATAGCTGTCGCGTTGTGGCTGCTGTATAAATTGGAAAAATACACTTTTCGAATTGACGCTTTTTTGCTCCACACCCCTCCTCCCCTCACCTTCTTCCCCTCCCCCACTCTCCTGCACCCCTTTCATTTATATTCCTTCTTGTTTATCTCTCTCTTTTTTTTTCGATAGCATATCGGTATCGACGTATATGTTTATTTTCGGGTGTTTTTCTTTTTATTTTGTATTTTTTTTATTCCGATTATTATACACGGAAATAGACCACGCGTGGTAGGTAGAAAGTTTTCAATTACTTGAAAAATAGGACATATTTAAAATGAAAATAAGAAGAAAAATCTGTATATAAAAAAGAAGAAGAGCGTACCCTCAACGGTAATTATTAAATAAACAATTTTTAATTCGTAGCATTAAGAGTTGTTCACCTCTCTCGACTGTATCATTTTTATTTCGGTCAAGTAAACTTCATGAGACGTGTTAACTAACTCCTTGTAATTCATTTTTATTTTAATTTGCTTAACTCTTTTCCCGTGCAAATATAATTACATATGCAGAATTTTTCGTTAAGGAGATACAGGTCATGTTAAATATGATTAAAGATTGGTTGAAATCATTAAGACCGTTTGTTACCTTTCACTTGGTCATCTATATTATTATTATTATTATTATTATTATCTAATTATCCTAATCGTAAGACACCATTCTAATTGCTATCGTTTCTATGAAATATAGAAAATGTAAAAGTGATATTAATAAATTTATCTAACCATTACTTTTAATATTTCAGTCAATTTTAAATCATTAACAGAGCTGCAATATAAACACTTCTCGCATTATTAATTTTTCGTCACGATATAACCGACATAATGCAACTACAAAGTGACTAGTGAAAAAAAAAAAGAAACATGTTCCATTCGACGAGCTGACGTATCGTCGACGTTCAGAGAATAATAGATGGTGACAAAAATAAAGAAAGAAAAATATAAACGTTATAATAAATTCATTAAGTTACATTGGCTCGCGTTTATTTGTAAATGCTGCTGCTTTTTTACATATTCGTTTGCGAGAACGTAAACTTGCGGATAAAATGTCAATAAAACCTAAACATAACGAAATCCAAAATTAAAAAAAAAAAGAAGACAAAAATATTCGTTAAATGAAGAATAGAAGTGCACGGAATATATAACAAACAAAAAATATATATATGAATAAATACAAGGAGAGGAATAAATGATTATTTTGTTCGTCTAGACTAAAAGTGATATTTAGCTATTCCGGACGAAAATATTTTTGTCATGAGTGTCAACTGTAACTTATGAAACTTGGGATACAACAATAGTTACTTTCCGATAACGATGAATAGGAGATATTTTTTATACGATCTATTATAAATCAATGTACAAATCAATGTTTGGAGTTAAAATCATACTTGTTACAAATATATATATTAAACAAGATTTAAAAAATGACGAAAAAGTATAAAAATTGAAGGAAATTGAAGTCAGAGTAAATCAATGAATATATATATTCATTCTGATTATTAACTTTGATAAATAATATACATCACAATCTAATATTTATTATTTTTCGTATATTTTTCACAACAGAAATTATCTCCAAAAAATAGTCCAAAGGAAACAAAAATATTACTTTTTTTGTGTTTTAATCAAATTATCATTAATGTAATGTAATGTAATGTAAACATCATATTTTTATTTTGTTCGAGCGTAAAATGTATTATGAAGGAAAGAAAGTAAATGGTTTTTGGTGTGGTAGGTATTCGTTACAATGTACATATTTCTTTTACTTTTGCCCTTTATCTCTCTCTCTCTCTCTCTTTATCTCTCTTTTATTCTCTCTTTCGCTGTGTAATATCCTGTTAATTACTTTAACGTGAGATATACCTGGGTTATGTTCATTTAGCGTGAATAGCCCCCATCGTCTTTCCATTGTAAGTAGTACTACTATAACACCTTCTCGAATCAATATTGTTTCTCGATTCGTTATATATGTATAACACTTGCGTAGGAGTCGTTTGAACTATACTATCGAACCAGTCGAGTTAAATCGAGGGTTAATATCGTTTTCCGAATCGTCGAAAGAGTTTTCTAATGATATCCGATTAGCTAATTCACTTAATTATCTTTCCTAGAACTAGCAGGTAACAAGCCTTTTAGTTTACATATACTAACATTATGTGGGTAGAACTTTCGCTATATTAACTATGTTAATCCCTTTTAATAAGACCGCTAGTTAATGCACGCTAACATCGTCGACATGTGATTTTCCGAAGTATGTGCCATGTTATAATATGTTAATGAACGATCTATGGTAACCGTATGTAGAGTTACGAGAATAAATGAATTACTACAATTTTGATAAAATTTTCATATTTAATATTAAATAAAATAGATAGAATGTATAGAGAAATATTTTCAATGATCATTTTATCTATTTTATACAATTTTTAAACCTATCATTCAACGAGAAATGATAGTACTGTAAAAAAGGATCGATAATAAGATTAATTTTAATAAAACAGACTTCGAATTCGATCATTTGATAGGGATACGATTATTACAAAATATTATCGACATAAAGTTTCACGAAATTCTACAATAATGTCAATTTCGTTTCCTTCTTATTCTATTTTTCTATTATAATACTATTTTATATATATATATATTATATTAAAAGATATCCCGAAGTTAAAGTCTTTCGACGTTTCGCGTTTCTTTCCAGCAAAAGCATTTTACTCTCGGCTATTGAAAATTTCACGATTATGGATCGTGGTAATAATTTCTCTCACATTTCCACCCTCGATGCTTTCTCGTACGTTTTCTCCTATGAAATGCTCTACTTCGAAGGGAAACGTATCGTCGCGCATCGTTGAATTTTTCTCACTATTTATACATACATATAAATATATATATACGTATTCTTCATGCATACATGTATATATATATAGAGAGAGAGACACACACACACACACGCACACATAGACATTATATACTATATACCCACATGTAGCGGGGAACGTCGAAACCTCGGCAATAGCAAATAAATAGGCGATACAGAGAAACGTAGGAGGAGAGTTAAAAAAGGAGAAACATTACGTTACCTCTCTCTTTTTCTTTCTCTCTTTCTCTCTCTTTCTGTCTCCCTGTCTCTCTCTTTCTTTCTTCTTCTCGTTCTCTTTTTCAATGGCATTTCCAACAGCAGGGAAAGCCGTGGTGTAGGAAGAGGAAGCGTAAAGCGAGACGGCAGATTTAGAGAGGTTTAATTTTCCAAAAAGCTGGATTTGCGGTCCAGGCGACGGCCGCGTTGTCGATTTATCGCCAGGGCTGCTGCATTCGAGAAAATTCCACCTACTCCCGATAAAGGGAGATTTTTCTTACCGGAAATTCTAGGGTTGAAAAATAAGTAATCGAGGTAAGAAAAGAAGACCGTGTATCCAATTTTTCATCCTATTTGTTTATCTTGTTATTTTTTTATTATTTATTTATCATTTAGAAATTAAATGATATCAATTTTCGTTAAAACGAATCTTCTAAGAGAGATATTACTTGTTACGATTTTTCTAAGCTTAGTTTAATGCGAGAAACGATTTTTTTTTATTAAATTAATTACTGTGTTGTTTCATATATATGAGTATTCATTTTCAATGAATGAGTATCACGTAGATAACACGTATGCTTCTTCTTTTCAATTATCTTAGAAGTCCGTTCGATACTTCTAAAGAAGAAAATTTCTCAACGCTACTATAATGTTTTACCTGATTTGCAATGCAAAGCAAATTGATCCGAGTTTCTGATGATGTAGCGTAAACGATTATTTAAGGGATCTCGTTCTTCTTCTTCTTCTTCTTCATCTTCTCTTTCTTCTCTTTCTTCTCTTTCTTCTTTTAGAAATACAAGAACGGATAAGATAGAGAAGCGAGAACGTTCGCAAGAAAGCATCGCAATTTCTTTCTCTAAGAAATTACATTTTAAATTATATTTCATTGTGTTCCCTTTATGTTCTTACAAATTGTAATAGTTATTTCGAGAGAAATAAAAAATCAAGCAACTTTTTCGTTTTGTTTCTTTTTATATATGTAAACATCTTTCCTCGTACTTTCTCCTCTTTCAACGAGATTGATTAAAATAAATCTTTTTGTTATTATATAATAAAATGAAAGAACCTTAACGATTTCTAAATGAGATAACTAATTGACGAGAGAGAGAGAAAGAGAGAGAGTAGGAAAGAGAATAAACCAAAAAGAAGAAGAAAAGAAAAAAGAAAACTACTGTAAGATGAAATTTCACTACTTTTACAAAGAACATTAATACCCCACCGTTCGGACTCTCGTTGTTCGATGGTGTAGTTCAACAAGTTGAAGAAAGAAAGAAATAAAGAAGAAGAAGAAATTGAGCGATAAAGAATTCAAAGTATCTACAAAAGACCTTAGTCTTCGAATTACATTCTTCCTTATAACTCTCATTCGTTTCTACATCCTTTATCCTAGGATAAGACTCTAGAAAGGATACGCGAAAGGAAGCACGAAGTAACTGAATCGATGCGACTACGACGAGAACGACAACGTTGTGGAAGGAAGAAACCCTTTGCAGATAGAATTAACCGGTAAGATAAACTTCCGTGGGGTAAAGGGTGGGAAGAAGAGGGAAAGGGTGAGAGAGAGTTGTAAATTTGCAAGGTGACGTTACCGATCGAATTAGAAAGTCTCGTAGCTGTAGAAGGAAGGAAGGAAGGAAGGAAGGAAGGAAAGGTTGTGTTTCTATGTGCTGGTTTAAAGGGCTGGAAGTTACTACTTGTCCAAGGTAGTCCCATGCTGCACGAACTAAAAACAAAATATCCATTAAATTTTATCCACCATACCCCACCCCTGTGAGAGTAGACATTCCCGCGAAATAAAAGTTTATATAACGTGTCTCTGTCCTTTTTATTTTATTTTATTTCATTTCATTTCTTTTTCTACCCTTCGGCAAGGGTTGGTTCCTTCTGCGTTTCGTTTCGCACGACCGATCAAACTTTGAGCCACAGTAGGTGGTATCCTATTATATACAGAATGTACCGTCCTTTTTTACTTTCTTCTTTTTCTTTAGCTTTGTTTTTTCTCCGTTGTCTACGGCGTAGATAAAGAAGTCCCCACCCTTTCTACCACCACCCCACTCCCTTCCCTGGCTCCTTTTACTCTCGGACTAATTCCAGTTTCTTTCTAATTTCGTTCGGGATCCGATACCCTGGTTGGATATAAATCCTATGTTTTTTTTGGGAAAGGGGTTTCTTTGCTTCTTTTTCGTCAGAACGAATAAAACCGAGTCACGCCTCGTTGCTTTTCCATAATCGAATGATAATGAATTATTTTTGACAACGAATTTCTTGGTTTTCTATCTCTCTTTCTCTCTTTTATCTCGCGTTTCGAGATCGTTGAGAATATAATCTTGATTCGATCAGTGTTCCTTTACTTTTCGAAAGGAAGTTTTTGTTGAAAAATGAAAACAAAGAATACAAAATTAAAAATACATTTCTCTTTCGCTTTTTTTTTCTTTGATGTAAGAGAGAAATAGAATAACCAACGAAGAGATGACGTGTGCGTTACTCGCAAAATGCGCGCTCTTTACATAACTATAATAAACGGACTCTCCATACTAAGTACCGTAGTCTAATTACTCGCGATCATAGCAATTTACGTGAATACGGTATTGTTCGTCGGTCAGAAAAGCTGCAGCATCAACAGTAGCTATCTAGCAATTCTAGAGATAACGGATGAGTAATTTTCATAATCGTGTATACGTTGATATGGGCACGTACGTATTACGCATATTACACATGGTATATATATATTTTTTTTGATTTATAATCTTTCGCTTCTCATGTTTGTTCACACAATTTCTATAGACTTATACACATTTCGTATCTCCTTCCTCCAGTCCCTCTCTCTTTCATTGACCCTTTTTCTCCTTTTTAATTTATAATAATAATAAAAAGAAATACAATACTCTTTGTAAGCGAACTAAAACTAAAGTACACGAAAATACGAAATAACGTTAGAAGATTTCAGAATTGTACATGGATCACTGCAATTTAATCTAGTTTGCTAGTGGTCAAAGTTTCCCTCTTTTAAGGATCGAACTAGCCTCTGATTCACGAAACTTTCAAAGGTGCATTTTATGGAGGCGTAACCGGAGTAAAAGTTGTTGGTGGTGGTGGTGGTGATGGTGGTAGTTGAAGACGATTCGTAAGGAACGAAGGGCAGAAGATAAACAGATAGAAAAGAGAAGAAAGATAGAAGCACACACTCGATGAGAGAGCGAACGGGTGGGAAAGAAGAAAGTGGGACTGGAAAAAAGGGATGACCGGAAAATTGGACTCGCTCGGTTTTCCAAAGTGGAAAGGGGTGGTGGCCACTCGACACTACTGCCGATTCCGAAGCGAATTGGAGTCCCAGTTATCTGATCTGGACCCTCGTATAAATCCTTGCAATCAAAAGATGACCATCTAAACAGTCACATTTCCGTGCCGTGGATCCTCGAGAACCCGACAAAGTATTGACCTTTCTCTTTCTCTCGGCTCTAAAAGAAAATCACGCGATATCTTAAATTTAACTTTTTACCTTCGATATATACATATATTTTTTCTTTTTTTTTCTCCAAATATTCTTAGCTTCGTAAATGATTTTTTTTTCTTTTTTTTCATTTACTACGAAATAGTTCCATTCGAAATTAAATATTGTCAAAGTATGTCGATATATAATATCAATATACTTCGAGATTACAAGTTGAAATAAAATAATATCAATAAAAAAAAATAGATATATATATCATTGAGTATCGTATGAAATTATCTTTGGTAGTAGAGTAAAAATAGAAATAAGGTTATAAAAAAGTCTTCCTCTTGAAAAGTAGATATCTTTCAGAAATGATAGCTGAAAATAGTGATCATTCGGAAACTCCACTTGTACGACTATTCCTTGATATGATCCTTTTAAAAACGTTCGAGATATTTCTCTTTGAAGTTTTTTCTTTCGAGAACGCAATAAGAAGTTAAACTGTTCCGTTATCGCACGTTCAACTAGCTAGCTTATCTATATACGTATGTAGTTACGGTTTAATAGAGAGAAAGAATATTCGAAATAAAAATGCACCACCGTGGAAAATTTTCACTTGCCGAATAAGTTTGCTGCTCTCCTTAACGCCGTTTCATAGACCTCTCCCCCTCCCCTCAATCCCCATCCCATTCCTCCCTTCAGTCGAAGATCGATTTTCGTTTCTCACCTCGTTTGTTCGGTTCACTCAAACGGAAACGAACGGAAAGTCCTTGGTGATGTTAGAACGCAGCAGAAGTGAAAATTGATAATTCAATCGGGAGAGGTCCTTCGACACGGGGAATTAACTGCTGCGAATCCTCTTAATGGACCGATTGCAGTTAACAAGGTTAACGAATTCCGCAAACACGAAGGCCAGATCCGAGAGTCAAACCCTAACTAACAACTTTCAGTTAAACTTCGAAATTATCTTAGCACCGGAATGTTTTGCGGAACGTTTGCCAAACAGACATTTCAAATTATACCAAAAAATACTCATACCTGTTCGTTTTTTAATACTTTTACTATAAAATTTTCAATTTCGATAAATTGTATTATATATATCAGTCCAGTGAGTAAAAATATTTGGAACATACGAGGAGTCCGATATCAGCTTATCGCGCGATCGTTCGTTAAAATTCATGGAAAACTCGTTTCGTTAAAAGATCAATGAGAATTAATGTTTCAATGCTAGAGCCATACATTATCCTCCCTGCTAAATTGAAATGTGTCTAATAAAGTATTCGATTGATAGCCTACTTCGGTGGTTAACTAATATTTACGTTACTCCAAATTTTGAAAGCTTTCCCATTAATCTTGATCGATGTTTTTATGATAAATACATACGCAATTCGATTATATATTTTTTTTCCAAACAAATTACGTCATATGTCCATTGATTTTAAATTGATATACGATTATTCTTATGTTTAACATTGATATAATTATTATTCGAAATAAAATACTCCTACTATTTCGAATAATTTAATTTTGTTTCGTGAACATACGAAAACAAAAAATATATAAAATACCTCTGAAAGTGTTCATTTTCAGAATGTTAATTGTTATTACAAATTTCAATTAAATTTCTTAATTCTTTTCGAATATATATTATATGCGTTAAACTGAATAAACGTAAATGTGGGTAGATGTGAACGAATCTTATTTATTTTATCGGATAGGTTGTCGACAAATATCGGCCAATCTGGCTTTCCAATAGATGCTGTTTCTTATCCGTAGTTCGACAGATTGGCATTAACGAATTTCCCTTCCTATCGACAAATCTGACGACGACGACGACGACGACAACTCTGCCCTTGGATTCCACGCGTTTACTAACAAACTAGAACTGACTTTTTTCGTTACGAAACGAAACTAAATTAAACGAAAAGAAAGAATTCAACGTGAATCGAACGTTACGTCAATAATGATAGTCAATAATCGATAGATAGATACACGAGGTATTGCAACAACTAAGAAATTTTTCGCATAGAAATAAATCAAATGTCTCGGCTGTATTTTCATTTAAACTCTTCATCGTTTAATTCTAAATTTCTTTAACCGAATGTTCGTGTGTGTATGTGTGTGTTATTGTATGTATACTTTATGAATGAAGAAATACTTTAATTATTAAATAGAAAGAAGAATATATTCAAAGTATGATTAACTTTTTATCATTTATAAATGATGTCGAAATTACATAACAGTAACACTGCACAATTTCATCTAAATATGTATGTGTATATATAAATGAATGTTGTATGTTTGTATCGTATGCATTAGTAAACTATTAACTCGATTGCGATGAAATATTGGTAAGTTGGTTTTCACAGGTCCGATAAGAGTTACTTTTACATTGATTCTTTCAGGTGTTTTCAATAATTATTGATAAAAAATAAAAAAAAGAGAGTAGACACTAGAAAGAGAGAGTGAGTGTTTGGATGTGTGTGTTTATTTAGGATATCAACTTTTTTTCGGTTCAACAATAAATCGAGACGCATTTGTATATATCAAAATAAAAAAATACTGAGTGTTTAAAAAATAAATAAAAGAAGAGAGCAGTCACTATCCGAGATTTAATTAATTATGCATCATTATGAAATAAATCCGACACGAGATTATAATTGAAATCATTTCAATTCTATGAATGCATATATGTGGATCCAGCAAAAGTTATTCGTGTGAATTATGGATGCATAAATAAAGTGTCCAGTTCAAAAAATTGTACAATGTTACTACAACCTATTAGATTTTTTATTAAAAATTATTAATGTAATATGTTTAACACTAAACACTACCACACCGCGGTCAAACGTCAAAAAGTTTAAAAATTATAGTTAGCTTACGTTTACATGTACTTTGTTCTTATATCCAATGCTGCATAATCCATATCCATAAGTGTAGGTATCCATATATGTACATATCAATTTTCAGCACTACACACACTCGTACACATATGCATATTACTTGCATATGAAGGAAACACTCACACGCGTAAACTTAACACGAAATAAATTACGTACTTGTCAAATATCGATATTACACCTTTCGACGTTCGAAGAAGACTAACGATTATTACGAAAAGTAGTTACGAATATAATCGATAAGTACCGAACATATCCGAAGGTCAATAACAAATCTAACGACGGGGAGTACAGAACGTAAACAAAACATTGAACGCTTGACTAAGCCGGTAATTAAGGAATGTTTTTCTATGTGTATTTCATATTTAACGAATTTCCTAGAATTCACCGAGAAATACACCGAGAGGTAGACCTTCGCCTATCTTTCTCTCAATACATTCAATACATATGGGATTATTACTATGTTTTTGTCCAGCTGACCTACTTTTGTATCGCTGACCTATTTTTCTTAGCAGTGACCTACTTTTGACCAGCTGTTTTCTATTTCTAATGATAGATTTTTATTAATTTTTTAATATTTAGATAATTAATAAGTATACGTACGTATATGTGAATTATATTCGATTAAAAATTATTACAAAATAATTATTTGACGTATCTGTAATTCGTTATAACAAAAAAATAAGATTGAATTTATTAGTTTCTTCAATTGATATTGGTATTCAATTAAACCACAAAAGGATTTCGATAATTTCTTACGAAGAATTCGATAGATGACGTTTCGATTGTTCGATGATTATTACTTTTGATAGGATTCCTTCAATCAGATTCTTCTATCGTAACGTCACACCTCGCTAAAGATGGATGAAAGCATCTCTGTCTTTCGACGTAGCAAATAATCTTCTAATGGAACTTCTGACAGTACGACAAAGATGCGGTCTGTTCTATCAGGAGCTCCTAACGTACATTTACTAAAGAAGAAGGAGAGAGAGAGAGAGACAGACAGAGAAGGAAAGAGTGAGAGAGAGAGAGAGAGAGAGAGTGGTAGAGAGAGGGGAAGGACTTCGACAAGGTTTCTCTTCTGAAAGCTTTACGCAGAAGCGGTAGCTTAGGTTGCACTCAGGGACACAAGGCGAAGCTTTATTATCTTGCTTTATCGCCGGAAGTGACACAATTTCAGGTCCTCCGAATAGGGGACTTAAGTAAGAAAGAAAAAAAAAAATATTCTCTTCTTTCCTCTCTTTGTGTTTCTTTCTTTCTTTTTTCTTGTTTCTTTTCAAGTAGAACGAAGCTATAAGAATTATTGAAAATTCTTTCTTACTTGTTTTGTATTTTTTATATTTTTTTATCGTGATAAAATATTTTGTACAATTCGTTTATTTAAATAAATATATAAAAGGAAATATATAATATTTATATATGGAAGATATTTTATTAAAAAGAAATATATTCGTATATTTTCAAAAATATCGAATAAATCAATTGAATAAATAAATTAATCATTTTAATAAATTTTTGAGAATATTTTATTTTATTCTTAAAGCGTTGACATTGATTTTTATCGTAGTGTGTCGAACGCTTTAAATTTAAATGTAATATCGTGGATAGTCTTATAAGCTCTCGATCGAAGAAAATTTATACGTAAAGATCACGAAGTAGACAAACTTTTCTTTACGTAAGAGAGAGAGAGAGAGAGAGAGAGAGAGAGAGAGGAGAAGGAGAACAGGATTTGCTACAGGAAAGCTTTATCGTTGAATGTGACATATTTCGTTCGACTTACGCTCGTTTCTTCCATGTTTCATCTTTGCCCACGATACGACAGAAAAGAGTAGTATACACTAGGAAAACGGTTGAAACTGTATAAAATGTCTCTCTTTCACGATTAAAGAGAACTTCAAAAATCTACTTTAAGACACGAATGTTACCGTTTATATTTATATAATACTTATGAAAAAGAAGAGAAATAATATTTTCTTTATATTTATTTTCAAGAAGAAAGTAAAAGTTTAGTCAGTTCGTTCCAACGTTCCTAATATACTTTCATATATACGTAAATTTAATATAAAAATCATCGAATTGTCATAATCTTTTAATCGATTGATATTTCTCGATAAAAACTTTATTATCTTTTATAATTATCGATAATTGTCTTAATTGTTTCAATCTCAAGTATTATACACTTCTACCGTTATAATTCGTCAAAGGGAATTTTCGAAATTATTTCTTGGATAGAATCTAATACGGACAATAGTTTTACGTTTGTTAATAAATTGAACCTGAAAGTAAGATACGATAAAAAAGTGTATGTGTATGTATCTATGTGTGTGTGTGTGTGTGTGTGTGTGTGAGAAAGAGAAAAATAAGATAGAAAAGAAAACTTCTTTTATATGATTTTTAATGCATTATCGTTTTTAAGGATCTCTAAAATACGATTCAAGAGGATACAAAAGAAATGTATAAGATTTAATAGGAAGAAGTAATTTGAACTTTGATGGATTATACTAACAAAGAGGATTGTTTTTATAAAAAGTAAGAATACTTTATATATATCCGAGTATCGAGAAAGAAGAATATCCCATCAAGATGAATTATCCAGAATTATCGTCACCAAACTAAAGCCACGATGCACAACGTTACGAGATTGTCTTCTGGCTTAATGAAATTAATGGTACAATCAATGACTCACGACATTTTAAAGTGCACTGTAAAAAGAAACATTGATTATGCCAGCGTTACCATAAAATATTTTTGTTTTTCTTTCCTCTTATTTCTTTCTTTCTTTCTTTCTTTATCAAGATAAATTACACGATATCGATCATCTCCATCGTTCCGACTTATGGTAGAGGAAAATAACAGGTGATATTTTATTGGATTCCTCGAGAAAGATAGAAAGAGAAAGAGAGAGAGAGAGAGAGAGAGGAAGAAGAAAAAGAAAAAGACATATATATATGTCTGGATCTTTTTATTAGGTTCACACTGGGGGTATCAAGACATCATGCATTTGTTTTCGTCGGTTATTAACGAAGGACAGATTTAAGTTAAAAATATACGAGTCTTTCTTTACCGTTCCTATACTTTTTGTACCATACTTTTATCTCATTTTGTTCTTGTTATTTATATTTACTTATTATAAACTCTTTTTCAAGAAATATCTTTATTTTTCTAGTTATTCGATACCTTAGTATTTGTTTTATATTTCAATTAAAATAATCAAGAACGAGATGTTTGAATCAATATATAATATGGTTTTGTTAATTTCAGATATACGTAGTATTCTTTAAAAATATACAGTCTAACTATTACAGAAATAAAGTAATATTATTGGAGGAAAATAGGATTCGTATTAAAAATAAATCTCATTGAAAAAATACACGTGTAAATGATTGAAGATAAATTTCTGTTATAGAACCAAACGAAATGAAAGTAATATTTTTTTTGTCGATTATTTTTCTTGTTTTTTTTCTACCATGTTTAATAATAAATGCACAAATAATCACGATACGTGTTTGTATGTATATAAATATTCGTAAGTCTTGAAAAAATTCACCTTTTACATTATACTAACTTTTTAATGCTCATAGACCAAAGTAAAAAATGAGAAATTCTTGTAGAAATTTTTCCTGTATTTCGTGATACTAATTATACAATGGATATTAAGTAAAGCTGATTACCGCAACGTAGTTAGACAAGATCACATATAGAGAAACTTGGCATATTCCTCTGTTCATTTAGCTACGTTGTCTAACGACGTCATAGAAACTAGAACACCATAATGACTTTTTCGTTTAAGTTCTGGTATATATTATTTCGTTGTAGTAAAATTTTTCTAAAATTTCATACAAAAGGCATAGGGTAGAATTTCTTTTATTTTTAATCCTTATTCAAAGACAAAGAATTACTATAACACAAGATGATTTTAAATAAATGTTTTTTATTAAAAAGAAAAGAACTTTAAAAGGTACGAAAATTATTTCGGTTTTTGTTAATTTAATATTCAAATGAATCTTTGCTATTTTTTTTATACAAATGACCGTATTTTATTTTTTCTCAATTTTTTCTCGAATAAAAAGACTAAAACAATCGTTTTTATTTAAAAAAATAAAAGAAACAAAGTTTGAAGATAAGCAGAAAAGAACATTTCGTATATCTTTCATAGATTTATATTTAATTTATTATAAAATTGTAATATTTTACTAATGGTTTCTCATTAACGTCCAGTCATCGTCGATCATTCTAAAGTGTATGTACGTATATGTGTATGTCTATATGTGTGTGTATCTTCCTGTTATATATGACAGTATAAAATATCGCCCTTGAGGAGGAATTATCGTGACACTGTCCCAAGGGTGAGATTATTGCTTGAGAGAAAACACGATGAGATTGCGACTAGGCTTAGCGATTTCTTCTTTTTTTTTTTTGCTTATTCCTCAACTTTCTTAGAGAAATCAAGATTGAAGCTACCATCCTTATAGTATTTTTCTTCTCATATTTGCGAAGATCTTCTTGAGTCAAAGGATAAAATAAAAAAAAATATATTTTCTTTATCTTTCTTTCTATTCTTTCAATACGATTAAAATACGAAAGAAGTAAAAGGGTATATCAATTCTTTTTTCAATCTATTTTCTACTCTCAGATCGAAATTAAAATTTCATTTAACAAAATTCTCAATTCTTAGTGTGTGTGTGTGAATTTTATTCATCTTCAACAAAATACATTTTTCTAATAAGAATAATGAAAAGTAAATAAATAATTTAATTAAAATGAATAAATGAAATTAATCTATTAGCATATGTTGAATAAAATATAAATCTATTTTATTTTTCTATATTCCTTGAATTATTATTTGATTATCTTTTATCTATTATCTCGTATCGTGATAAAACCAATCACCCGAATGTATGATTATTATTTTATATTTAAAAACATCTATCGCGTGAGAATTATTTAGGAGTATCGATACCGAGGCAAAGATAAAAAAAAGAAGAATTTAGAAACATCGTGTTGATTCTTTTGTTGAAATACTGACCACAACGTCGTTCGTGTTCAGTTAACATCGTAGAAAACTCTGCTTTTTTTTTTGCGGCCAGCCTTTGTCGCTGCTGTTACTGCAGCAGCAGTAGCAGTAGCAGCAGTGGGAAACTTTATTCGCTAAACTTTTTTAGGTCGTACGAATATAAGGGAGAATTTGTAAAAAGACGCCACGGGCTAGATGAATTGGTTCAAACATGGGGTAGATACTTTTTCTTGAAAAGAGATGTATCCACGTGAGATTTACGTGATTAAATACCTTAGTTAACCCTTTAGTACAGTTTATATTACCTTTCGAATACATTGAATAATTATTTTTTAAATAATATCCTTCAATATATTTGACGAGACAAAAATCAATGTAAACAAAATCTTCTATTCCGTTTTCGTATATTTTGTCAGATATTTTATCATTTATCTATGATATAAACAATTAAAAAAAAGAAAAGAAATATTTAATATATGTAACTACAACATCGATCGTATTTTGAAACGTATTATTAAAAAGAAAATAAATAAATGGACAATCCAGTTAACTGTTCACATGTATACATATGTTAATACGTCAAATATTGAATTATGGTAAAATAAAATAAAATTGTATTTAATCGCGAAACGTATTATGTATAATATATATATCAATAATGTTTGATTTGAAATTATCAATAACATTCCAGTATCAGACTTTAATAATTAAATTGCGTGAAATTATTTAAACGATAACGGTAAAATCTGGCAAATGTTGAACGAATGAGAATACAGAGAAGTGGCAATTAAACTCGATTCCGTGGATTTTATTCAAAAAAATGAAGAAGAGTGTGTACGAAAGAGAGAGAGAAAGAGAGAAAGAAACTGAAATGAAAGAATCACGACGAAACGCAAACTTGATTAGATAAGAAAATAAAATTTTTCTCTTTTCCTCTCTCTCCCTTTCTCGGTGACGACTCATTTCCTCTTTTTCTTGTTCTCTTTCTTACGAATTGCACGTCGAAAGTAAGTACAATGGTATTAATTAAAGCTATCAAAAGTTTACTTCCTTCTTTGGTTTGAGATAGTTCGGTTCCTTTCAACGTCGTACCTAAGCGAGAAAAGGAACTTTTCTACCGTTCAGGATTCAACGAGCCAGAAAGGATTCATCGGATGATGCGGTTGACAAGCACCCAATGTTGAAAATGGTGCATGCATAGCTCGTGAGCATGTCGTCGCCAGTCGTTCCCTAACTTTCGAGTTTGTGATAGTTAACTCCTGTTAGGTGAGACGTTTAAATCTTAATAAGCAAGCAATTCTTAACAATGACAGACAAAAGATGCTTAATGTACACGTTTGTTTAATCGTTCCTTTTTTTCTGTTACTTTAAATAAATGTTGAAGAAACGAATCTCAAAGAGAGAAGAGATCAAATAATATTTTTAAAAGGATTAATTATTAAAGGTTGTGAAGGTATATTCAAGGTATTTTAAGAATTAAGTTCGGTTATCCAAGACTGGAATTTTTATTTTCAAGTTTTATGAACGATTTAAAATCACTATTTTTCTTCATAACGTTTCGTTATTAAATTTCTAATTTATACGAACATTGTATTTCATAGTTAACGATAATATATGTATAAAGAGTAATTCTAAAGATTCTAATAACTTTATACGTCATGTAAATAATAATGCTTTCGTTCCTGTTTATGCATTTTGTTCTGTGTTTATGAATTCTTAAGGTAACTTCCAAACGTTCCGATTTGCTATCTTTGCGAAATATTGAAGAAATGTACAACAGTTATAATTCCCTTTCCTTTAATTGAAAATATTAAATAGAATATTATTTCACACACGTTGTATCGTTTAATTTGACTCGTTTTAAAATTCTTACGTCTAATTGAATATGACAAAATTATTCTAACAGAAAATTACTTCTACTATCATTAAAATTGTGCAATAGCGTATCTTTTTAACACATACACATTTTTGTTCGTTTTTTTTTCAAATAAAAATAACAAAGTTATTTCAGTTGGCTATAGTTATCGATTCACTCTTATAGATTCTTTCGGTTTTTTTTTTGAGATAAAATTCTAGAAATAGATTTGATCTTATATGAAATATTCGTATAAATTGTTCCATCGAAGAGCAATCGATGATTCGAGAATCGAAAGACTGTGTTAAAAGGTGAAACGGAAACAAAGGTGGGAGAAGAAGTTGTATAAAAATTTCGTAGAATATTTTGACCTATCGAGAGTAGAATCTATGCTTAACTTTCGCAACATCTCGATCGAATGGAGTTCATCTCATTCAAATTTATAGCAGTGGGAATACAACGGTTCGTTTAATGGAATTTCGATAAATTAGCTCAAACGAGACAGAATAGAAGAGTAATAAATAATTCTATTTTTAATAATGCATAACTTAATAATCACAGTTCGGGTTTTTACCATAGATTACATTTTTTACGTTCTCATGGTTTTATTATATTCGAGATAAATATTTTCTTTCAAAATGGTCGGGTTAAAAGGAAAATGTTTCAACAAAATTTTGTCACGCTGGTGTGTTCTATATTTTTCTTTTTTTTTTTTTCTCTTTCTTCTCCATGCGAATTTAGTACTCCTGAGAGAATTATGAATCCATGTTGATAAATGACAGAGAGTTGAGCGTACAAATACGTAGGTTAAATGGATTTACATTTTGTCGTAACCGTAAGTGACCCACATTCAGTCAAACAATTGGCTAACGTTATTATTGTACATGCATCTCAATTGGAAACTAGAAACGCTTCGTGAATTTGTTCTTCCATCTAGTGAGCGAAAAGCATGATAAATATGCTAAAAGCATACTCTTCTCTTTTCGAATGATCCTTTGTATACGTTTTACGACATAAATTTCATAAAATGATATCTCTGTCGTCTCGACTATTATTTAAATAAGATAAATAAAAATATTGTAATTACGTTTAAAAGTAAAACATTCGTTCAAATACGTAACGTAAATTCTCTTTTATAATCCTTGGATAATCGCGTTAATAAAATTATCAATTATCGAGTACTATTAAACAAAGTTTTAGATATTACAAGAGTGAAAGAGAGGGAGAAAAAAATATATTAATTAAATAAATTAAGTTTTACATTCATGTATCGTAATTCTAAATCTACATATGGATTATCCTCGAAGATATAAATACTTGAATGCATAGTATGACACATTAAACTTGTTTAAAATAATCCTTCTAAAGGCACAAATGGAACACCTTATCAAACTCCTTGAATCTTAAGTTGAGACTAACACTAAACCTACGCTTGAGTTTAAGATCCAAACCAAAACAAAGATTGTTGTTGAATGGTATACAAACGTTAACCGTGTCTCTTGTCCTATGCTTTTATCTATGTGTTTCGTCACTAAAATAATATACATTATATTATTTCTATTCGTAATTACAATTATTTTAAGAGCAAATTTCAATTCAATTATGTGCAATTTTTGTTCCATTTCATACTTGACAACGTAATATATACCCCTGACAAAATAAGAACGTGGATATTATTATAAATATTTTTGCAATAGTTTTTAATAGGTATTATAGTAAATATAAATTATTTAAATTTTGAGTTAATGTAATTGTAAGATTGTTTAATCGATTATTATTGAGAAATATATCAAATGAAATAGCAAATGATAAAAGACAAAAGGTGATTTGATATTATCCTAACATCGAATGAGAAAAGGTTGTAGTATGATAAAATAAGGATTGCTATACCGAGAGATACGCCTTAGAAAATGCGTCGAGATTATGGAAGAACGAAATGGGACATGATGGGATGCTATGATACGCGTTGGGTTATGATGGTTAGGTTGAAATGGAACAACGCTAGCTATGGTTCTTGTTCTAAATGAGAAGACACGAGATACGATAAAGGTAAGAAGACGCGTTGAGTTGCCTCAGGAGAAGTACGTCCAACGATATTCTTTATTTCTTTTTTTTCTCGATCCTCGATTAAAGGACAAACCCAATACGAAGGTTGACGAGACCTTTGTTCATTTTCTTTCTCTTTTTTATTTTTTTTTTAGCGATTTCACGTAATGAGATTTCGATTATATTTAATACAAATATTGTTTATTTTGTATCTACAAATAATTAATATTATTGATTTATTTCAAATATTTATAATTATTGTTACAGTAATTATTATGTCAATTAAACTCGTTAATAAATTGCATATATTTTATACGTGATATAAAGATCTTTCTTTTTAAATAACTCGTTCTGTTAAAATTTTTCTATCTTATCTGAAAAATTATTTATTTCTCTGTGATAAGTATTTATACTTATTATAAATATTCATTGTAACTAGCTAATATATATTAATATAAAATATATTTCAGAAGAAAAAGAAGGAATACGTAAAGAGGGTGAGGAAAGAAAGGAGAAATAAAAATATTGGGAGCAGTAAAGTTTTTACCACGAACGTTGGTATCGAGTGACACGAGCTTTCCTTTTCCATACACGTTTCGTAGAAAAAGAAAAAAAAAAGATGAAAAAGCACAAAAAATAGGAGAGAGTGGGAAAGAGAGAATCGAGGAACGTGTGGGAGGAGTTTCGAGGGGTGAAAGGATTGAGAAAGCTCTCTTCGTAGAAAGAATTTGGTAGGATCGTCTGGGGGTATATCACATTCGGTAAAAAAGCATCGGTTCAAGACACGAAAAGCAAATCGAACTGGCCCGTCTTCCATGGAATATTGCTTTTTATTGTCACGGGTACCATCTTACGAATCTCAAGACGCTCATTGTATCATTCCAACGTTCTTTCCCATTTTATTTTCTCTCGATGTTCAAGAAAAGTTTTCAAGCTGCGTCGACCTTCTTTCTATTCCTTTTTTTTTATACCTTCTTCTTCTTCTTCTTCTTTTTCTTTCTACTTTTCTATTTTTGTTTTTTTGAGTTTTCTTTTTCTTTTTTTCGAAGAAGAAGAAGAAGAAACCCCTGTGCTTGGAATAACAACGACCACATTTCGCATTTTTCGCGTTCCTTTTAACGTACGTTTGACTTAAGCACTTAGCGTGTAATTGAAATATAAAAGTTCACCGAAACTGTATTACGGGGAATGGTAGTAGTATGTGTTTTATCTAACAAGTCGTATGATTATTTCCTTGTGTGTGTGTGTGTGTGTGTGTTTTTCTTTTTGTTTTTATTATTTTTTATTCAACGTTTTTACATTTGCCTTTTCTCTTACACGTTTTTGTATCTTCTCTTGATTCGCGACAAAGCATTCTTATTGTTTCCCCAGATGATTTTATTTCATGATCTCGTTTGTTTAATGTTATTATTTAAAAATATAAATTACGACATTTTACTTTATTTCTATTTTATGGAACAATGATGTAGGTTATTCTTATTCACGTGAAACTCGATGGTGTGAAAATAACACCGCGTAGAAAAGAGAAAATATCGAATATTATTTTTTACAACTTTACATCGATAAGCACTTCGACGTTTATTCAACAATTTGAATTTGTTTTAAAAGAAAATACTTTCTGTTTATTTATGCGTACTAGCTGATACAATACCATTTACGGTTAGTTATCAACATCGAAATTCGATATTTAATTTCGCTGGAGTACTAGTGAAAGATTCGATTTTCCGTTCTCTTTCTTTCTCTCTCTCTCTCTCTCTCTTTCTCTTATTTGCATTTTAAGTTTAATTCTTTCTCTGAGAAATTCCATTCTATCGAATATACGAAAGAAATTCGAAGGTCGGATAGTATTCGATGCAACGAAAATACCAATTGTACGATTTTAAGAAAATATATTCTTTAAACGGTATGTTTTAGATTGGAATGATATTTTTCTTCCTACCATTAGAATAAATGAAAATGTTTAATAAATAATTTAAGTGTAAAGAATCTTAAGATGTTTTTTTTTTAAACCTTTAAGTGCAATTGACGCATATGTGTGTTGAAATTCTTTAATTTTTTTCTTTTTTTAATTCAATCAAAACAATTCATATCAGCAAAAAACGTGTTTCGTCATCAATGATCGTAACCCATTCAAAAGGGATTAATAACACTGCTTACAATCTCTGAATAATTAATATCATTCTATGATGAAAGTTATCCTTTAGAATTTTAAGAATAAATTGATTTACTATTGAAATTATTCAATTGTTCGATTTAAAATATCAAGTTACATTAGTATAATGATTTAACGAATCTAACTGCTAACTATAATCAATAATCATTGAAATATATTACTTGTTTAACATAGAATAATCACAATTCATTCTTAGGATCAGTTTACATTATTTAGTTTAATAATCAGTATAGTAACAATATCTCTTCATAACATTTAATTAATTAGTCTTGTTATACAATCAAAATTATTACTTTATATCATTCTCTCTCTTTCTCTTTCTCTTCACAGATATTACAGATATTTAACAACATTGTAATTGTTTCTGAGAATTTTATAAAAAAGAAAAATAGCAATACATGTACCTAATAAAAATGTTGTTTTTGGTAAAATAAATATAAATACATTTTCATTTGATGATCTAGGTTACAAAGCGAATGATCACAGCGAAAGAAATAAAATATGAGAAACGTGCATAACTCGATCATGCAACTGAACATAGTTTTCTAGCGGATATAAATAAACACGATATACGGTTTCGCGATGTAGATACGATCAAATCTAAAGCTCAGCTTTTATAGTTATTCATATTTCGTTCGAATGCTTTCTAAATCGTACATTCGATTTAAACTTAAGTTACTCTCTCTCTCTCTTTCTTTCCAACTTTTGGTTCATACTTTAGCCAGGTAAGTAAGAAATCCAATAAGAAGTACGAGTAAAAAAAACAATATACAAAGGAACGAAAAAATATTCTTACAGGGGAGAAAAAAAAAGAAAAAATAAGATATAAAGTGTATTGAAAAAAATTTCTAAACGATTTTTCATTCTCGCGGTATAAAAAATTCGATCGAATTCGACAATTCCGTCACGTCCTTGCTCGCTCGTCGAAGGTTTGCTTTAGCACCGAAATCACATTTACACGTGGAAACCAACCAGCAACACCTGTCTTCCTGGTACTCGACTTTCCAGCACGAATAAAGACGATAGGATTTTTCCTTGTTGTCTCATAGACCAATCGAATGAGATCGTTTCTTTACGATTGAGGGAAAAAGAAATAAAAAAAAAAACGGGATAAGAGATCTCTTTTTCTTCTTTTTCTTCTTCTTCTACACATTTCTTGGGTGAAAGAGAACACAGCTTGTAGAAAGTTTCGAAGAAACTATTTAAGACAGATGCACGTGTATACGTGGCTAAAAAAACAACGTAAAATGGGAAAAGAATGAAATTTAAATCGAAGTAAGGAAAGGTAACGCATTAATATAAGAAGTTTATTCGCTATTATCTATCAATTAAACTTATTTTAAATATATTAATAATATTTAATAAGGCAAGTTGTTAGTGTTGTCAAGTAGACTTACCACAAAACCCCAAGAATGTGGTTTTGCTTGCGGTCTGAAGCTCGAGGCGTCAATATAATATAAAACATTATGTGATTTTCTCGACAAAATTATTCTTGTCTGCGTCCCTTTTTTTACGGTCTACCAACCTACAGACAGGTCTCTCTTTAATTAGATATTTTATGTATGAATCTGATACCACCGATATATATTAAAGACTTATAAATATAAACTTTGTAACCAGTTTAACGGATGGTAATAAAAATATATAAAAATATGATAAAACAGAAAAAAAGGAATAATATTATTCCATAAATATTTAGAATCATTTGTACATAAGTGTCTAGTTTTTATTGAGTTAATCCTAACAATACTGACCAAGGAAAACAAATATTACGTACGTGTTTGCGTGAAGATAAAATGTGTGTATATGGGTGCGTATGGTACGAAAGAGAAAAATACGTCGTTCGATGGGGCAAACAAGTGTCGTACACTAAAGTGTCCTCAGGAGGATACTCCTACCGGACCTAAGTTTCATTCGAGCGTACTTCCTAACGTTGGAATGGTAGCCAATAGTAATAGCAGTAGCAAGCAAGCCAGTATCCTATCGTTCCTCTTCGTTTTTCACTGACACCAACAAGCAACTACACACACTTTTCGTAAGTTCGTGTTGCGGGTAAAGGACCAACCTGGTCGTAGTGACCTCGCATCAACTCGAGTGTGAAAAATTCAGACGTGAACTTTTCGAAGGAAGGAACGAAGGAAGGAACGAAGGAACGTTCCTTCGCGGAATCCCGAGGTTCTTTTTCACCATCTACGCCGACGACAACGACGAGGAAGTGGCCGCGAAACTCACCCGACTTCTTATTGTTAGCACCTTGATTTCTCTCTTTTTCCTTCCTTCGTTTCATTCTTTCTTTCCTTTCCTTTCTTTTCCTTTTTTTTTTCTCTTTTCCGAGCAGAGATCTCGAGCGTAAAGTGTGAAAGTAGATACGCTTTTCTTTCTCTGCAAAGTATACTAGTCACTTTGAAAAAAGAAAAGAATGTTTGAAATATTTCACAAGTCTAAAATTTCTCATCATTTCTACTCTGTTCTCTTATCTTTATTTAGAGTTCTATTTATATTCTATAAATATGATATAGAGGTAATATTTGTTGATATTGATACGATAATATTGATTCATTCACATCCAATAAGGAAACAAACTCATTCATCGGCGATCAATCCGCATTGTAACGGATTAACAACGAATGGATTATTATCGGATTTGATGAAAGGAAACCCTATATATATACATGTATATAGACTAATATAACGAGATGCATTATTCGTGTGTTAAGTAGACACTACTTCAGTGAATAAAATATCACTTGCATAGTCTTTGGAAAGGAACTATCATGATCGCTTATGTGAATACCGATCGTTTATCCTTCTTGTTTCTATAGTTCACTCGTTCGTTCGTTCGTTCGTTCGTTCGTTCGTTCAGGAAGTTTTCGAAGCATGAGTATTTTTCATTTCAAGCCAATAAATGTCAGTGATAATTCGAAAGCACCAGTTTTATCGTTGAAAACGTTATTTACGATCATACCGATCATACTGGATTAATCGAATCGAATCGAAAACAGAAAGGAAGAAAGAAAAAAAAGCCCCTGCTGTTGATATCGTTGTTGTGCTTTTTGCCAGGTAGGACTTACGATCGGTGACGAAGCTCATTTTCGTTTAGAAGGATTTCCTACAAACATATAACCATTGTTCTTGTTCTCAAACCCGTCTATCAATTCTAAGACTCCGGTGGCTAATATAAACCATGTTTTTCTACGATCGAAATACCTTTCTTGAGATTCCACCCGTTATTTTTTACAACGATTCAACCGGATGGTTGGTTAAGACGAACGGAAATACAATTAAGATTTCTTGTTATTTTAATCCTTGCTCAACCATATCCGATTAAATCGTCCACTTGGACCATCTTTGCTTCTTCTATTTCCAGACACGTTTGTCAAGAACGTTTTTCTTGAACATAACAAATGTACGAGTATTTACTTCAATTATTCTTTAAGCTTTTTTTCCTCTGTTTTATAAAACATTAATAATATTCGAAAGTTTATATAGGATATATGTACCATTTATAAATGTTCATTTATCTCTTCGTGATATTCGTACACCTTACTTCTAAAAAAAAAAAAGGGTATAACATTTGTTATTTATAAAGTAAGATTATTTTTGTATGATATTATTTTGGGGAAAAGAATGTTTCTTTAGAATACGTATTTAAACAAATCGATGATTTCAATATGATACCTTATATAATATATAGTAACTAATTAATTTATGTTTCTTTTCTATATTGAATGAAAATATACAATTAAGATAGATTCGAACATTTACAATGTACGATGATTTAATCACGAGAATATATGCATTCTACCACCTGTCTACACATATACATATATATACATCGACTATTGATTTAAACTCATTCATCTTTAAAAGGTGTCTATGTATTTACATACCTACACATCAATGTATATGATCTAATTGACCTAATATTAGAATATTACGTTACGTAATTATACGGGCTATATATATCATATTAATGCCTGAGTGCAGAAGTTCCAACGTCGTCGTGGAATAGAATTATTTCGTTGAAGATAAATTTTTCACGCAAATTTTTTAAGCCCTACTCCCCTTCCCCTCCTTTTGATTTCATCCATAAACTTTAATAATAATCTCCTCTCGTCGAATTTCAAATGAAGAAAGATGTTTTTATATAACTCGAAGAAAATCATTTTCTACTTTTAAAACTCCAAATTTTTTTACAACTTTTTCTTTTATTTGTTCGTTTGTTTTTTTCTTTTTCGTCCATTCTCAGTTCTGATAAACAAAGAGAGTAAAAAAGGGAAATGGAGAAGGAGAAAAAAAATAAAAAAAAGAAATAAGAAAAATATCTCGTTGAACGAGTAGAAAAAGATTGTATGAGTTTCAAAAGTAGTATTTTAAAATCCTTTCGTTTCTGTCGTCGTAACGATCGATAAGTTGTCATCCCCTAACAAAATTCTTCCTTACAATCGAACTCGATTTGGCACGTTTGCTTTCTCTCGATCAGGAAGTTGGATAAAAGGAAAAAGAGAAAGAAAATAAAAAGAAAAGAAGAAACTTCTTTTAAAAAAAAAAAAAATAGAAAAAAGAAATATTCTATAGCGTGAGAAGAAATCATTCGAATCAATTGTGTGCCAGTTGATTCGGGGGTTCACGATAATCGAAATTTCAACATCTCTCAATAATCCCTAATGGTAACGTCGATTATGCCACCCCACTCTCTTATCGGATAGGATTATTACTCTCTCTCTCTCACACTCTCTCTAGCAAAATCGAATGTAGAACTACGTATTAGAGCAGAACTAGAACAAGTTACGTTATTGCTTTGATTTTGTGGAGAGATTCGCGTCATCTGGCACTCACAACACCAAATAGAGAAAAATACAAGTCGAGAGAGAGAGAGAGAGAGAGAGAGAGAGCAAGCATCGTACGTTTGTATTTGATACGTAATTTCAACAACTCTCTCTCTCTCTCTCTCTCTCTCTTACCCGCTTTAGTTGAGAGAGAGAGAGAGAGAGAGAGAGAGAGAGAGAAGAAAAAGAGAATGTGTGTAGAGACATCGAATAGTCGAGATGAAAGCTGTAACATCTATGTCGAACAAAAAACAGAAAGTTCACTTTCCTGTATCAAATTAAAGTATCAAAAACCAGTATAGGTTCGGGGTGGAGGGGTAAGGAACAGGGAAAAGGGATATGGGAGAATATGACGTAGTCATTTGATGCACTTGTCAAAGAGTGAAATTATTCTCCCGTTAATCGCTTCTTTTGACACGTTGGATTTGTTCGTTGAAAAAAATATAAAGTATGAAATAAAAAGAATAAAAAAAGATTAAAGAGAGAAATGAAGAATGTAGAAAAAAAAGAAAGAAAGAAAGAAAGAGAAGAGAAGAAAAGAAAAGAAAAAAAGATCAAGATGACGTGCGATACAGAAGGACAAAAGGATTCTGCTTTTGAAAGGAGACAACGTGCGAAAATGAAGCTGGGTAGAGGAAGGGAGAAGTTGGGAGAAACTACTACGAAGATTTGTAGATATACGAATGTATACGGTTCAAGATATATCTCTTTATTCTGAATAGATAGTTTAAGAGTAGAAAAAAGAGAGAAAGAGAAAGAGAAAAAGAGAATAAGAGTAAGAGAAGAGAATATATGTACTCGAAGAAAAAAAAATCAGGTCAATTGTGTGTTTGTTTTTTTTTTGCATTTATTTGGAAAGAGATCGAATAGTTTTCCGTTGAATTATTTTTTCTTCTACAAAGAACGATCTACGTTGTACCTAAATGGTTCAAATGTGTTTTCGAAAGCTTGTTCGAGGCTGGGATAAGCAAGTCTTTGATACGTCGAAACGAATAGCCCGTATGAGTCCTTTATCGTATGTGTCTAAGGCCCGGATCGTATGAAGAGAATTCTTGATGGTTTCACGAGTACTAGCTATTGTTTGAAGTCTGAATTTCGAGTCTCTCTCTCTCTCTCTTTCTCTTTCTCTCTTTCCCTTTTTCTCCAGTCAACGAGAAATTGCCGTGAATGAGTTGCCACGATTTTTAAAATTAACTTAATACGATCCAATGGTAAAACGTCTATTTTTCTCTCTCTTACTTTCTTTACCCTCCACCCTCCTATCTCTCTCTTTCTCTCCCCCCCCCCTCTCGTTAAATCCTTTGACGAGGTCGTTTGATTGCACACAACGATCATATAAAGAATTTAATCATTCTTTTGACGGAGTATTTTGATGTAATTCCAATGATTCAAATTTTATCTTCGGACAGTTATCAAAAAGTAGAAAATTCTTGCCCTCATTGAAAAACGAACGATGCATATATTTTGCCATTCGATAAAAACTTTTATTGTGGGTTTTTATTATCCATAGGTTTTTTTATTTTAAACAGAAAACAATACCTGACGCATGTGATATGGATTATTACATGTCGTAGTTTAATATGAATATATTTAATTATTTATTTTTAGAATGATATTAGGAAAATTGGTAAAAGTTTAAAGAAAAAGAGAGAGAATTAAAGTGATAGAAGAGAAACACGAGTCACCAAAAAATTTACCATACCTTCCATTTATGTACGACTATTTTTACTTATGGCATTACGCAAGATAGGATTTTTGCTCTGTACATGACAAGCTCATGGAACGTTTCACACACATACACACATACGTACGTACGTATGACGTCTAATTTTCGGATAAAATACGGTCCTCAACGAGATGAACGTTTGTCAAGCGTGATTGAGCAGGGCAGATGAGTAGAACGAGACTTTATGCGTCCACCGAATGATTCTTCTAGTTCTTCGATCAGATTATCTTCGTAATTCAGTATTTTTAGATTCGTATGTTATAAGTTAAAAATATAAAATAAAAAGAAAATAATGATTTCACTCTAACATAAATATCATATTATTTATCTTCGTTAAAAGTAGATTTTTGTTTAATTGGTCAACTTAAATTAGACGTATGGTATCGTATACTTCTGTCTACAAGTAAAACAGTAACACGGTTAGTACATTCAAATCCTCTTATCTCTGCGCGACAACAAGCACGAAAAAGGCTTTTCTGTATCTGAAATGTGCGTAAATCGAAAAGCGATGTACAGGATTTGTAATGTATGGATATGTAAAATATTTAATCGATTTTCCTTCGCTTTAAAAGAGATTCGAGATATCAAAAGGATTTAGATATCTTTAATAAATGTACATTTCAAATAAGTGAGAACGTTCATGGAAAAGAAATAAATATATGAAGATTCATGATATCTATTTATAATTGACCTAATTTTTCAATAGAATAAATCTTTCACGATGCACGATATAACTTGAAATTGTAATATTTTAATTTTACAGTAATATGCATCATTTTTATGATAATTAGAACACTTATAGAACAGTTATAATAATAGTAATTAAATTAAATTAAAACTATAATAATAATAATTATTATTATAATTATTATTATATTTATCATAGTTGTTCTAGGAAAATTAGCTAATATGGGTGCATATATTTGCAAGTATAAAAATGTCGTTTAAAGAGAAAAATAACAAGGCAAGATTTGACATGGGAGATTACGTCAATGCTAATTTATTCGACATCAACCACACCGTTACTCTACTTTTGTCGGTTCTTTAATGAAACATTTAGAAGAGATATCGCCAATTAGTTTTTCTGATAATAAGAACACTTTAATAGGTTTATTAATATGAATAAGGAAATTTATACTGATACGTAGAAAGATTTATTCATAAGACGATTACATCGTCTTTTATAAATCGATCAAAACAACTCAAATATATTTTACAATTTTACATATGTAATGTGATATAAGTAATGTAATTTGACAATGATCGCATTTGTTACATTGACTCTATAGAAACGTTAAATGCAATTCAAAACATAGAACACAATTACCTTTCTGAACTTGCAAGTTCGTGACACTTGACTGGTTTGGAAGTACTAAACCTTAAACGAAGTCAACGAATGCAATGGTCTTATTTTTATTTGAAAACAAAAAGAAAAAAGAAAAGAAAAGGGAAATATATCGTAGAAGGATATGCCTAAAAGCATAAAATAAACCTAACCCAGATCTTCTAAGCTCGCGGACGATCTAAAACTTAAGATATCGGTTTTTATCAGGAACCATCTTTTGGAAAACTGTCGTCAACGATACAGAAAGACGAAGAAGTTGGCGTCGTAAAACGATGAGAGGAATGTCGTTTCACCTCACTATCCTATCCTACGAAAGCTTTTCCCTCACTTTCTGTCTTTTTCGTGTTGAAATACACACAAACACATAAACTGGTGTAAAGGTAATATTACACGTGTAATCGATACGTTAGAATATTTTTCAACGCAGGATATCGTACACTAAACTTTTATTATTTTCCTTTCAAATATCACAAATTAATATTGAGTATTAAATGAAGGATATATTATATCACGATACTTAAATTGTCATATTACTGATGATAGTAATGCTAAGATAAGTATCAGTGGAAAGCAAATAATTTTATTTAAAAAAAAAAAAAAAGGTAGTAATATGTATCAGAAATACTTTGACGTTTGATATCTCGCTTACATTTACCTAATGTCAAATAAAATCGTTAAGAAAATATGATAGACGTTTCAATTAAATTTATTAAAAGCTTTCAACTAGCAGACAAATAAAACTAATAATGATTTTATTCAAAAATGGTTTTTATTATATTAATAAATCTGTCAATGATATTTTAAATTTAAACATATTTGAAATTTTGACGTACCCCTGATGCAAATCTGATGCAACTTTACAAGTATTCGTAAAAATATCTTTTGAAGAAAATAACGTGGGAGGATGTAAGAAACAAGAAGACGAGTAGAATAAGAAGAAAATGACAAAAGGGGTAGTGGAGATAAAGAGAGTAAAGATCCTATGAAAACTAAACGAGAGGTGCACTGTAAAGGTGAGCTTCGAATGATAAATATCTATTAGATCGTATCGGTTCAAGACGAACTCTACACCCCTGTCACTTCTATTTTTTGCTCTTACTTTTCAATTTTTCTCTCTAATTATTTATTTCGATATTTAAATGAAAATAATAAACATACAACTAAAAAACTTGCAATAATTTCAATAACATTTAACAAAATACTTATACTATTAATAATTATTACTCTAGATTTAATCCAATGTAATAAACTATAACTAAAACAAAGAAGAACCCTTAAAAAAGACTTTTTCATATGAAACATTACTGGAACACAGTTTAAAAACTATTATCTAAACAAAACTAAGAAAAAATCAACTGAAATCTATAAAAATGAACTGGAATCTATAAAAATGAACTGGAATCTACTGGAAACACCCCACATAGTGAAAACCCTACGTTTTTTCATAAAGGATACAAAATCTAGATAGTAGTAGTAATAGTAGAAGTAATGGTGACAGTGAACGTGGTGGGGGAAGAGAAAGAGCGAGGGTAGAAATGTAGCCCCCACTCGGCGTCGGCGTCGGCGTCGGAGACGCGACTGTACTCTTCCTCGGTTGTGCTGGGAACGCAGTGTTTAGTACATTCGACGTCCACGAAGTGGCACCAGCTGCCTCTCGAAAAAGCTCACCCCTTCACCTCCCAACGAGTTTGTTTCACCACCAGCATCATCGTTTCTCTCTCTCTCTCACACTCTCTTTCCCTCTCTCACTCACTCACTTTACTTATTCACTCAGTTCCTCCTCCACCACCCTCTCTCACTCTCTCTCACTCCCTCTTTTACTCTACACACATCGTCTAGTTGAGCTTTCGAGCGAGCGCGCATCGAGGAGGATTCGTCCTCCTCCTCTTCCTCAGTCGGGCCGAAGGATCGACGAAAATCAGCGCGGCAGGCGCGCTCAAATGCCGGCCGGACTACTGACAGTAGTAAAGACGCCATGCTCGCGCGCGCAAACATCGAGCGTGATCGAGGAACTACTACTAATACTACTACTACTATTACTACTACTGTTACTCGTCGGGATCTACGTTGTTGTTGATTCCGTCTTCATAAAGACGGAAGGTGGGACGAGCGTTTTAAAGGATAAATCATGGGAAGAAGAACGGAGAAAGAGAGAGGGAGAGAAAAACATCTAATAATATTATCACTTATTATTTAAAGATCTAATCGAGGACTGAACTTACACGTATTTTCGATTAGATTCGTTCGAAATATACCTTCATTGTTCTTTTATATTTGTTACTTTCTTATATGAAATTATTACTCGATTACTCGATTATTTTTCATCTTATCATACTGGTATTTGATTTTATTCTGGTGGTAACCGCGATAAATGAAATAACGGTCATCGTGATCCTCGATTATTATCATCTATAGTGATTGACTCAAACAAGTGTTACGACAGTTAGTGAGATTTTCATGATCCTCTACGCTGATTCGATTGGATATATATGTTATGTATGTATATATGTATTATATATATATATACACACATCTTAATATATCTCGTTGTGTTGGGAATGGTGCTAATTTGTTGGATGGAAACGAGAAGGAAAATTTGTCAACGAAGAATAAGAAGAATAATAATACGTTACAAGATTTAATGCCTACCACGATGGGGTTTAGGTTTATGTGATTCTACGAAGGTGGGTTTACAAACATCCTCGTTAGGTGACTCTCTTGGTATGTGTCCCGTGTGTTCGTGGACGATGAATGGTGCTAAAAGCAAAGCTTACATTATTAAATATCTCATACGTTTCAGTTATTTTTATTTTCTTTAAAACAACCTACAAACTTTCTTTTAACATTGTCTGTTTTTTCTTCTCCTTCTCGTTTCTGTTTCTTTTAAAAAAATATAAAAAATAATATAGAAAATCAAATAAAACGTCACTGACTTTTATTCGTTACTCTTGTTTTTTCTTTTTTTTTTTTTTCTTCTTTCTTCCTCACATTTTTTTCCAGTCTCGTTTTGAAACGTATTTCCCAAAAAAGCGCAGAAACGCATATAGGAATTTTTTTTCTCTCTCTGAATACTTTCTCTCTCTCTTTCTCTTATAAATTCTCTTCGTATTTCGCAAAATGCGCAAAAGAAATTACCCCGTACCAATGTTACCGCGTCGTTTTAATCCAGCTCATTTCGCGTAACGCATAAAATGAAGAAGAAAGAAGAAGGATCGTTGGTAAAAGAAAGATGAATGAGCGCATTTGAAAAGACGCAAAAAATCGAATAAGAGGAAGAGAGAGAGAGAGAGAAGGTTGAACGTGTGCGGGTGTTCGCAGAAAAAGGATTCCCTTAGGCGAAATAAACCCTTTTGTTTCTTTACTAACTCCTTCTCTATCCATTTCTCTCTCTCTTTCTTTCTTTCTGTCTCTCTCACACACACATTTTTTCGCTTTTTCATTTTGTTTTTTTTCTCAACCATCCTTCCGAAAAAAATGTTATACTCTTGTTTTTATCGTTGTCGTAATATGACACCGTCCGCCATTCGGTCGAACTAACTTCGAAGTAGCGCGTGCACAAAGTGGCTCACGCTCCATGCTGCTGCCTGCCTGCCGTAGGGTGCTAACAAAACAACAAAGGCTATGTTTCACATTTTGCCAGGGTATCACGGTTTTAAGGTTGCCCAACTTTTCCTTTTTTTTTTTTATATTTAACTTTTCGATATTTTCTAATGTTTTGTTCCAACCATTATCATCAAAGTTACTACCTTGATAAGAGACAAAATTCGTTTTACGTAACACGAATAATAATAATAATAATAATGATAGCAAACAATGCATCAAGTAAAAAACAAGATTATCACGTTACTAATAAGATCAATTATACATTCGTCTATAGAAAGTTTCGTTTGATAGAATTAATTATTGTATCATCCTAAACTCTAACGAGAGTAAACAAATGCTGATCATTATTTCGTTGATTATTTCGATTGACCTATTTCATATCGTGTTAATTAAAATTTAACTCATATCTTCTTCGTTTTTGATACTTTAATATTATTTATTCTTCGATACAGTTATTAAGAAAAATGTATACGTCATAAATGAAATTTCATCTATTCTCTCTCGTTCTCTATTCTCTCTCGTTCTCTATTCTCTATAAGATATTTCGCATATAAGCATACACCTAGAGACGTAGACAAGTATCTTGATATCTTACGGAAGTTCCGCAAAGATAGTAGTAGACGAAGGAATGCTTTCGAAGATTCGTGAAATGACTTTAGTCTGCGTTAGTCGTCGCACGCCTCCTTGAAACTTTGCTAAGGAAGTGATACCAAAATGTTTCAGCTCATGCATACTGCATAGACACTAGGGATGATGATCAGTTTGAAGGTAAACATTGGTTTCAACCTATATCATGCAGTCGACATGGTGTGAATGTTAATAGCGGCATAGTCTAACTGAAGAAAGAGAATGAGAAAGAGAATGAGAAAATCATGTTTAACGAATGTAGTATGTTCGATACTGAGAGTTAAATTCCTTTGGTAGTAAAATATACGAGTATCGAAAATACAACTGATGTGAGAGTTACTTTCAAAATAGTCGTATTTCTGTAAAATCGTATGCAGCAACGTTGACGTTTCCTCGCGTATGTTGAAATATTTTGATTAAAATTTCAAATAGACCGACAGTGAGAAAAGATCGATATTATTCTCTGTTTCTTTTTCTTTTACTTACTTTTACGTAATATAATCAATTTACCTCAGTGATACTTTATTTTAAGAAAAAAAGACAAATCAAAACATACATTATTTGAATAAACAATTTCGTTAGAAAAAACTTAAGTACCCCTTTTCGAATGGGAATACATACCCGTATGTATATATCAGAACAGTTTATTTGTAGTTCAGATAATTTTATCAGATAGACGAGAATTTCTTTTCAAACAAATGTAACGTGTACCACCTATCGTGTAAGTATATTAAAAATAGCTTGTGTGTGCATGTGTTTCTCTTCTACGAAAGAAAAAAAAAAGAAATGTATGGTTAATGTTAGACGGTGATTTGGATTTAAGCTACTTCAAAAATAAGATCACGAGATCTATCTGACGTATGGCGAACGTGCACTTTAGCCTTCGACATGCGGCTGATAGTCGATTTGGTTTATCGAACATTTCTCTATGCCCTATGTTTATCTATATATTATATATTTATATTTATATTTATATGTATATTCATCTATACAACATAATATGTGTTAACGTGCACGCACGCATAAGTCTCTGCGAATGACGTAAAGCCGAGAAACGAAGCATACTTGAGCTTTTGACTTATCGGCTCGTTATGCCGCGTGTTTTCTTTTCCCGCTCTTTCTTTTACTAAAGCAGGCCGCTAGCCTACTCTCCAACCTTTTCTACCCTATTATAGTATGCCCTCCCTCAACCCACCTTCCAACCCTCTCTTCCTTTCTGTCTTTTTTCCCTCGCTCGACCGACTCCGAACGAGGAAATATTTTCCCTCAGGTGTTGTTAACTTCCCCTTCTACTTCCTACATTATTTCTTTGCTGTTCGGTAACCCTCGAATTTCATTGATTACACTAATTGGCTAATACCACGAGCTTACCCTTTGAATAAATAAAATCCTCACGTTCGTTTAATATTTTTCTATATTTCATATTCGGGCTTTTTCTTTCTTTTTTTTGTCCTTTTTTCATTTTCGGTATAATTGGGTCTCGCTGCTGCTTCTATATCATTGTTCAATTTAATCTCGGACTTATGCGCGCGTCGAGGAGATATTTTATTTAAATGTTTAAACATATTCTTCTTTTTCTAGTTTTCTTTTTACGTTAAATGTGATAAATACGTATACGTATACATATATAGTCGATACATTATCATTAATGGTGTTACCACGTATATGGGACATGATATTGGTTGAAAAGTACTTTTGAACTTTAAAATAGAACGTGGTTTTGTAGTTAATATGACAATAGGAGCACAACATCAAGCTGACTGTATTTGTATCGTTTGAATATTAACGAGACGTTCTACTTAGAATAAATGGTATCTATCTCGTGTGACGTCGTTCTCTTTAGAATACCATGGACGTTTATTATTTCTGAAATTTCTAATATACGAACGTAACGAAGTTATGAAAGAGGGACTTTGACGATCGTCATAAAAGTAAAACGTCGCGCGCGTTCATTTAAATTGAAACCCAAGAATATTTTCTACTTTTCCATTGAATTATATATTCGAAATAAACTTTTAAATGTTTCAACTCTTTGATGAGACTTTGTTTAAAATTATATTTATCTTATTTATATATATATATATATATATATATATATATATATATTCTATCTATCTACTCGATTAATTAATTAACTTACTAAACATTTTAATATTGAATTTTTTTCTTAACGATATTATATATCATATCTTAAAATTACATGAAATATTACGAAGCTCGTTAAACTTGGAATCGTGAGTACAGAAGCATCGTATTCTTACGATTATTTCTATTCCCCTGTATCGCGGTAAAAGAAATATAAAATTTTTAACGAAGTCACTCGAGATTGAAATACGCCGGATTTTTCGAGTACTATGGGATAAATTGGAAAGCGTTGGTAAATTTTATGGAACTAAGAAATTTTATATACAATTCGTAATAACTCTTTACGTAGATAGATCTACGTAGATATGTATATAAGTTAATACAAAGAGAACGAGAGAGAGAGAGAGAGATAGAGATAGGAAAGAAAGCGAACAGAGGAAAAAAAAAAATAAAGAAAAAATTATAACTTGGAAGAAAATTTTCAACCAATGATCTTCCATATATTTCCATCCTTATTTCTTTCAAATAAGAAAAGTCATATAAAACCTTAGAAAATGTGAAAAAAGATAGAAATAAAATATTCTCGGTTTTCTCTTGGCTTTGTCGATGGACTAAGATAACAAACACGTCAAGATAGTGGAAAGAATCAGAAATCGAAAAAAGAGTAAGGAATACGTTCACCTGTCTATGCTCTCCTTTATACCCGAACATTCTGGAATTTTCCTTTCTCCTATTTCCTTCCGTCTTTTCGAATTTTTATTTCCTCTTACATTGCCGTAACCATCTTTTCGATTGATTTTTTTTTATCAAAAAAAAACAATGAAAGAAACTTACGACATACATTCGATAACCCTTAATCTAAATTTGGATTCGACAAAAATGAATCGTATTTGTTTTCATATAAGTTCCACAATAATATTGTTAAAATTTTATAAAAAATAGAATTTTACGTTAAATTATCTTAGCAATCAGAAATAGTATAATCAATTTAATAGAAATTGACGAAAACACCGGACTCGAAATAATATTGCAATATGTGTTGATAGATGTACGTGAAAGAAAGGATGACACTGAAAGTAACATCGAAAATTGCATTTTATAAAAGCTATAATAAAAATTGAAATAAAATATTGATCTTGTCCGAGTAAGAAAGGTTGAAAGAATTTCTTTTCGTCTATCTTAAAACATATGATATTTTTAAAATGATTTTAGCATCGTTCGATATAGCTAGCACGATATTATAAATAATAATTAAGGTTCAACGATACGAAAGTGTGAACGGTATTTTTCTTTATCAATACGATAAGATCTTTTATCGTAGTATCCATCAAAAGAGCCGACATTGCTGATAGTAGACTTCCCTAATATCTTGTAGAAGCGTCCCTTTCGTGTTTTAACGTATAGCAAGCAGCGAGTTTACGAGCGAAAGACGACGTCAGCCTGCAGCGACAGCTGTCATGTGCGGGAAATTTGCTTGCAAGAACGATTTCTCTTTAATGTCAAACTCTAAACGTTCCTCACCTCGTACGTAGCCATTTCCTGAGTTCGTGACACCTTCGGTAAAGCGATCTCTTTTTCGCTTTCGTAGCACGATCGATATCTGGGCCGCAATTCGATCGAGTTTATTACTTGGATAGAAGAATATACTACACGGATAAACTAATAAAAATTTTGTCATATCAGTAGTTTAATAGATATTCTTTTTGTTTTCTCATATATACGAGAAATATATATCTTTTTTTATTATATTATTTTCATTATTTTTATTTCATATTTGATATTTCTCTAATTAATTCAATTTTATTTTACGTCTCTACCGATTCAATACCTTCCCTCTCTTACTTTTTTATTGTTCTCAATTGGGTACAAACCTTCGTGTTAAATTAAAAATAATTAATATTATAAAAGTGTCACGAACACGTAAAGTTGTTTTCTTTTTGGTTTTTTTTATTATTATACTTTCATATAAATAATTAGTTGTTTTTGTAGGTTGTTTTTTCTTCTCAGATTATCGATGTTTCAAAGCTATCGCGTGTAGTTTATTGAAGAATATTTGTTTTTTATCGATAAAAATCTATCATCGAGCAAACTAGATTTTTCTTTGATATTATTTGCCAATTCATCTTTCGAAATATCTATTACGATGTATTACATCGTTTATATTCTATTTTCAATCGTTTCGTTGGTTTCACGCTCTCTCATTTTCTCATTCTTTCTTTCTTTCTTCATTCTTGTGGCATATCGAATTTTGTTTGCGCCTTGTCGAAATCGATATACCGCAAATTTTCATTCGTACGAAACGTAACAAGCGAGAATGTTTCCTCTCGTAAAATCTATGTATCATTTAACAGTTCTGAATGTTTCTGGCAGATATAATAGAAAGACTTTTAACTAATCAAGCTTCGACCATTTGCGTCCTCATTTAGTTTCCTTTTTTTTTTCGTTTTTAGCTACTATGCAAAATAAAACAAATATAGCAAAGAAATTTGTCGTGAACTAAATACTAAAAAAAGAAACCTAATTTATAATTTATATACTTGATCGCAAATGATATATTGGCTAATTTGTTCCTTAAATAAACCATTTTTACATAAACATAAAACACGAGCTAAGAAATCGTCGTGGTGTATTATTAATATTGTTACGATTAAAAATGCTTTTGCAAAAATATTTTTGAATCGTAGATAAAGAAGCTTTAATTAGCTGCTGTTAGTATAAAATAATTTATTAAATACAAACAATATTGTATATTAATTCATTTATTATCTGAAATGTCAATTAAAATCAACACCGGTAGTCAGAAGAATTTTGATACAAGGGGATTATATTAAAATTACATGCCTTTAATGTGGAAACATTAATACGATATAATATAATAAATAGACAAAAGAAAACCAGTTCTGATAAAATGAATAATTAACAACTAATAAAGGAGAGGAGATTGGAAACATTATTATTAACGTTATCATCATCATGATCATCATTATTATTATTATTATAATTTTATTATTATTGTTATTATTATTGTTATTATTATTATTATTATGAATGAGGAAAGATATCGAAGAGAAAGGAATAATAGAAAAGAATGAGTATCAAATAATTAATTATGACATAACAATAGGGTCGAGAGTAGCTTTCGGTGGAAAACTAGCTCTCAACAACGATACGGATTCACAGTGTGCCCACGTTTGTTGGTGAACTCGAAACGTAACCCAAGTTCTATCGCTATATACCAGACTTTTCCAAAGTTGAAACGTGTTAAGTCTTGTTGTACGGTTGCAACTCGACTTCCACGAAGTTTCAGAAGGTTGAATCGCATTGGTATATTTATATATATAAAAATGTCGTTATACTGGTATAAATAATATTTAAAAGTTACAGATATGATATTCGTCAAACTTTATAAATTATTTTCAAGATATTTATCTACCATTATATTTTATAGAAAATAGAAAACAACAATATTCGTATATACGATTTAATGCATTCATTATTATAATTATTAGTTACTCGTGTGTTTATATTTATATAGAAGTTTAATTAATTATATAAGTATGTGTATCACACGTTGATATTTTACCTTGAAGATAATAACGAGTTTCATTTTATCAAGAACACTTTTAAGCCAGGAGTTTACAATAAGCTTCCTTTCGTTCTCTCTCTCTCTTTCTCTCTGTTCTCGTATAGTATGTTATTATAATTCTTGGTTTGTGATAAGCTGTTAATAAATTTGTATAAAAATGTATACTACATATATACATACGTATAGGGTAATAATAATAATATATCTAATATGGAAAATTTCATTTTAAATGCTTGCCAAACGCACAGAGATATTTTATTTTAATGAAACTTGCATTAAAATAAAAGTTTCCCTATATTAATAGTAATTTTTGTAAAAACTTAAGTGTTTTGATGTTCTCATGAAATATGTTTTAAAAAAAAGGCAAAGTATGGTAGTTCTGATAGACAAAATTATTATAAAAAAATCTAAGTGTTGTGTTAAGTTGATAAATCATTTTTTATTCTTTTCGGTGAGTACTATAAGTCCTTCAGGTTTTAAATCCTTTTTTTTTATCATTCTGTAAAAACATTTATAGAATCATTTTAACTTATTTAAATCTCATTGACTCAGCACTAAAATGTATTTATGCAATTTCATTTGTTCGTATTGACATATTATAATAAAAGTATACAAATTGTCGGTTGTTATTTGATAAAAAGAAACTCGATGAAGAATGTATAATATATAACAACGTTATCTTTCTTCGCGAATAAGCATCTGATATCGTAGATATTATCGAGTAACTCAAATGGAATTTCATATTTTTTTTTTTCTCACTTCAATACGATCAGCAGTAAATTCTTTTACGAATGAACAGATTCCACTAGATATACCCTATTGAAACTTTTATCAAGTGTAGATTACTTGGAATCATTTCAACGTACGTTGCATTTAATCGATCGTTGAATTAAACGAACAAACGATCAACATCGCTTAAAAATTTATTTTTCTTATACCAATTCTATCGATTAATATAAAAGATTAATAAATTTGATATTAGTTTCATAATTATTAAAAGAAAGGAAATTTCTTAATGCAAATTTAATCAAATTATAAAAAATATATAATTCAATAGTTTATTAATAATTAATAACAGAAATTGTGAATAATGAATGCGACAGCACATATTTTTCGATTCTTTGTGTCCAAATCGAATAGAAAAAAAAAAATCTATTAGGTAGATACGCGTAGAAAAGTTTTATCAATCTCTCTCTCTCTCTACCGATGTTTTTTCGATAATGTGACTTGTGCTTCTCTCGTTTGAACTTTTCAATTTCCGGTCTTCTCTGATGCTGTCGACAACTTTTTCTCTCCGAAAAAAAAAGAAAAATATAGGGAGAGGAGAGATAGTAACAGAGATATGAATAGATCGGTTAGAGAAGGAAACGAAGAAAGTAAAGGTAGAAACTCGATGAGAATAAGGTGAAAATTCCTACTCCTCTCTGTAAATGTATGTATATATATATATATATTTATACAGTAAATATATAATGGTATCTTGGAATTTTCGAATGGATACGACAAAAAACGAACGGAAAATTAGTTGATGGTCGTGAAATCCATTAGAATATAAACGATGGATTGAAAGAGATTACCTTGCATTTGGAAACGACAAGAAGAAGTATAAAAATAACTAGTCGGTATTATAAAACAAAATTATCTGATTGGCTAATAAGTAATATCGTTTGGAAGATTATAACAAGTCAATTTAAATGTTGATTTAAATTTGTCGTGTGATATATAACGGTGGATGATTTTTAATTAAAGTAGAAATTTGATCATCGATAAAAGATTTATAATTGAAGAACCAATTGTTTTGGTTCAATTTAGTTTATACGTTTGAAATCAAATAATCTACGAACAATATAATCACGAAGGAATATATTCCTTTTATAATCTCAGAATTTGATTTTTTTTTGTATAACTTGTTGTAAAAGAAATATTCGATGTAACGTGACTAATACACCTCAACGTTAAAAGGATTAACAAAGTATTTCTTTATTTTCTTATTTGCTACAAAAGTTGTCAACCGTCTTCTAATGGTTCTTCTTCTCAAGTAAACTGCCCGTCAAATTTTTCAAACGACTAAAGAAAAAAAAGAACTTTCACCTAACGACATCACCCGAACATCTTTCACGATTTCCTAATTAATTTTTTATCCGAGCATTTCGGTCTTAAGCAACCATCCACCCACCCATTTCTTCATCCAATCCACCTTTGATCACGAAGCAAAGATAGGACGTCGTAATTACTTAAGTTTAGAGTTGGATACGAATTTCTATTTGATTTTGCTGTCTTAACTTTTCACGGAAATTGATGTAACAGTCCTTTTATCCTTTCTCTTTTGCCAATAAAACGTACCCGATGACTACGCGTCAATTCTACCGAGATACGTTTTTTATCTTTTGCATCGAAAAAAAAGGTACCCACCTTTTCCTTAATCGCAGAAATGACAGTTTGTCAAAATACAAATCTCACTTTCGCGTTATATTCTGCGTAGATCGTAAAAGAATTTTTGTTCTTTTTAATCTTCATTTAAACTAGAATTAAATATAATTAAAATAAAATCAAGGAAACGAGAGATAACAGCTTCTTTTTCCTCTATGTAAATCTGTATAATAATCCATATGATTTTTTCTATTAAAGTAATACTTATTAATTTTTGATTAAGAATCTTTTCATAGTAATTTAATGGAACACGGAATAACGAGATTTATCAGCTCTTACTTAAAATCGATTTATTTTTCATGCGAAACAAAGAACGATTGAGGAAACTAAAAGAGAGGAAAACTGAGAAAGGATAATGAAAGGATTGAAAAAATATGATAAATTTTAAAACCTTCGAATAACTTTTAACGCGAAGAAAAAAAACGATAAAATAAGAATAACAATAAGAAGAAGAAGGAAAAGAGAAAGAAAATGAAGTGGAGAAAAGCAAGGCGTGAAAACTTCTAGTTTTCGTTTTCACTGATCTCACATTCTACTGGACTGTTTTAATTAAGGCAGACATTAGCTTGCGTTAACTGTAATTATATCGTTTCGTGAAAGAAAAAGCGTGACTTTTTACACGACAATTTTCATTCAAGACAATTAAATCGACCAATCTATGGTGTTACTTTCCTTTATCTTACCTTTTTTCTTCCCCCTTCTTCTATTCTCATTATAATATTTCCTTAAAAATAACGATTTCGTTTGTACTAAAATACTCTCATTATTTTCTCTCTTATTCCATTTCTCTCTCACGATTCAGTCAGCTTTACACAGGTTAATCTCTTAAAGCACGAAATTAGTTATTTGTTTCAAATGATTCTAAACTTCTTTTTTCAATTCCTTTTCTTTTCTGTTCTTTTCTTTAGCTTGCCTATCCCTCGCGTCTATTCCAGCATGTTTTTACGACTTTAATAACACCGAAAGTATCATTTATCGTTACCTCCGTTAAAGGAATTTTTCTAAAAGCATAGAAATTGTAATATATAATATCGTACCTTTCATCTGTAGTTGACGTTTCGAATTACTTATGCAAAATAAGAACAGATTAAAGCTTCTTTTTTATTCGTTTCTATAAACAAACATTCAAGTATAATAAGTATACTACATATTCTTAAACATTTAAAATAAAAATAGAAAAATAAAATACAAAAATATTTACTATTCTATTCGTTTTGACAACCAACACGTGCATATAAATGATGACGGTATATTTTGAAGAAAAACAAATATTTCAAAGTATAAACGAAACGTGATTATTTTGTTATCGTTCATAAAAATAAACCTAATGAAAAGATTACAATTGTATATAACAAAAACAACAACAATAATAATAATAATTATTATTATTATTGTAGTAATAATAATAACGAGACGATAATTATCAAGAGCTTTTATGTTACAGTGATTTATTTGCTATAATAATGCTCATATAATCTCTCAGAGAATATATATTGAAATCCGTTGCGAAATATCGAAAATTCGATAGACTAGACGATTAAAACTAATAATGAAGCGAGTTTAAAAAAAAAAGGAACAAAATAAAAAAAATTAAAAATTAAAAAGAAAAGGAATGAATTTTAATAGGAAAAGATTTGGAAATATATCGAATGAAATATTTCTATAGGATAAGCGTTTACTTTTACCGATAAAATATCTTCATTTGGTATATACCAAAGAGAATGTAGAAAAAGTAGATATAGTATAAAGAAGATGGTATAACGATAAAAGAGATAGTATGAACGTGCCTAGAATAATGTTCCGTGTGAAATTGGACCAACGATGTCATAATTTGAAATCTTAGCGAACGGTCCGGGAAGAACTGAAAGATCATTTAAAAAGTAGAACATTCGAGATGTTTGAAATGACCTTATAAATGCCCAGACAAAACTTTTCTTTCCCCTTGATCCTTATGTGACTTTTCTTTTTTTTATTTCTTCTCCCCACTTTCTTATTCTTCTACTCATACCCATGAAGAAAATCTTGGAAACATTGGAAAAAAGGGATTCGCGAGAGGAAAATATGCTGAATGATAGCATTTTTTGCTAAAGTAGAAGAAGAAAAAGATCGATAGTAGAAACTAGAAGAAAATGTGAATTTCTCGTTATGGTATATATATATATATATTATATATGTATCTTGTCGAGAATCCTGAGCATAAACGAAACGCAATCATCTGCGTATGGTTCCGCGACCGTGCTTCGTGTTTTGAATTTTTCAACATTCCAAACAAATTCCAGCATTACTTCCGCATGAATTAGGATATTTTTCCTGATGCTATATAATCTTTTACTAAATAAATATCTTCTATTTTGTGTGTGTGTGTGCAAATTCATGTCGAATACAATAGTAAATACGTATCGAATAATAAAGTATAAATTTGTTTTTATTAATAAAACAAAATTGAAATCGTACAATTTATATTGTATAAGTTTCCACGCGAATTTTATACCTCTCTCTCTTTCTCTCTCTTTATTATATCAGTGTCCAAATAAAGATGGATCAGGTGCAAAATCAATATCTACGAAGGGATCATCAATTTTAATCAATATTCTCCGAGTTTATATATGATTCAGCAGAACTTAAATAATATAACGTTAGGAAAGTATAAAGTTTAAAATAACATTAACTGAAATAGATGTTATCTCGACCCTGCTTATTTTGATCAATCCTAAATTCTATCTTCTTCTATAAGAATTTTCGAAATTTTCTAAATTTTCTGTTCATCGTTCATTCATTTCGTATAAAATTCATTTCAATTAATCAGATTACCGCGTGTTTGATTGTTTTTTTTTATTCGCGTCAAAATACGAACGTCTATTGATTATCGTGTTACATTTTAAAGAAAAATAATAATAATAATAATAATAAAGTAGTAGAAGATGAAACGAAAGTAAGTGACTTGGCAAGGAAACGAATGAAATGAAATTGATTTGACTCCTTTAAGAACAGCCAGCCACCAGTCTTCCCTCAACTCGATCCTCCTCTTCCTCCTCTTCCCTTACTCGACAGGGTTAGAGTTTATGTTGTCGCTACATCAAACACTTCTTCTCGTTCGGTTGGCACTACTTCTCGTTTCTTGGCAAGTGTACATCTACTATAAGAGCACTCGGTACGACACCGTTCAATTTTCTTGAAAATTCGCTGAACGCAGTCGTGTCGTTTGACTGTACGGTTTGATGTCGAGTATCTTCACAACTTTTGTACCCCAAAACAGACTACTTCGATTTTCTTTACTCAATCTTTCTCTTTTTTTTTATACTAATATAAAAACAAATATTTTTACTATATGATTTTTCAAATTACAATTAGATTGATACGAAATGTATATTTAAAATGTTATAAAACATCATTTTCTTTGATTATTTTCTATTCGTTTTGTCTTCAAACATTATTACTAATCAAAAATAATCCTAATTCTTGAATAATTTTTTTCCACTAAAGTATATTACTCTTTCTTTTATAAAATAAATATAAAAATGATAGGAAATTGATTTATCTAGTGATAGATTTAAAAATTGTAAGAAATATAAATTATTATTATCATCAAAGGTATTTCTCATTTAAGATATATAAATTTTGTATATTATTCTTTGGTGAAATTTTTAAGTTACTTACCAAAGATCTTTTTTATTTTAACGAGCAATACCTCAGAGCTAATAAGTAATATATCTTTATGAAAGTTGACTAACTACAATTTATCGACACGGAGATATACCTACTCGAAATATGGACAACGAAATCCATCCCTTTTGTTGTCGGTTTTTCTACTATGTCCATAGATCGACTATACGTCATTGTTTAATCGTGAAAAAGAGCTTTCGACGCGCCTCTTCTATCGATGAACGGCATAGAAAAAAATCAACGTCTCGACAGGTATTCGTTTTCCTAACGAATGCGTTAGAATTATTGAACGATCAAATCTTCTTTCAGGTGAACGAAAAGATGTTTTTTTTAACCCGTACGAAGGTTGTCATTTAATTTAAAAATTTTTTTTTTAATCTCTTTTTGTTTCTCGCGATAAAATATTTTTTCTAGATTTTGTTTTAGAAATTAACAAATTTATTACAAACATTCTCGTATTTATATGGATAAATTTGTTTATGTAAATAAAATTTACAAGTACGTTTTAGGTATAATACATGTTGTACATATGTTTCGTTCCAATGTAAAATGATTAAGTTTTGATCAAATTATAAATACTTTATTAAGGATTAATTTTAAAAGGAATATTAATTCAATGCTAAGTGACAGACCAAGAAATAGATCGATAGGATTGAATAAAATATAATTTGATTAGAAGATATTAGGATATTAAAATTTTAACAAAGTATATTAGCAGAGTATTCAAAATAAACACTTCAAGTTGCCTATCCTTTTACCAAACAGCGTGTTTTAACTCAATAATAGATTTCATTTCAATGATAGACCAATTACCATTAGTAAATGTTTTATAAGGTAACATATTTCTATTACTAATTATAAGAACCGAATTTATCGACTTCCTAATTCAGACTTATCAGTTTAGTATCGGTTTTACATAGTATGGAATATATAGAATACTTCTTAATTGGTATCGAAGAACGAATAAATGTTACTTATTTAAATTGAAACTTATTCTTATCGTGTTTATAAAATAACAAAAAAAGGGCATTGATCCAGTTCGAAGTGGTTTCTTAGATTACGCGAAATAAAATGTTAAACATAGGAATGGTTAGAATTAAATTTAAACTAGGACGTAATATATATTATTGTATATAATATATTAATAATAATTATTTTAAAAAATATTTGTACATTACGTATTGAAGCTCTACCGTATATTCGAACTAAATGAAAATAACTTTGATTTTATAAACTTCTGAAATAACGATTTTGATTGATCGACAGACCTCGGGCGAATGCGTTTTCTGGCAATTAAAATTTCCAGTCTCTCTCGGCGTAACTCACGACACTTGGTATCGATTCGAAGCATCCGTAAAATAAATGCAATCTATCAAAGCCCGCGTTTCTCGTTACTTCGTTCGCTTCCATCTCCCCGAAGCCCATTTCCTCGCCACCCATCTTCCTCGCGCCTTCGCAACGTCAGGTCTTTCGAAGTGCAATTAATTAATTACTGATGAATTTTATGAATTATATATATATACATATATATACTAGAAAATTTAACCAAATTCTACCGATTAATTAATGAAAATTATTACCGAATTTTAATCAAAAATGATACATATATATGAATTTAATAATTTTCATTCGAACATTCAATCTCACTTCGACTCGACGTTTAATTAGCATTATTTTGATGAGTTTCGGCACCTAATAAAATTCGATCACAAAAATACCTCTTTTTTTCCCTCGTATTATTTAAAATTAAATATCGATATTGTTGAAAATTAGTTTTAGTTTTCTTTTATATCGCGAAACTTGCGTATTGATTTTAACGGATAAGAAAAAACAAACTTACAACAAAAATTGAAAAACACGATAAAATTTAACGAAGTCATATCTTTATTACTTTCGGAAACGTGCTTAAGCTTTGCTCATTCATCGCTGACGAACCATACAAAGAAGAAACGTTCGAAGTATATTTCTTTTAGGTCGTACATATCGTCCTGTGTCGACTGTGTATTAAAAGTTATTGTTGATCCTTCAGACGACTTTATCGTGACTCGTTATCGTTACCTGTGTACTTCCGACTATACATAAATGTGTTTTCACGTATCGTACGTGCAAAGTACAACTGCAATTATTATATAAAAAATAAACAATTTAATTTAATAAATAAAATAAGAGAAAGAAATAGACAGTCAGTCGGGGGTGTCTTAAAACAAAAAGAAGAGATTGTAGAAAATCTTGAAACGATATTCAAATTGGAATGCACTAATTTTGCATTAAGAGGATTATAATTGGACCAAAAAATATAACGAGAGAAGAAGAAGAGAGAGAGAAGAAGAAGAAGAAAAAGAAAAAGAAAAAGAAGAAGAAGAAGAAGTTCCAAACAATCTCTCATTCCATCTCTCTCTCCCTCTCTCTCTCTCTCTTCTGAACGAAATTTTCGAAAACTTCGAGAAACATTCATATCCTCGCATATCAATAGCCGAAATTTGCAGTGAATCGGTCCCATTTGAGAATCATTGCTGGTTATCTGAGAAGAAGAAAAGAAATAGAGCAAAATAGGAATACTTTTTTTCTTCTTCAACGACGTGGAAAGGAGACTGAATAAAGAAAGAAAGGATGAAGGATGAAATAAACGAATCAATCTCGCGTATTTCCTCTTAGAAGAGTAGAAAAAAAGGTATAAGAAGAAATAAAGAAAGAGAAGAGAAAGGGAAGAGGAAAAAAAAGGGAGAACAAATTGTTCGGTATAGTTTAGTAAAATCATATCAAAGTGGGTTTTTGAATACAGATCTAAGCCAGTTTCCCTTATTCGATATCGATTCGGGTGCGGTCGATTCACTGCCAGATGACTTTACGAAGGGTCCACGAAGACTCCAACGACGTTTTGTCTTCAATATTTGATTACGTGGATGTAATAAAGTTATAATAATTCACGTATATGGGACTGGCGATGAGATTAACATATTATTATTATTATTATTATTATATTTACACATCCTTACCCTGGCCCTCATCCACACAGAGATATTCATATACATAGATATATTATATACATATAGATAAAAATAAAACAGAGAAAAGGATATATTAAAAGGATATACGAATGTTTTGCGACCACTTCAAATAGAACAGTGGTCGTTATTGTTTGTTGAGTGTAATACTGTTCATTGATAACGGAAAAGAGAAAGATACAACAAATAGAGAAGAATCGAAAAAGGTGCATACAAAAGAAGCACCTATATCGAAAGAAAAATGGCGATGGTAATATCACCCCGTAGCAAAATCGTCACGTTAGCCTTGTTGATTGGTATTATAACACTCGTCGCTTTGATTATAACCGGTGTTATTGGATTTTGGCATAAAACTGAGAAAGCACCTAACAACGGTACGAAGATGGTCAGCAGCAGGCTTCAACAATTCACTGGCTACACTGCTACGAAGCACGTGAGTAATACGATATGAAATTTTATCTCTGTGTATGTGTTTTATTTTTTTTTTAATTTATTTATAAAATAAGTAAGTATATTTAGTCAACATAAGTGTAGCTTTTCAAGAGATCCTGCTGCTGTAATCTTACATATAATCCAAACGTGTCTTGATTTACATGTATTTACATTTACACATATTTTGCGGATTAGAAAAACACCGAATTTTAATGATCTAATATGAATTACAGTTTGTGAATACGCCTAACGTTTCTACTAGCTTGACCACTGATTCTTCCTTCCCTCTCTGAGTACACGAATGTAATAATACGAAACTGATAACATATCCAGAGTTTACAGCTTTAGTTTCCTCCCTATCGTTTTCGAGTCCCTCATATCGAATAACGTTAATCCCTCTTGATCCTCGTTATTCTATACCAATCGATAACACTTATTCCGTACCATGAAATTTTGTTACATTTACGAACTATCATCTACCTAACTCTTTGTATTTCTCGTTTATCTTTTTCAAGAAGAAGACTGGATTAAATTTGATACATAAATATTCGTTTAAATATTACCTAAATGAAATTTGTTCTAGGTTTGACAAATCTCTGCAGTATTTGTTTGATTTATCTAATAAACCAAATATTGAAAGAAAAATAAAACGTCAGTTGTCGCACGTTGAATTAATGAAAATTAATTTATATCTGATGATTTTATATTTTCCATTGAACTTAATGAACAATGTTAGAACCTTTGGTGACATTAGAATACAGAGTAAAGGTTTAAAAGGTTGAAGTTTAACTAACGACGATTCGGATTCTTCGAATAACTTGCTTTGACATTCGCATTCCGTGATGTAGTTTTCGGTGGTACTTTCCATGTATGTTCATCGCAGCATCGCGATTCGAGCGTGAACAGTCTGCTCGTTTCGATAAACCTCATTGCAAAGGCGTAGAAGACGTTAGAGATATCGTTATCATGTTCAATTTCATTTTATAGATTATCGATAAAATTCAATCTTTACACTTCCCCGTAGCATTAGAATAGAATACAAATATTGGATAGAATTTACAAACGTTTCAATGAAAAGAGCATGGATGCAACTATTTTTTTTTTTCGATTTTGAATATCTCTACAATTGTTCTCTAACCAATTGAAAAATTTGTAATTTCTTTTATAACGATTTTTAACTTCTTATTTCAATTGGTAAAAGAAACGTTTAAAATATAGGTGAAAATTCTATCATTTTAAGTATATTTAAAATGCTTCAAGTTCTACGCCATTGTTCGGTATAGATTAGTTCAGAAACGTTTGGTCCGCTAAAGTTCTCCAACTCCGTTTAGATCATCAACAGACTTCGTGCTTACCAACAAACCTCCGATCGTATTTAAAGTATGCACACACATGCTCGAATTATCGATCGTTACTTAAATTTACTCAGGTAACGCTCACACGAATGGTAGATACCCTACGTAGTTCTGCTTGCGTGATTTTATTTTTCGATCTTTTTATTTATATCAAATCCTGATAGATTGTCAGTAAAAAAAGGAAAAAAAAAAGAATAAAAACAAGTCGGAAAGCGATCTCTCCACAATAAATTGCATCTAGCTCGACCTGTCACGTGAACGTTGTGAACGGAAAAAAAAAAATGAGAAAAGATACAAAAGCAAATAAAACTTTTGTAAAAGAAACTTATTTCAAACTCTCTTGACATATTTTTAATATACCTAAAAAGTTCTAATATCAAACCGTGAATCTAAAATCGACTGTCAAGCGGTTACTTCATACAAGTTTATCTTCTAATTCTACATGCATATTAATACTCGATGTAAATCAGTATGACTATACATATGTACATATGTACGTTTCGGCCGAAATTTGACGACGCGTTGCGTTGCCACAGCCAACGAGGACGACTACGACAACTACGACGACTACGACGTGAGAGAAGCTCGTCTAACTCGAGTTTGCTTGGAAATAATCCACAGGTGGATCGAAAGTTCCACAAATTGGTAAATCCAATGCCTCGGTATAATGCTCTGCACTGATTCGCTAAAGGTGGAATCCACCTCTAAATGCTTTCCCAAAGTGATTCTCGATCGTTGAACTCTCGCAAAGGTAAAATAATCTTTTGCATTTAAACATATTCTTTTTTACATATCGAATCGTTTGAAATATTCTTTATATATATATATTGATATCTAAATAATACAATCGAATTGGATCGGAAACTTAATTAAAATATCATGCCAATTAAACTTATTTAATTATTATTATATTCTGAGTAACTTTTCTTCAATTTAATTTGTTCAGAGAACCGTAACGTTCCTGCTCATGTCAAAATCTCTATGGCACGCATCATATTATTAAAACGTTATTAACGCAAATAATGCGAGAAATCTCGTTTGGCTCTCACCGGTCGTGTCACGAAATCGTTGCGTGTTTGAAGCAAAAGAGAGTTGCTCGACGTGTGCAACGAGTAATTACGGCTATCCGCACGAAAACACGAAGAGATTTACAGCGTTTATAAAATTGAAGTAAAATTTCAAATGAATAGACTGTTCCAGAGCGGTGACGTAAAAACCTTCCAGTTGATTAATCTCGGTTTCGATATTACAAGCAAACTACAAACGAGAAAAAATATATCACTAATTCGTTGGAGAATGCGTTGATATGTTTACTTGAAATTCTCCAGACATTTCCTTAGCACAAATTTATTCCAAGATATTAATTGAAATTAAACTACCATACACATCTTTATTTTCTCGATATTATAACGTATCTGTGTGTACACTAACTCAAATAAATTTCTAACAATAATATGCAATTCCTTTTGTATAAAACGTTATCTCAAAAACAACAAAAATGCAAAAGTAAAAGCTTTTTAAGCATTGCAACTTGAAGTAGAAGTAAAAGCGTATACAGATATACAGGGTGAAACATTTAAATTGAAATCCTCGAGTACTACACCTTCTTCTCCACCCCCCTTTCCCTTCCTTCTCATAGAAATAGATATAAAAATACTTTGTGGAAGAAAGTTTATTATCTTCGTCTGTAATAAACGTGGTAATAAAAAAATAATCAAAACTTTTTGAGATTTTTCTTATGCATTCATAAGGAAGAAAAACTTTGAAATATTCACATTAAAATGTCCCATTCCATGTATGTATATAAAAACTCTATATACATGTAAAGTACGTATCCGGACGGATGATATAACTGGACCGGAAGGTGATTATAAATGCAAAAAATAATTTGAAAAATGTAGTAGGTAAAGGAGTAATATCACATTTTTTTTTTCGTTCGAGATTCAGTATTCGAGAAATTGTTGTTAGAAAATTGTTCAATTTAAGACTAGGTACTATCATATTGATAATAATCATGGAAAGAATCTTACTCACGATTAGTTAATTTCAACTCTAATCAACTAGATCGTTCTTCTGTTTATCTGCAACGTTTTGAAAATCGTTCTTTTATAATAGTCAGCAACTTGTTGGTGATTCATCGAATAACGTATAAGAAATAAATCCTTCGGTTAAAGAAACAATTTAAACATCGGAGAGGGCAATGAATATGAATGTGTGTAAGCAAAAGAAAATGTTTATAAATAGGATAAGTAATTAAGAGTGTTAGTTCGGGTAAACACGTACTTTACAGAATTTCAAACACAGTATTCTCGAAAGAAGAACTTCAAACGAAATAAAAACATGATTCTTTCATTTGTACGTATTTTTACATGTAAAATCACTCTTATGTTCGCTCGTTTCTATCATACGAGATACGAATAGACCGTAAATAGATATATATATATATATATACTTATTCATAAAAGTTAGAAAATAAAAAAGTAATTAAATATTTGCCACCCGAAGCTTTTATCTTCTTTTCTTCATTTCAATCATAATTATTATTTGTAGATAAATAATACGTATTTAATAGAAAAATATATATATATTCAACGTTGAACTATTAAATGTTATCTTTTTATGTCTTTTAATTCCAACTTACAAATCAATGTACTCCATAAAACTAAAACCAGAGAGAGAATTAGTAAAGTAATATTATACAGTACATTGATCGTATCATTTATTATTGAACAACTATAAAAATATACCTTTATTTAATAATATTCAATTAAATTATGAAATAATTCTGTTTTAAATATTACAAGTTAAATACCAATGAAATATTTTGAATATGATTTTTTTTAAATTCAGAAAATAGTATTAATCGTTTTGAATTGTGTGAACAACTTATACATATCTAAGAAAATAAATAATATATTTTTTATAAATTTATTTTTTAACTTGTATTCTATTTAATATAAAGAGAGATGGTATCTAACAGAGGTGTATATATTTCTATGGAAAATTCAGCCATCATTGTATTTACCTCGAGGCATTTTCGCGCGAAATACATTCGAGGTTCGACGAGTACAACACCCGCAGAGAATTTTCCGAAAACGTCCGTCCGTTTGCGGTTAGATGCTCGAACGGACGAACCGCATAATATGAGCTCCGGAATAGGTAATCCAAATCGCTTTAGGAAAACGATACGACCAACTCGATAATATATCCGAGTTTCTACGAGCCCTTGGAAAACGACTTTCCTTTTCGCGTAGGGACGATATATATTTACTATCGTTTTCCTTTATTCCTACCACCTTACTTCGAGATCTTATTGAACGAAACGATCCTATGTTAACGACCCTCGTTGTTCCTTGATTTACTGAAGAAACGGATAAACCCATGCGTCGATTCTAAATCCGAAGCTACGGCTTTTAGTATCACACATATACACAAAACACACAGAGAATAGGACATTTTCCATTCAACCTTTTTTTTAAAGGAACACTTTTATTGTTACGTATTATTTAGACAGATATTTTCGTTTTTTTTTTACGACATTAAATAAAATTGTTTTTAAATATTTTTAAAAATATTATATAATCAAATTCATATTAATTATAAAATTCACGACAATATAAACATTATCTTGGAAAATGTTCATAATTAACGTATACTATTTCTATATAACACGCATCGGAGATAATTTTCAACAGTATCGGTCGTAAAGCCAAATGCAAAATGTATCTCTTTCCTTTTGGTGTATATGTATACTGTAAAATTAGCATTTTATACATTTCTATCATTTCTGTTTATGAAACAAATAATATATTTACTATGATAAATAATGTTCCTTTCCCCCTGCCCTCCCATCCCTTTTCGTATACACCCAATATCACTTTCATACTTTAGATATACTCTTGTAAGTTATTTTTAGAAGAACTCTTTGAAACTATATTATTTAACATACATTCAACTAAGAGCTGTTTACCGAACTAAAATATTCCTGCTGAACGTAATTCTAATGAGTCGGTAGAAGAGGCGTTGCAAAACAGCTTCTCGTTTACCATCAACGATACTACTTGGTTCTCATACGACTACGCTAAATCTTCGTTTTCCAAAATGAAACAACGCACGATATCGCGATATTTCTGACTAATTAAACCTGCAATGCAATTACGACGAAACTCTCTCAACGTTAGATGAACGTGTTAGGCAAGAAGCTCTATGATTCTACGTAAATAGGTTTACATACAAATATCGTAGAAAACGTGTACACCTATATTATATAGAAACATCAGAAACTCAAAGGAAACATATTCCATATTCAAAGTACTTAACTTACATAAGTGTCGTCTTGGCTGTTATAATAGCTCGTAGTTAAAACAATTGTAACTCACTTATCGAGAAGGAAAATTCTTTTAACTCTTCTGAAATATACGTATTTAATGATATATTTTTCTATTCGTAAGGTATAGATAATACGTATATACTTTCATGATTATACCGATTTTTGTTTGTTTCATTTTACATGAACACGAATACGTTTTGTATGTAATAGAAAAAAAAAAAAAGAATTAAACGAATTCATTAAAATACAAAACGTTCGTTTAAAGCGAAAGAGAGGAAGGGTGAGAGAGAGAGGGAAAATAAAAGGAAGGTTTCTCGTAGCATATATAACTAGAAAAACTAGAGCTATTTTCACGAATCGATGCTATAATACGATTCCTTCGAGTAAGAACAGAAAAGGAAAATGTTAAGGCGAGCAGAAAAACAGAAATGAAAGAAATAAGAAGATAGGAAAGGTAGGAAGGTAGGAAAATAGCTTTAATGCGATGTTAGAAAAACCTGTTAGAACTTTGATGAGATCGAATCTTCTCAACTGTAAAACTTGAAGAGAGTCTGAATTATATAACGAAAAATTCGTCTGGTTTATGGACAATACCTGCCTGTCGGTGGTCCAATTCTATGAAAACGCTATTTAAAATCTTACATAAATATGTAGTTTTTTTTCTTTCCAATAACATTAAATCTAATAATATAATATAATATTTTAGAAAATATATATATAGGTATAGTATATTATTAAATATATACACAGAAATATGCATTTTTTATTATAGCAAAGAAGAGATAAAATCACAAGAAATGTGGTAATACTTTTTACTTTTTCTATCCGTTTTTTATTCTTTTTCATTTCCCTAGAAACTATTAATTTTTATATATCATGGAAGTTATTAAACTGAGTTTAACACTTAATCCGTGGGTTAATTACGGACCGCACGCTTTTGCTTAATGCGAGCGACTTTTTGTTCTTAGAAAAAAATTAAATAGCGTTTTAATAAAATATTTATAGGATTTTCAATATATGCGAATTTAAATGATTATTTTTTTTTCTGTTTTCCATACAATGCTTGAATATCAGCTTAATGCACGTAACAATCTGTAATCCACGGTTGTTGCGTAAACATTTAAAAATGAAATATTTTATATTGTCCGCTGATAATGTTTAAGCAAAAGAAAAACGACATTTTCTATGACCGGTATATGAAACATCAAAGTATGTTTAAAAATTAATTTCTATAAAAATATTATTAAAACATGGAACATATTTGGTAATATTGGATAATATCATTGCAATAGAATGTTTTGCTTTATTTAATAGGATTGCATCCGGTTGAATTCACTCGATTACATATGCCCTCTATACGAATGGGTTTATATTCATTTAAAATAAATTAATTAATATAGAGGATTGGTCGTACTCCGAGAAAATTTATCGAGAACATTTCACGTATTATACTTAGTGAAAATATTTTATGTAATACCGATGTATAGATACCTATTCAGGTAAATAATACGCAAAGCGAAAAACTACTAGACTTAAAATTCAAAAAAAATGTATGAATAGTGAATTAAACGAAAAGATCGTCTTTAAAAAATAAGATAAAATTATATATTATTCATTTAATATTATAATCTAATAAATAACACTAAACCATACCACGTCGAAGTGAAATGTCAAAACGGTTCAAAATTATGGTTAGCTTACGTTTAGATGTACTTTGTCCTTATATCCAATGCTGAATAATCCATATCCATAAGTGTAGGTATCCATATATGTATATATCACTTTTCAACAATACACACACTCGTACACAAATGCATATTACTTGCATATGAAGGAAACACTCACACGCGTAAACTTAACACGAAATAAATTACGTACTTGTCAAATATCGATATTACACCTTTCGACGTTCGAAGAAGACTAACGAATATTACGAAAAGTAATTACGAACATAATCGACAGGTACCGAACATACACGAAGGTCAAATACAAATCTAACAACGAAATGACAACGTTCGGTTGTCGACAACGGCCGAGGAACGACGGGGAGTACCAAACGTAAACAAAACATTGAACGCTCGACTAAGCCGGTAATAAAGGAATGTTTTTCTATGTGTATTTCATATATAACGAATTTCTTAGAATTCACCGAGAAATACACGAACATCACCGATGTTGAGCTCGTTTGACTCGGACGAACATCTTATCCTATCTTTCTCTGAATACATTCAATACGTATAGGATAACTATTATGTTTTTCTACAGCTGACTTACTTTAGTATCGTTGACCTACTTTTGAACAGCTGTTATCCATTTCTAATACTTGATTTTTATTTCAATTTCTTTATATTTAGATAATTAATAGGTATATGTATTAACAAGTATATGCATATCACTTGAAAAATACGCAAACGCAGCGCGAAATAAATTGCACTCTTAATCTAATATATTATTCTATATTATTCTATACATTTATTCTATATTTTTATAATATATTATTCTGTATTCGGTTCGTGGCATTTATCTAAAACTGATGTATACGTGTTAGAACAATCTTAAATATAAGAAGGGTGCATTAGAGTAGTAGAGATATGCTAAATAATTGTTAAATTATCATAAAAAATTAATATTATTATTTAAATGTAATAATTATAAGTTATGCGTACCTTCCTCCTTGAAATCCACTGTTAGACTGGTTTGAAATAAGCTATTAAAGTTTTTTTTTCGGTAGCTGTTTACAAGTTTATCGGAGGGGATTAATTCTATTTATTTCGAATATTATTCTCGTTATACTTATACCACTTATAAGAAATCTTATTCTATGCGCATGTACGTTTACATACACGTCTAAATCTAACAGAATATTTATCTGAAATGAGTAAAAATTATTAATGCATTTTTTAATTAATACTTCAGTCCAGTATTAAGATCTGGTCCGTAGAATTTATCTAAAAACCTATTAAATAAAAAGATATCGAAATTATTTTATATTTTGAATTACGTTAGAAAGAATATAATATTTAAACCAATGTATTTGTGTTAGAACATTCTTAAATATAAGAAGGGTACATTAGAGTAGTAGACATATGCTAAATAATTGTTAAATTATCATAGAAAATGTATATTATAATTTAAATGTAATAAATATAAGTTCTGCATACCTTCTTCCTTGAAATCGACTGTTAGACTGGTTTGAAATAAGCTATTAAAGTTTTTTTTTTCGAAAGTTGTTTATATGATTGTCGGAGGGGATTAATTCTATCCTTTTCGAAATCCATTGTTTGACTGGCATGCGCATAGAATAAGATCTCTTACAAGTAGCGCATGTGTAACGGAGATAATATTCGAGATTAATAGAATTTATCCCCTCCGATAATCATGTAAACAACTTTCGGAAAAAAAAACTTTAATAGCTTATTTCAAACCAGTCTAACAGTTGATTTCGAGGAGGAAGGTACGCAGAACTTATACTTATTACATTTCAATTATAATACTAATTTCCTATAATAATTTAACTTTTATTTAGCATATGTCTACTACTCTAATGCATCCTTCTTATATTTAAGATTGTTCTAACACGTATACATCAGTTTTAGATACATGCCACGAACCGAATATAGAATAATATATTATAAAAATATAGAATAAGTATATAGAATAATATAGAATAATATATTAGATGAAGAGTGCAATTTATTTCGTGTCGCGTGTGCGTATTTTCTTCCTATGCAAGTGATATGCATATACTTGTTAATACATATACTTATTAATTATCTAAATATTCAGAAATAAAATAAAAATCTACCATTAGAAATAGAATACATCTATTCGAAAGTAGGTTACTGGTAAGAAAAATAGGTCAGCGATACAAAAGTAGGTCAACGATACTAAAGTAAATCAGCTGTAGAAAAGCATAGTAATAATCCAATACGTATTGAATGTATTGAAAGAAAGATAGACGAAGGTCTACCTCTCGGTGTATCTCTCGGTGAATTCTAGGAAATTCGTTAAATATGAAATACACATAGAAAAACATTCCTTAATTAGCGGCTTAGTCGAGCGTTCAATGTTTTGTTTACGTTCGGTACTCCCCGTCGATCCTCGGCCGTTGTCGACAACCGAACGTTGTCATTTCGTCGTTAGATTTGTAATTGACCTTCGGATATGTTCGGTACTTATCGATTATGTTCGGAACTACTTTTCGTAATAATCGTTAGTCTTCTTCGAACGTCGGAAGGTGTAATATCGATATTTGACAAGTACGTAATTTATTTCGTGTTAAGTTTACGCGTGTGAGTGTTTCCTTCCTATGCAAGTAATATGCATATGTGTACGAGTGTGTGTAGTGTTGAAAAGTGATATATACATATATGGATACCTTCACTTATGGATATGGATTATGCAGCATTGGATATAAGGACAAAGTACATCTAAACGTAAGCTAACCATAATTTTGAACCGTTTTGACATTTCATCTCGGCGTGGTAGGATTTAGTGTTAAACATATTACATTAATAATTTTCAATAAAAAATCTAATAGATTATAGTAACGTTGTATGATTTTTTGAACCGGTCATTGTATGATACGCGTTTTTAATTCACACGAATAACTTTCGTTGCATCCGTTGAACTGAAAAGAATTTTAAAATATGATCAAGTGTCGAATATATTTCTCAATGATGCGTAATCAATTATATCTCGGCTAGTTATTGCTGTATTAATTTTATTTATTTTTTAAACATTCGAGTATTCTTTTTCTCTTTTCTAATATACAAACGCGTCTCGACTTTTTAAACGTAAATAAATTTGTTTCTATGTAAAATATAGTTCCTTGTTTCATATTGCACTTTTTCAATTTTAAAGAAAATTTCATAAGGAATAAATTATGTTTAGTAAATTTTTTACCAATAACTAATACTGTCTAATACTGAATATAACAATACTGAAAACAAATTATTCTTTTATAACCATTTAATACTTTTATCGTCTTACATTTTTATTTTACAATGTTTGTTATACACGTTAAACGATATCATCTTACGCGTCTCATGATCAGAATATTTCTCCTATTATTTTATTTTTTTCGCATCACGTTCATCGAATTGCCCACGTTTTATATCAGCAGATCAAAACTGAATCCGTCATTTGCCTTTTAGGATTTCCTAGAAACGTTATTTGGTTCAATCCCACACACGATTTGTTTTATTTTTTATTTATCTTTGATTTAGCATACGTGTTTTCTAAGAAAAAATCAAGCATTGAAAATAAATTATTACATGATTAATAATATGATTAATTTAATATTCAAGATTATTAATTATTTTGTATGTAAAAATATTCATACACATTTTTTAATAATAAATAACCGTATAGAGATTAAAAAATAAATATATCTTTGAATTATATTTTCCTCTATGATAAAACTGTTTTTGAAAACTGTATAGAAAAATGTTATTAGGCTCTTCCTTATTTTTTTTTCTTTTTTTGATGGAGCCAATTTGTTGCAATAGCAATAGTTGAAAAGTTAAATCGTGTACACATCCATACATAAAACACACACACACTCATACACACAATCACACATTGATACACTCATTCTCTTTTCTTTCACACCTCTCACAGTAAGTCGACTTCTGAGCGAGGTTAGAAGAGCAGCATTCTCATCTACTACTTGCGACCTACTAAACTCTTCTGGTCTGGACGGAACTACCCCTCATTTTCCATCATACCCACATACACATTTTCACACTTACACACACACATAGACACAAACAAATTCATAGGCAGCATCTCAGCATCCTCTATCCCCATCACTGGCAAAAGCAGCAGCTTTACCAGTGGGTCCACATTTTCAATGACCGTCTCTCGAAAATTGCGACGCAAGACGATCATGCGAGTGGTTTTTCTCGTGAAAATATATACTAGAACGTTGCAAATACCGCGATCTTACTGAACTTCTATTGAATTCTATTGAATGTCCCGCGAATCCTCTTTTCAAGCCATGCACTACATTAGGATCCTGTATATTCGTTCGCAATTCGCTCTTCGAATATTTGAATAAAACGTATACGGCCCTTTTTTACTTACCTGTGAAACAAATAAGAGAAAATGGAAAGGATAGAGTCTATTTTGTATTTTTAAGAAATAAAATATCGGCAATAAAACCACGATTGTTATTTATTGAAAATTAATAACGATTGTAAATTGTAAATTTTACATTTATCATACGGTTTTCTTGTATCTTATACACTTCGTATACCGTTCTTTCTAAATCTCGCAATGAACAAAAAATGTATTTCGAATTACGTTAGTTAATTATTTTTCTTTAGATATTTTTTTAACTCACACGCACACACATTAAGATTTCATAAACTCGTTTAAATTTCATCGTATCTCGCGTGTTGTATATATTTTTATATATATATTTCATTTTTTTGCGAATTATTATTTAAAGTTAAATGTAGAGAGGATATTTTACTTTTTAAACGAGTAAGCACGAGTTGAGAATAGAAAGATCTTATTCGTGTTTTAGCTTAACTTTTTAAGGAGATACATTAATTCGTATTATTATGCGGTGTAACCTTTGTGAAAATCTCACAGGTGAATTCCTTTATGGTGAGTTATACTCATCCCGGGATTAAGGACCGACAACATTCTGTAGCGTAAAAGCGTCAAAATCTAACGCTCGTTGACGAGTTTAATTTTCTGATCCCGTGGGACACCCGAGAACACGTTAGCGAATGTGCCACGAGAAGAGAGACCCCCCTTCGGTTCTTTAAAAGCTATTCCCATCGTCTCACGTTCTTGAGCTTCCACCATGAAACTAAAAAATTTACATCCTTTTCACATTAAAAAGTCCGAGGAACAGCTTAGCGTTATGCTCTTCTGGATTTCAACTTCTCTCCATTTTACTTCGTATTCTTTTTTTCCTTTTTTTTTTTTTTTTTAACTCTTCTTCGTCTCCCTTTTCTCTGACTGCTAATTTTCTTCCTCTTTTCGGAGTTTTCACACGGTGACCGACCAAATACAAAATGCACTCTCTCTGCGTAATCAGCGGTAAACAAAATTTTCTCGAACATCAAAAGACGCGTTAGAAATTTTAAAATTATCTCGCGCGAAAAGAGAGAGAGAGAAAAAGAGAGATTGGAAATGTACTTGTAAGTTAAATTTCGTAAAACTAATAATAAGAGAGTTGAATTTAAAAAAGAAAATTTCAAATCGCATTTACCACTCTATATGAATCTTTTTGCATTTTCCTTTTCCCAAGCGAGAAACGTCGTTTCGGATGCTAGCGACTATTTTCTGACTCGTTAAATCTTCTTCAAATAACTGAACTCGTAGTAGTAGTAGTAGTAGTAGTAGTAGTAGGAAAAAAGTTATCGCAGCAAAAATGCAAGTGCGGTCGGGTAAATTTCTTCCGAGACAATATTCTAAATAGTGCAGCGAAAAAATGCCGAGAGAGAGATTTTTTTTGTGTTTAAAAAAAAAAAATAGGACAAAATTCTTGACTAGAAATGTTTTCATAGTTCATCGTCGATGGTACGGGAAGAAGAAGATAGAAAAATCTGTCATAGTGGTCGAATACAAAAATTTTTATGTTGGCTATGGATAATCATTTTACAAAACTATCGAATCTTTTTATTCTTGCAAGTGTCATATTTATAACACGTACGTTAAATATATTATATTTAATTTAACTTTTCATGTTTATCCCATTTTACGGTAAATAAAATTCACTTAACTCGATGTTACTTTGATGATAATTATAAAATGTTCTTCAAAAAAAAGAATTAAATGAAAGAATTAAAAATTACTTTTTCTCTCATCTCTTATTTCACACTGCACATTTTTGTACTCTCAGAGATCAGAAAGAAAGTAGAGAGATGAAAAATTAATATTTTTGTATTTGTTGGACTATTATTTCAAGATGTTTCATCGATCGATTGATATGATATAATTATTAATTGTATATTACCTTGTGAAGTTTGTTAATTCATAAAATAACTATACTGATATGTTTAAATATGAAGTTTGTTTTACAAGTTGCAAGTAATTAAGATATTAAATTGAAATTATACAATTTAATATTGACAAATTTATTTTATATCTGCTTAATTATGATAAGATGGATTTATGTTTACATTGAAAATATCATTTGTTAAGAAATTATTTCAGTTTTTATAAAGAAAAAGAATAAATATTCGTATTGACCTTTTGATCCGTCGAAAGAAGCTTCATGAAACTTTATTTTCTGGAATAATTTAACTTCTCGTTAAATCATTTAAAAATTAGAGAGAGAGAGAGGTAATTACTTTTCCTTCTTTTATTTCGCACTCTAAATTTTTTTTTCATGGAGATATTTTTACATAACGACTTTTAATGAAGTAAATTGATACTTTTTTTTTTCGAGGGCTAAATAAAGAATGGATTCAACGCGTGTTTTGGACTAAATGGCTTCTCGCAAAATGATATAAAAATATTTTAACGACACGTGTGCATTATTGTTAATTAATTAATTGATATTTTCTTTTCATTCCGTCGAGTATATTTAAATAAACATATAGTTCATTTATGTATATTTATATACAGCTAAATTATAATTATGTTATATATAAATAAAATAAAACATATTTTATGTAATACAGTTTTTATTTAAGAGGTTGTCCTTAGAATACGTAAAAATGGTAACATGCTAATGGTATATTTCAGGAAATTTTTTTATAACTATTATAATTATAATAAAAATTGCAAACATTAAAATCTGAAAAACGTATCAACTCGTTCCGGTTTCTCCCTCGCTTTTAATAAATTACAAATTTTAAATTCAACGATAGTGAAATATACTTTTAAAAAATTTCCCTTTTTTTTATTTTGATTCTAGAAAATAAATTCAAGTGAAAATTTCGTCGATATTTGTTAATATTAATCTACAACGGTATCACGTTTTATTCAGAAAACACACCGAGCAAGAGTTTCAAAGTATTATAGTAGAAATATATTCAGGAAAACATAGAACCCATTGAAATACGCGTAACGTCAAGAAGATACATATCATAAACGCGTACGCGTTGCGTATTCGTGGTACGTGTTGACAGAATTACGAGGACGACTGGCAACTGGAACAAGGTGTAACAGAATGACGAGGAGGAGACCCACGTTGAATGCCAGCTGTCTGGTTTCGCGCTTACTAGCCCAACTTACGACTAAGCAGTCGTTGCATTAGATAAAGTTAGTTGAGAAAGAGAATAGATCCTCGACTGCTGAGAGTAAGAATGAAGTTTCCTAATAAATTGACATTATACGTGCTCGCGTGGGAACTATTCTTTGTCTGGCATTTATGTAAGTTTCTAAAATTTTGGAAGAAAAAGAAAAGAGAAATTCATCTTATCGTTTTATTCGAAATGAAATATTAATAATTTATCCATCCTCGTGTACTATTAGAATTACTAAAGAAGAAGAAGAAAATAAAAAACTTGATCAACGTTTAGAAAATATCATTATTTTAATATTTTGAAAACATATTGATTGGCATATCGGATATTATCGATTATCAATGCTTATCGTCTCGAGGTTACATCGTAGGGTATCCCATTTAGCTTAGTGCTCGAGACAGGTTTGCCAACGGTTAATAGTAAGTGTATGAAAGCGTCGATCATCGTCAATTCCACAAGGAGAGTAAAACGTAAAGGAGACATGCATACGTCAAATGCAGACGATTCAATTCGGCGTGTTTTCATCTTCCTAGAGGAAGAAAATTTAAATATTCTATTCGTTCCTAAATACGTCTATATTACATAATATGTACATACCTATTTCGTATGTACTTTGATCTATTTCACTATTGTTTCAGTAATTATCACTAGACTATACTTTATGTTAAGATTTGATAAAACGGGATTAATTTAAAATTGTATTTGTATATATTTATACAAAAATGTATATTTTATTTATATATATACACATACACACATTATATTTAAACAATTTATTTAAATTCGTTAAAATCATGAGTAGAAATGTAATGTTTATTTATTTGCATCGCTATATGTATTAATTCATACCAAGTTGGCACTTTAGTCGATGAAGGGTCGAATAACGTAGTTAAGGCGTACACGTTCTATACAGAACATCGAATTAGAAGGGTGGTATTACATTGACATTAGGAGGTAATTGCGTTGTTGATAACAAGGGAAATAGACCAAATGGAGGGCACTCTGAGATATCCATGAAAGCAAGATTCGTGTTTGTCTAAGAGGACTATTCCTGTCTTACCTGTACCTATGCTAGGAATATTCCTGTTCAATTAGAAGCGTACAAGGAACCGTACAGAAGACAATCTTGTTCGAGTTATAGAACCGTATGTGGAACGAACGTATATATCATGTTGAATAATTTCTATATAGAGATCTATGAGTATGGAAACGAGTTCATTATCTGAAATAGATCTTTCGAATAATTCAATTTTTTAATAAAAGATATTATCGTTTTTTCTGGTACTAGTTTTTTTCTTCGTTCGATTAGTTAAAATACAAATGTAAAAAGAAAATTTGTAGGTTTGGAAATAATTGTTAATCATAAATTGGTTGGATGATAATAGCAATAGAGAGATAAGAGTAAATTAAAAAAGCGATACTTCAAGAGTCGACAAAAGAATTTTCTAACACATTTCTAAGAGAGAATACTTGATTTATGTCATTTTGCACAGAATACTAGACAGAACGATCTAAATCTTTTTCCCTGTTTTTCTGAGAGAAAAAACATCAGATGACTTTTATCTATTCCATGAGGAACACTCGTAACTCTATGTAATACACATACACACACATATATATATATATGTATGTTTGTATGTATTTAGTGTAGATGTGATTGTAACAAATAGATATGCCGTAGGCGGTGTTGCTCCGTAGAGGGAAAAAAGCTCTCTCTCTCTCTCTGAATTGTTACGAGCACGAGCTTGTAAATTAATACTCGATATTCCATAAACAACTCTATCGAGAACGTTACTAAAGAATGAAAAAGAAAAAAAAAATAGAAAAAAGAAAAAAAAGGAAGTACATCAAAGAGAAACGCACAAAGGGAATAAAATACTCTAGTTGGGTTAGTTAAAAAAAAAATTGCCTAACGTTGTTTGACGATACGATATTAGTTCACGACATCTGGTGCTCAAAAATCAAAAAAACAAGATGAAAAAAAAACCTTTTGCCATCTCGAGGATGATGGTCGTGAATTATTTGTATTTCGATCAGTACGCCCTTGTAATCTCTCGTAAAAATTGAACGGTTCACAGGAAACTGAATGGGCGTCTGAATTTCGAATACTGTTCGTCGTGCAATCGCGAATCCAACAGGCTCTAGGTATGAAACAATAGACAAAGCTGTCCTCGAAGGACTCACGTATATGCAATATGTAACTATACATGCATATATATATATATATATATATATATATATATATATGCATATAGTCGTACATTGGAAAAGCAATAGCAGGACAGCGACTAGTAACATGGCTGGCTTCACTTCACTTCGGTACGACGAAATCCAGTTATATCGTCGCGCCATTATAATAATTGTATGCAGGGGACTTGGTGCAATTATAATACGACGTGGGGGGTAGCCACGTGTATATGAATGTGCATGAATATACGTGACGAAGAGAACGCAGGGGAGAAAGAGAAAAAGAGAAGTAGAGGGAGTGGGTGTGGGAGTGGGGAGGAGGACAAGGACACCGAAGTCGAAGCTGTCCCACGAGAGAACATCCGGAATTTCGAGAAAGGAATTTCTCGCGCGAGTGCAATTTCACGACTGCAGTCAAGCATGCGCTCATATATGTATGTATATATATATATATATATATATATGTATGTGTGTGTGGATGGGTGTGTGTTAGTTCCTTTGTGAACAACGACAACGGGTGAGAAGAAAAGGAAATCGGAGCTGGTCTCGGCTTCGAATACTTCATCCCTTCTCTCTCTTTCTCTCTTTCTCTTTTCTCTTCTTCACTTTGATATTGACTTTCTCGCGTCGCCAACAAACGGAGAATACGGATGGAGTTATGTAAAAGTCGATTAACCACCGTATCGGAATGCGTCCTTCTTCGGTTAAAGCAGTCCGATTTGTAATTCGAATATTTAGCTGTTAAGAATGACTATTTTTCCGTTTCGACGATTACGTACTTACTTACTTACTTACTTACTTATTTACTTCTTCTTTTTCTCGCGATTACTCCGTATTATATTCTTGGATAAAGTATTTCTTTTCAAGTTCAACAAGAAATAGAGTTATTGCGAATTAAATAAATGCTTATTTTGAATTGAACCTTTTGACGATTGTTTATGACATCGCAGGTACGTTCGAATAGATCCTGTCATATTAAAATTCGTTCGAGTATGTATGTATATTTGTGGGATGAAACGAGGAAGCGTGGTTCAAATCGTCGTCTATAAAAGAATGCTCGTGAAATGAATAAATTACGCGTTTAACGATCAATTATACGTCCACTCGAATTGACTTAACGCCTGCGAATAATGAGCAATTGTGTGAGCTGATGTTTGCCGTTGCCTGGAAGTACGTTTATGAATGACTACGAGTGAAATTTATCAATCTTTTATGCATGCACAAGGATAGAGGATATAGTATACTTTTTCTTTATATAATTTTATCTTTTTTATCTTTTCCATCAATATCATAATCAATCTTACACGCTCGATGAAATAACCTAACAGCAAGCGAACATATCAATTCTGTCGACATTTATTATAACTACGAGAATGATTAATTATTTCTTACTTACCTGCTGGAATCGTAAACGATGATCTCGATTTCTAAGTGCATTAAATCCCATTAGGATGTAACTGTCTAGAAAATCAAAGAATGTAAAGACCTTAACGTTCTATTCTTATATCAAAAAAATATAGACAAATTTCAATTCGTTTTATTTAACGTCACAAAACGTTGAAGATTTTCTATCAAAAAAAAACCCCCCAAAAAAATAAAAAGATCGAGTATGATGATGCCTTCGTGTTGAGACGAAGATCTAAATCCGTAGTTGTAATACCAGAGAAATGACGAACGAGCTTAAATCTAGTCGACATTTGATTCCACTGCATATTCAGGCGACTAAGATTTATATCCTCGTTTTCATCTCTTCCTTCCACCTATCTCTCTTATTCTCCTAATACCCATCCTAGAAGCTGCGAAGATCGATCAAGCTTTTTCGAATGATACCCGGTTGCGTTAAAATATTTAAATGTAACATACGGTATATATATGCATATATACCTCTCTCGTGCAAGAGACGAATAACGCGGTTGGAATAAAATTTCGCCCCGAATGTTCGAGGAGAAAGATTTCATGTGACTTTCTTTCGTAGAATTCGAAGATCGTTGCACGTACGAATTAAGTCCAAATATGTACACATATATATTTATGAATGTATATGCATGTTTATGTATGCGTACGTGATATGTGTACGCATATCGTTACACATATATACATGCATACATGCATACAAATATATATATGTATATCTATCGACAACTCGATTTGGTAGGATTCAGCAAAGATTCAGCATCAAGAAGACGTATATGTACATATAAATATATATATATTCCGTATGACGTTTTCTGCATAATAGCACGTGTGTTACCACGTGTGTCCTAAAGATCCCGGTCGAGCTCGAACTCTACGCGATCGTAGAGCTTCGAAATTCTCCAGCTTCCCTAACCCCAGTACCACTGACGCGAACTTGCCCACCTAGCTAGCTAGCTTGCCCACGATTTCCATGTATGCTCCCATAATTTATTCCGGTGACGTATGCGCGCGTTATGCACCGACTGAAATTAATGATCCCTGTTTACCGCGAATAAATTGCTATAATTATCGGTGCGGCCAAATGAATTGTACTTGCGGACGCATACGGTGCAGTACCCGATGTGTTCCCACCTCCTAATGCTTGTTTTCTACGTTTCTCGATAGTACTTACAACTTACAAGACGATTATATATTCCTTGGTTTATGTTAAATCATCAGACAACCTAAGAGAATATGATAATTAATGAATTTATTACGACATATGATATAATATATTAATACATTTTATACATATGAAAATACGTATAAGGTATTTCATTATAAAAGTTTACCCTTGAAAGGTTGCATAGAAAATCAATAATTTTATATTACAATTGTTTCAAACATATTATTTTTCATTCTACATCTTGCAACTTTATTCAAAATTCTATGAAATCGTAAAAAAGAAATATCAATCGTCGTTCGTTTTACTTCATATATTTAACTCTCTCGATATTTTCATTTACTTTCTCGCAGAAATATGTACGAGTTATCTATATATAACTGTGTAATATCCATTATTCCACTAAACGAATATTACCTGAAAATCTTTTATATCATTATATATTTGATCGTAAATTATTTAACACATATCTATGAACTTAGTTATTAATTAGGTACCAATCAAGTACTCATCATTAATTCCAAACCACTTTATAATTACGAAGCTTATAGGAAGATAAGATATCTTCATAAACTAAACTAATTGGTAGGATGACGCACGATGATTAAGAAATTCTTTCTAATGAGATAGAAATAGATTTGTTTCTGATAAAATATTTCTTGATTTTGAAAAGAAGATCTATTTCTCTTTTTTATCATTGAATTATTAACGTTCAATATAGCGTCATTATTGAGATAATAGTTAATGCACGTGTGCGTAAAATCTCATGACAATAAGTAGGAAAAAAAAAAAAATGAAACGAGCTAGAAAAGAATGAATTGTAATATATTTATATTTTCGGTGTCGTCAGAATAGAAATCATCAGTGTCGCGAATTTCTCAAAGAGATTTTTCTAAAGCCTGCACAGAGCAGCTAGTATATTTATTACAAGATGCTAATTGGGTCCCCTGTTTCTCTGTTCACCTTACACATCATCCACCGTGGAGAAGAGATCAGCTTGCTGGTAAACCACATTATCTCTACGTGTTCTGCGTGCACTTTACATTTTTCTTTCTCTTATTTTCTCTAGTTTTTATTACTCTATCTTTTTCCTCCTCTTTTCCACTTTTATATAGTTACTTATTTATTACTCAACAAAAATTAAATGCACGTAGAAAAGGTATGAAAACAAAATTAGAACAATGGTCAAAGAAATTAGATATAAAAAATATACGATATATATTATTATTATAATAAATATTAAAATAATAATATATTAAATAATATATATTTCTATAAGCTTTATTAACGTTTTTCCTATGGAATTTTTTTCTTTTTATTTTTTAGTAAATAAAAAAAACTTATTTTATATCGATCGAATAAAAACGTTTCGTTATAAAAAAATTACATTTTTTGTTAAATTGATTTCAATCATACAAGAAGAAGTTGAACCTTCGTATTCCACGGTACAAACAGTTCCACATTTAGTTGTAGATTTTTAACATTTTCCAGTGTTCAAATAGACCAAGACAAATCGAATAATACCAGTATCACATTTTTTCCCACCTTTGAAATTTTTATTAGAAATTCTTTCTCAATTTTCCCTGGTTGCTTATCAAAATTGTATTATCACCGATGTAGGCATTTATGTTCTGTAAAGTTTCGAATTCACCGAATTTAACGAATAAAAGAAACTCGAAATGCTCGAGGACCAAAACTCGGACGAGAAAAACAGAGTAGGGTAGAGAAAGAAGTAGGTGGTGGAGGGGAGCTGAAGTTAAATGAAACTTTTATAATTCTAACCGATGTTGCAGATAAGTAAGTTATTTTTGTTCTCAATATCTTAAATTATCTGACTCGCGTTTGAATTTCTTTCGAATGGATTCGATCGATCTTATGATGGAGCATGATTATTTGACACTCGACCTAGGAAACGAATGAGAATACCCAAAAAGTTGAGAAAAAATAGAAAAGAACGGAGAAAAGTAGAAAAAAAAAAAATATAAAAATGAAACGTAAAGAAGAGAAGAGAAAAAGGACAAATATATTTCCTTTGGGAAAATGAATCGAATGAAGACTGATGAAATTCACTGCACGTAAACAAGCCTTTTTTGTGTCTTTTTTTTTCCCCTACGCCATGGAATAGTTGAAAAGCTTGTGGAAGAAAAAGGGAGAATGATTGCTAAGGTTATTCCGAGGAAACGACGACTATCTCGGTCTTACTCACGAGTCAGCAGCGTGTTACTTTTACGCTTGTACAGAGGAGCCCTCGTAAAATGCTAACTGCCATGTGTCGTTTGTAATTGTACAAAGAGATGTACGTGTCGTCAATATATCAAAGTAACGAGCCAAGGCATACGTCACGCAATCTCGACTATAACACGATTTTCGAGCCTGGTTTAACCACAATTTTATATCCTTTCTCTCTCTTTTTTTTTCTTTTTATATATTTTTTTTTTAACCTTTTTGCTTTCAACAAAGATTCACGGATAAACTGGACAGACAGCGTTAATGTATTACCTTCAGATCGTAATAAAAGACATCGTTCGATGTTCTATTTAAAAAGGTCGACAAATGTGTGACATATTTTCGATATCATTCGATACGTCAATCAAAATTTTACTATTTTCACGTTACCGTCATTGATACAATCGAATATTTGAATTATCCCAGAATCGTATTAAATGTAAAAGTGTCTGTTTATCGATTCTCGTAAAATTCAGGGGAGTAAAAACAATTATAATATTTTTACAAAGAAAATAAATTTTGCTAGCAATAGTTAGCCAGTTAGATAATCTGTTGCCTTTCGAAATATAAATTTAAATTTTATTTAAAAAAAATGTCTCTTTTGTTTTTATTTCCGTAAATTTTACGATCGGTATTTCATTTCGTAAAATCTATTTACAGCAAAAAGAGAGAAAGAGAGAGAAGAAGAGAAAGAAAAATATAAAAACAAAGTAAATTTTTCAATGAAAATATCAGGAGAAAATACGTACGAGATATAAATTCTTCTAATGGAACGACATCGAATCGAAAAGTTGTCCAACCTCGTGGTTCTACTCGTTCGATTTATATCGTCGAAGAGTGAAAAATCGTGGAAGGGAACAGAGAGGAAGAGATAGAGAGAAAGAGAACGGTTAAAACGGGCCACGTTTAATTTTACTTCAGCCATGGAACGACCATAAAAAGTTAAAAAAGTGAGATAGATAAAAATCGCATATAGAGAAAAACTTTAATCTCCGATATTGAAAATATAACGAAATTTACATAATTATAGTTACTCTGTCAGAAAAAAAAAGAACAAAATATCTTCGACAAGTTTGATTAAGATTTGAACGAGAAATAAAAATAGAAAATATCTTTAGAAGAATATATAGGGATGGATGTTCGTGTTGATGGGTAACTTGAAAAGTCAGGTTATTTTGAACAAGGGGTTGCGTTTAACGGAAAGAAGAAACAGAGAAAGAAAGAGAGAGAGAGAAAGAGAGAGAAAGGTAGTAAAGATAGGATGAATGAAGGAGAAGGTAGCTTTCGACGGGGTTCAAAGTTGAAACAGCTCGTTAGCTCGAGGGTGTGCAGGTTCATGATCGACGATGCACTCGGCCAAAACTATAACCAGCCGTCACTAAGCAAACGGTAAGCAGCTGTCAGTGAGTTGTCGGAACTACTAGATTCGTACCCGTTGATTCCTCTCTCTCTTCCTTTCTCTCTGAGTTACCTAAACGCACGCGAGTGTATATGCAACATCGTTACCAATGTCTATAAAAACCGATTACAGATTTATCCACACATATATGCATATACATACATACGTGTACGTATACGTATACTTGTATCAGTTTAAATAAATTTGTATCCCTTCCTATATATAATAATTCCATCCTTTTTTTACTACCTCTTTCTCTATTGTTTTTTATTCTAATAAAAGATAAGAATTATTAAATAATAAAGAGAAAAGAAAAATGTTTCCCCCGGTGTTTTGACCGGTTTCAAGGGAAAAACGTTTTAGCAACAAACAATGAAAACTTTATTGCATTTTCCTTTTTTTTTTTTACTTTTTTTTTTTTCTTCTTCCCTGCGACCAAGCCTTTGCCTTTCGTCAATCAATATTTGAAAAACGAATTTTAAACGCGTAACTACGTTTCCGTAGGCCCCTTCCCCACATTCCAAAATAAAAGCAATACACTAACCGTAGAATATAATTTTTGTTTTCATCCTTTATTTCTTTATTTCTCTTTATTTCTCTTTCTTTCTCTTTTTTTTTTGTACAGTTTTTCGTACGCGAAAACATATCAAATATTGTCCGATATTCTTCGACCTAAAAATATTTTAATATTCTGTGATACACACAGTGGTAGGAGCCGATATATAAAATATTGCTCGACCCCGATACGACTTACGAACAACACAACGGCTATGGTCACGCTAACACACACACACACATATACACACACACAAGAGTATATAAATACGCGTGTAAATAAAAAATTGCAATGCAAAGAAACAAAAACAAAAACAAAAAATAAACAAAAAAATACGTTCATATATATTCGACGAGCCACCGCAACACTCGATTTATTTACGTTGAAAATTCTTTTATTGCGTCACGTTTAGTCAAATCTTATCGAAGTAAATTACTACTTTAATGACAAACTCCCTTGGTAAAGCTCTAAGCTTGGTCCGAAGGTAGCTTGAAAAAATTCTTTTCATAGAGGAAATTTAAAACTATTTGCTTATCCGTCTCTACATAAATTATAGATGGATTTAATCCTTTCTCCGGTCCCTTTACGGAAGGCCTACGATTCTCATTTACTGCACGCTTTTTCGATAAAGTTATGATCGCACGATTGCGATCTAATGACCGAGTAGCACCTACGCCCTGACTGAAACTGGCTAACTAAACTGCTTTTTTTTTCCTTCTTATCATTAAAACATAAATTACCGATAGATTAGCAGGAAAAGGTTAGCATTCTCATTTGCCATGGGCAATTTCGATCAAAATTCCCTAAGGGAGAAAAAAAAATGATAATTCACTATCGTGCATACACACACACATATACCCACACGCACTTACACGTATACATGCGTGTTGTGTATACTGTATAGTCGATTATAACTGGTACAAACGATAGCAAAGTAACCGATAACCGAGTTCGAAACATGTTCATTTCCCTATTTTCAGTACGCTGACAGAAGATCGTTAAACGAACTTTTTCATTTCTACAGGACATAGAACAAAGGAGGGAATGCTAAACCGTTAAATGCTCGTTCTAAATATCGGAAATTTTAAAAGCTTTTTTAAAAAAAAAAACAATAAAACAACCCAAAAAAAAGAACCCAAAAAAAACACTATCGTGTTTGTCGTAAATTTAACTAATTTTCTCCCGAACGAAAAGTAAGTTTGCGGTATCAAAAACCATTCCCCCGAAAGATAACGAGGCTATCAACCAAGTATCTTTCGGTTCAAATAACCATTTTTTTTTTTTTGTTACCAGCCATGAATTTCGATAGAAGATTTTTTTAGATATCGCGGTTTATCTCGACAATCTATCGTAAATGTTTTGACCTATGCTACAAAAGATAAAATGAAAAGAGAAGAAACGTACGTATAAACGTGTATTCTGATATATATTTATAAACTAATTTTATTCTTAAAGAAAATTTCTATCTTAGGAAGATACAAAAACCGAGAAGTAATTCTTCTTTAACGTGAATTAAAGTAAATATGTATATTCACGTTATAGAAATGGGTGTTCGTTTGAGAAACAACGGTAAAGCCCGAGTGTTAAACGAGCTTATTACTTGCATGCAATTTTTTAAATAGCAATTAAAACTTTCTAGCGGATGGAAAAAGAATGTTTTAAGAAGTTATAAGGAAACAATAAAGATTTCCTTAAATTTCACGCCGAAATGAGTTAAATTAAATATTAATCTTTAATAAGATGAAATATTTTTATATAAATGCTTTTTAAAAGTCATTCGATAATTATTATTTATCTCTTCGTATATATATCTTTAATAAATATAATAAATATATAATGTTACCTTTTATTTTTCATCCTTAAAAGCTATCAAATTTCAACCTCTTCTCCTTTCATCTTCTAAATGAGAATTTTATTTTATTATAATTAAATGTTATTTATAATCAATATTTTGTTTAATGTTTTTTGGTAAAATAAAAGATGATATTTTACCATGCATGAATGAAATTTACTCCATTTCTAATTCAATCTAATTAGTTTATTATTTTAATGTATTTTTTTGACTGACTGAATCATTCTAACTACCTTTCCTAACTTTCATTCTTTTTATTACACCTTTGGTTCATTACATTATGAAGTTATTTTTTTTTAGGAAGATTTAGTTTCTATTGTAAGAAAGTAGTTATCTTAAAAACACTAACTATAAAGTTCTGAAATATGATCTACAATTTATTCAAGACTAGATGCGTACGTGATTATCTCACAACGAGGAACTGTCTTCCTATTCTATTTGAAGCACTTATGTTTGTCTCTTATTTTGTTTGAATTTTATCTAACCAGACGTGTTGAAATGCATATTAAACTATAAAACTTTACTCTAATGAACAACAAAAAGCAATCTGTCTCTAAATCTTACACTGTTAGATAATAATATCACCAACTTATAAATTTGGTTGATTTAAATCTTTAAAAAGAATCTTTTCTGTTACGAAAAGAGATCCTAGTGATACTAAAATTGTAGATTGAGGGTAAATGTATTTTTAACAACAATAAAATCGAAAATTTTTTTAAATTATGTTTCCAAAAGTAAGCCAAATAGTCCAAAAATAATAGATTATCAATAACGGTACGATAAAATAGCAAGTATAAGATAAATGCTTATAAAAAGATCTCGATTTTGTCTTAAAATAAATTTAAAGATTTTTAATCTTTAACGAAGACGACAAAAATTAAACTTTAAATAAAAGAAATAAACATTCGCGTTACGTAAAAATAATATAAACAATAATTTTCTTCAATTTCATAATATAAAATACAATAATAAAGCATTTTATCGTACAGTCAGTTTGATTTTATTGATTTGATAAATAAAACAAAATAATATATTGGAATAAAATTTCACAAATGCCAGAATTAAATTACTATTTCCTTTGATAGATAGCTTTTGAAAATTAAATTAAATGTTACGTTACGAGAGATCGCTACGTATCCTATGGATATTTCTTTTATTTGTTTAAAAGAATAAAAATAAAAATAAAAAATAAAAGTGTAAATTTACGTGACCGAAGTATGCCTTAAAATAAGAATCTGACTCGACAAAAAAAAAAAAACTACGAAAAAGGAAGGATTGAAAGGTCTTAGAGAAACAGTCCCTTAGTTTTCGTCATTCTTCACGATCAATCTCGACTTTTACCCACGTCATCTCTAACTTACGAATTGTATTCGCTAGGGAAAAGTTTATCGTGAAGTTCGATGGAAACGACAAAGTTCGTTCGCTTGACTTTTAAAATGGTCTATAATTGACCGATAGAAATATATATAAGTATATTATATATTACATATATATAATATACTTATAACGATACATAGAAAGACAGACTTGGGTATATTTTTACGTTACATAACTACTTTTTTTTCTTTTTTCCAAACAAACGAACGAAACTTTAACAAGATAGCTTGAACTTCTTACAGGGATTTTTCAATACTTCAAAAGTTTTCTCCCGGAATTTATGGTACAAGACGTTTTATTTAACGTGTTACCAGTCTAACTGACGTCTCTGTATTATTAGCGCCATAAATCGTCCTACGCTAACACGTTTCTCTACTATCACACCGTTCTTATTTACGAAAAGCATTAAGTTATTAACTATTCATACTGATATACACACTAATTAAATTTTATCTTAAATACGAAAAGAAAATCTTTATTATTCTTACAAAGATAAGAAAAAGAAAAGTAAAATATTCTTCATATTTTCATCATCGTGATGCATATTATATCAAAAATATACTAATTAAAAAATACCCTTTAGTACGTTACTTTGATACAAATTTCTTTTGCTATCTCGTTACGACTACCTCAAAAGATTCTTTTTCTTTTATAAACCAATATTTTATACCGAAATATATGTATTGAATATATGATTAATTTTACTTACTGCCATGTATACACACGTGTTTACGTATCTTTGTATAAAATTTCTAATAAATCTTATAAGAAAGAACGACTATACGAGATAATATTAATATTTGTCACGTCATTTCAATTACATTCTCAGGAGAGAAATTTGATTCTAAAGTATTTTATATTCGATTTCATTCGTAGATAAAAATTTCAAACAATTGTCAATCCTTTGTATGTATCATTCATTTGTGAAATTCTATCCTATTTTGCAAACTCGTGAATACTCTCTCTCTCTCTCTCTTTCTCTCTATCAAGTTGTATGCCAACATCAAAAGCGTATTTTCTGTATCGAAAGAAGTATAGGTTGTTGTAATAGTAATACTAGTAGTAGTAGTAGTAGTAGTTGTTGTTTACGAGGACGAAACAATTTCGTTTCGGAAACGCCGAGTTGAATACGTATTTTACAGCGCGTTAGGCACCACTGCCGAAAATTGTATGTCGGTAGCATGTAACGAAGCTAATGGCAAATTTTGTCGATATACAAGCGAGAGAAAGAGAGAATAGCGAATTACCTATTCCAAGTACGATTCCAAGCACGCACGAATCGAACGAGAAACTCATGTACATACATACATATATATATATATCTATATATGTATATGTTATGTGTACTTTACGTTTATTTGAACTTATATTTGTACAGCTTTTTCGAACATAAAATTCGTAACCTCGTTTCTGTCCTTCCTTCTGGTTAACTTATGCAAATACATGCTTATATTGATATACATATGCATTTAAGTAAATTACATTAACAGTATAAGCTAATTCGAATAAACGTTATATATTTATACGCTGAAGTATTTACTTATATATAACTACATATCTCATCTTATTAAAGCCAATTTTTGTCTTCAATTTTTCTTCATCATTTGTCTCTTGAAGCTCAATGTCAATCAACCTTATTCGCGATTCTATCACGTTGAGAACACTTCGCGAACGTTCAAGCAGAGGATATATTCTTCAAAAGTAAATGAAATACCTCGATCTGCAAGATGAATTGCGAAAAATATAAACAGAAGTTGTAGGATTTTCTTATAGCGTCATTTGGACTGATGTGAAACAAAAAATAAATAAAAGAAATAAAGGAAGAGAGAGAGAGAGAGAGAAAGAGGAAGAAGAAGGTTAAAAGGAAAGTTAGGAAACAAAAAATTTTTACATTTGCATTTAGATACTTCATCAGAATAAATTTCTTCTTCAAAATGTGTATAATGTATATATACAGGGTGCCGAAAAAAAGTTAGGATCAAAGTTATACGACATATTACTGAAGTCAAATAAATGAAAAAAGTTCATATATGTTTAAACTTATATATGTCAAAAAATGCTTTATTAAAAAGATATTTGCTTGTCAATGATATTTATGGTTTTTATCGTGGAAGTTTGACAAAATATTTGATAAATGTATGAAGAATATAGATTACCATTCAACGAATTAATGATTGACAAATTCTTTTAAATGTTCTATCTTATGTTTCTGCATGAAACCCACTTATAGTTGACTACATTTTGAATTTTTAACAAGGATTTTTAACCAACATCCATTTTAAATCTAAAAACTGGCTAATTTTCCTGGACAATATATATAAATTCGTTAACAGTATAAAGTAAAATTTATTGCTCTTTTATTTTTTTAGCTTTAGCTGATTCGCCAACATTCTCTTGATATTGTTATTGCGTTAGTTAATAACATTGTGTATTAATAATGTACAAATATCACGATGATCTCGTTTTGGTCAGCAAAAATTTCCAAGAATTCTAAATATCTAATATCAAATATCTAATATCAAATATCAAATAATTAATATATAATATAGAGAAATAAAAATAAAAATGATAAGATGAAAGAGTTATTGATAGAAAACAATTATTACGATTGACTCTTTCAGAATAACACACAAAAATTGTAATTCAAAGATCAAAAATATTTATTAAAAATTCAATCACTAATATAAATAAAAATTACAATGAAAGAGATGAGTTGCATGAATAATATCCTTTGTAAAAGTCGGATTTTAAAATAAAATAAAAAATATCTAATTATATTTAAAAAATTCTATATGTGTTTAAAACTCCAACAAGACGATATCAAAACGTCGAGATAATTTCGTCAATAAATAATATAGAAATATTTAATTTTACGCGAATTAATTCTTGTGAGTTTAAGTGACGTTTGTTAGCAGCTGCAATTAAAACTAAAGTCAACCATAAGTGCAATACGAGTTTATATCTATTAAATACCTATTCATGCATACATATAGACATATACATATGTACATAAACATAGACTGGGTCAGTAATCTCCTCTTTCTCGTCCGTTATCTGCTTTACTCGGAACACACTTTATACGTGCAGAAACAAACCCTCTTTTCGTCGCGTCAAAACGTCACCACGGTCGATGCTGTCTTCGTTGCAATTTACTGCGTTACTACTGTTTCCCCCTTTCTCCTTCTCTTCCTCACCCCCCTGTTCTCCCCAAGCCCCCAACCGTGACTTGACGTTATGTTTTATCGTGGTTCATGAAAAACACGGAGGGTCACTGGGAAGGCCAAAGCTAAAAAATTGCGAATAAAAAAATATACGCGTGGACAAAAATACGAAAAAGAACAATTTACGATATCGAATACGAGGGGTATGGTTCAAGGAGAAGTAACACAATACCTCACTGAGTGTTAAAATATTTTGTTAAATTACTCGAAACGAGAATACAACTTTTATTTTATTTTTTTTCTTTCATTGAAAAATGACTATTTGTCTTATTGGATTTTGATTAAAAGTATGAAGATAAAGTATTGGTTGTAAAAATACGTTTTATAATATATATATAAGTGAAATATGAAAAATTAGAAATGAAAATCATTATTATTCATGTACTTCCGGAGAGTCAATGAATCAATTATGAAGATTTTCCAATTGTATAATTGAATCTTGAAAAAGTATCTCTATTTGAAATTCGTCGATTCTATCAAAAAAAAGAATTATTCTTATTAAATGAAATTATTTCTGACGATATTTATAAAACGTAATTTTATTAATAAAAAATTGAACAATGAAAGATATGACACTTAAATTCAATGTGTCTCTATTAATGTTTAAAATTTCTAAAAATCTTACATTGGATTCTTTTATAAATTATACGAAATTTAAAATGTGCATTAAGCGTACCAAATTTTAAGGAAGGAAAACGAAAAAAGAAAAACCGAGATTTTCGGTGCTTAATCGATCCAACTTATCGATAAAATGTGTTTTTTGTTTTTTCAAATTAAAAATATTCTATTTAATTGAATGAAATGAAAAAAGAAAAGAAAAATATATCTTCTTTGTGATAAGTTAGAAAGATAGAAGTTTTATCGGGGAAAAAAAAAAAGTATTATCGGAATCTAATTTGAAAGTTTTTCGCAAACGACGAGAAACAAGTTGATACGTTTTAAACGATTTTCAACTTGTAGAGAATTTTCTCTGGAAAATATGAATTTTTACAATTTTTTGTTATCAGTATTTTTCAAATTCTATGTTCATTTCTATCATATCGTTTGGCAACGTTTATATTGTGGAATAAAAGCAAAAGAAAAATACGAATAATCGATTGAATTCATTTTGGTATATTGAAAAATCAATAGAATTTAAAGTAGTATAATAAGTACGATAATATCGGATTACTTATACGTTTCTGAATTCGATACTAAAACTACTCTAGCTCTCTTTCCATTTTCGTATTTCTCTCTTTAACTTTCTCTCTCTTTCTCTTTCTCTTTCTCTTTCGAACCGTTTTAACTCGGACTCGGTTAACATACTCGCCAAACTATCTTTGACCCCAATCGAGCAGTCGAACTCGACATACTCAGGGAAGGAAGTTTGTTCGTCATTAAGTGTCTAACCATTCAGAACGCTTCAAGTCAAACTATGAACGTGTCTATAAATTGAGAATAAATATTTATGAAGTTTAAGGATGATTGTACGACTAGGAAATAAAAAACTTAGGTTCATAAATTATTTTATTTTATGCATAATGAAATAAGAGATATTCTTAGAAAGGAAATTAAAAAGAATATAATTTATATATCCTGGATAATATTTTTATTTTAATAGAAAATATATTTTCATAATTTAATATAAATTTTTATTTATATATTATTTTGGAATATACAAATATATATATATATATTTTTTTTTAAACAAAACATGTCAATTTGAACGAAGAAAAAATGACTCCATTAATTATATGATGTTCGTTATAAAAGATAAAAAATTCTATAACGAATCAACAGCCATAATAAATGGAATTAACAAACGGTAAACAAAGCTATCAATTAATCTCACACTTTCCGCATCGTTGAAATAAATTTTAATAACGAGTAGTGTGAGAAAAATTGCAGTACTCATATTTTTTTTAACCAATAATGATTTCACTCTATATCCCTTCGTTTCCACTGCAATCACTTTTAACGATCGAAACAAGCTTCGAACTAGTTACCGGAAAAAAAAAGATTAATTGTTAAAATATAAAAATTCTATACAATTGTTACGTTCTTTTTAATTAAAACATCATTCGGTTCTTTAAATAAAGAATAAATGAAAAGAAACAGAAACATTTAAACCAACATGGTCTCTTACAATAACGAATAACTTTACCATTGTGTAAAAATCTAACACATGAATATTTTACTTGTAATTATTTTTTAAATATGACCAAAATTTATGAACAATTAATAATAATGAGAAAATAGTAACTATCGGTTCTATACACGTGTATAAAAAATCATTAAAATTTCATAATAAATGATTCTGATCGGTAGAATTAACTACTGAATAAAAATGAAAGATAAAATAGGAAAAATAGGGTCAATAAATGTTTGATACACGGTCACCTTAAAAAGAATCTATCTTGATACTATAATTGAAGCCCAATGAGAAATAAAGAATAGAAAAGAAAAAGAGAGAAAGAGAGAGGGGGGAGAATGAAGAAATGGCGTCTTTACTCGACGTTTTACGTGCTTTTATTTTTACGATTACGCTCGCGTAAAATCGGAGTTTAATATAAAGCCCTTGGGATTTACGAAGGTAAGAAAAGGGAAGGGATCGAAGTATTTTCAGGAAGAATCCTTCGAGGAGTAAAGTCGACGAATAAGAGGATGTAGAAGAAAAGCATGGAGTGGGGGGTGGGAGGAGGAGGGGGTAGAGAAAGAGAGGAAGGAAGAGAAGGGGAAAAAAAGAGAGAAGAAACCTAAGCTCGAAGAAGAGCTTGAATGCATAAAGTTAAATACCCGCGGGCATAACTTGCTCCTCAGCATGCGAATATCCGGACTAAGCTACCCCTTTTCTTTCGTTTCCCCTCCACCCCCTCCCCCTTCATCCATCATGGTCACCACCCTCTCTCGACACCTCCGATACAACTCATTTTTTTTTCATTTTTTTCTTTTTTTCTTACTGTCATAACACCAAAGATACCAACCCACCTTTTGCATCTTTTTTCATCACCACTCTCCCCACCTTTTTATTCATCTTTCATTTTCTCTATTTCTTCGGTATATTATTTTCTTTCTTATTTTTCCTTTCACGTTGAGAAAGCACCGTTGTTGGATTTACTACTTCGTTGAAGTCTTAATGCCTAAAACTCAGAAATACAGTCTTGGGATGGATCGAGTGTCGAGATGGAATTATCCAACATTAAATAAGTCTCGTGTCAAGTTCGGCTTTGACCTGTTTTATGACAGAATATATCTCTTATTTTCTTTTCCTTCTTCTTCTTTTTCTTCTTCTTCTTCTTCTACTTCTTCTACTTCTTCTACTTCTACTTCTTTAATATCAGAACTTGAGAAAGCATTAAATGTTATTTGGATAACGTGGAAAAGTTAAGATATGATAACAGCAGTTGATATTTAATACATGTATAAAACTTGTAAAATATTTCAGTAATTTTGTAAATGCACCAAAAAGGATACTGAGACAATTAACTCGAAGGAATTTGCACTAAGGTTACGTTTACATTGTGTTATCTTATGCATATAATCAAAACTTATAATGTTAGTATTGAAATATTGATTTTTTACTTTGAAACGTTATGATAGTGTATTGAGAACCTTATTTGTGAGAATCGATAATTAACTAATATTTATTGAAAATGTAATAGACATTTTTTCAATGAAATAATCTTACAAATATTTCCAAGCAAATAAAATAAAATATAAGAAAATAAATGAAAAAAACATAGATCGAATTATTGGATAAATATTGTTTTAAGTTTTCCTATCTACGAGAAAGCAAATTGATAAAATATGATAAATAAATACATCTAAAAGTAAATGTTCAGAATTATGAAAGTTAAACTGTTCCGATTAATTTTATTATCTCGTCAAGTTTACTATAATAAAATAAATAAAGGTGAATATGGGAAGAAAGAGAGAAAGAACAAAATTACTAGATAAAAAGAATGATAAGTAACAAGAAAAATTGATAGAAATAATTACGTAGAGATAAGCAAAATAAAAGTAAAAAAAACAAAAGAAAAATACGTCTTCGAATATCTTTTGATACCTTGTAAAAAATTGTCCAGTATATTCTTCTTGTTCCATTCTCAAAGAGATCTATTTAACTTCTTTTTAAAGTTCAAGCTTATCATTATAGAACATCAAATAAGATATATTTTATGAGGATAAATTTTAATAAGCGTTCTACTAACAATCTTATCATTAAAATAACAAGGATTTTGTTTAAAATTAATTCAATAAAATCTTCTATTTAAACTAAAGAGTAGGATACCTGTTGGATCCTAACGAAGGAGGAAATAAATTTAAAATATTTAAACGAGAGAAAGAAAGTGAGAGTATGAAAGTATTTTTCTACAAATTACAAGAATCTTATATTGATTTTAGATTTTATTTCACGCCAATAATTATAAACAAACATACTCCGATAAATGTCATTATTTCATTTATTTATTATTTTTTAAATTATTAAATATTAACTCGAATACGATAAAACGTTGTTTTTTTTCACTAATATTTTATAGATTTGCGGTGAGGTAATAAATTCGATAAATTTTCCCGAGCGAAATCTAAAGTGGTAAGTTTTCCTAAAGGACGGGAAAATTCGCGAGATAAAGGAAGAGAAAAGGGAGAAGAGAGAAAGAGAAAGAGAGAGAGAGAAAGAGAGAGAGAGAGAGAGAGAGAGAGAGAGAGGACGCACAAATCACCTGTTATCGTTGAAACATCTAGAACAGAGAACCCGCGGCCATTCGTAACGAAACGAAGGTGCGATTCGAGCCACTTACAGGACTACGATAACTTTGTCACCCTGGCGATGTGCTACGAAAGCGGTTTCGTATTTTCCACAAGCTGTAACCATATCTATATGGTTAGTGATAAATTTCACCATCTATTAAGAGATTTATTAAACTGATGTAAAATTAGTACATTAAAAGCTGCTTCATTTAATGATCATTTAACAAAGACTTCAAACGATGAGAGAGAGCGATAAAATAAAACATTAAGATGTATAATTATTCATTCGAAACGTTTCAAAGTTGCACGATATGAAAACATTAGTCGTTTAAATTGAATAAAACCTTCAGAAAGGGAAGGGAATAAGAGAGGGGGTGAGAGAATAGTTTAAATTAGAGAATTATTATTTTTCGTTAAATGTAAATTCTTAACTAAGTGAAACCTTGATAACATCTTTCATTTGAAAATGACAAGAGTGTTATATTAAATTAATGAAGATATCAAGAAGAGGAGAAACATTAATGAAACAAGACTTAGATCCAGACAGACAGCACAAGCTGTAGTAACGAGACTGTAGTAACGAGGTCCTGATGTTTACTGAAGGTCCTTACACTTTGGTGTCCTACCAACTGACTACCGGATTACACTGTGCAAACTAAAACAAGGCAAACTTACCTCGGTCAAGATGTTTACAGTAATGCTCATCTAACGAGCTGTTTTTTCTTTCCCCTTCCTCTTCCCTTGACTTTATTTACTCCAATTGAATAAACATTTTGACAAATATGTATATTTTAATGTTTCGATCAATAAATTAACCCATATTTATCGGTAATGCGAGTATGCGTTTATATATTATTCTCTTTGGATAGGATAAGAAAAAAAAAATTGATTTAATCGACAAAAATTTGCGAATAAAAGATAAATAAAGAAAAATCTATAAAAAAGTAATGATCTGTTCGATAAAAATGACGATAGTATCGATCAGGATAGTTTACAATTCGTGATCGAGAATCACAATTGCCATGATTGCTTCTTTTCAAGCTCTTTTCAGTAAGACGATTTGTACCGGACAAATATATCCGCTGAAAGGCAAAAGGATGAAACTACCCATGCTTAGCGTTAACAGTAAATAAGTACCCAATATCGTTGGAGCATCAAAAAGTCGATGATCGATCTGAGGTTTCGGATAGGAAAAAAGAAAGAAAGAAAGGAAAGAAAGAAAGAAATGAGAGAAAGAAAAAATAAAGGAAAAAGAAAAAGTAAAAGAATAAATGAAAGAAAGAAGAAGTCGGTGATCCTCGAACGGATTGTCGCGTTTCTAAAGCGTGGAAAAGAAGAGTAAAAGTGGAAAGAGTTTTTGGCGATAGTGGGAGAAGTGTCAAAGAAGTGTGAGGAGGAAAAGGAGGAAAAGAAGGAGGAGAAAGAGGAGGAAGAGGGGAAAAATGCCGATGGCTTCTGCAAGCTCATTACCTTCTTTAGAATCGTGAAACTGGAAATGGTATCAGTATCGATCGATGAAAAGTAGAAACCGGTTCTCATTATCAGCATCGACGAGAGCTTTCCTGTAGCTGGTGCTGGCACTTGGAAAGAAAAGTGGGTAAATAGAGGTCGGGGACGATTGAAAGGGACGAAGGGCGAGCTGCTTGGTTGCTTGCTTGCTTGGTTGGTTACTTGCTTGCTTGCTAAAAGAAGAATACAATTCGAAAATGAAGGAAAGGTCGAAAAGAAGAGGGACCAAAATCGAAATGAAAGAATAAGATGAAGAAAGAGTGTTTGATAGAGATAGTGTGTTTATACGTGATATAGAAAGATAGATAGTGATAGAGTACAAGAAAAAGAAGAAGAAAAAGAGAGAGAGAGAGAGTGAACGATGACTGAGTGGACTAACTTTATTTCGTACCAAGTCGATACGAATCGCTACCGAATGCTTTTTCATTTTCTCCTTTTACCGCCTTTGTACCGGTGCTATGCGTTCTCGTTAATTAGAACCACTGTGTGCAGTGACTTTCCAGAACTCTGATACTACCCTTTTTCTCTGACGAAACGACAATACTTTTCACGTCTTCAGGATAAGCCAAAGCTATTGTTCCAGCGAATAACGTGCTGCGTTCTTCTTTTCCTCTTCTCTCTTTCTCTTTCTCTTCTTACCTTTCAAATGAGAAAATCCAGTGAATTCTAAGAGCCAAAGAGAATTGGCTGGATCATGGAAGGAAACATAAAGAGAAATTGATAACGTTCTTCCTTGAAACGAAAACGATTCCAAACCCCTTCTATACTTTTTCATCCTCTCATTTTTCTTTTCTACTATTCGTCGACGCTTATTAATCGTATCTTTATTGTAATATTGTACTCACTATTCCTTCGTTTTGTCTTAGAAGATATGCAATACTTTTTTTCTTTTTTTTTTTCATTTCATTCTCTACGAACTTTAATTATAATTATCAAAAAACGATAGAGATATTTTTTAATTAACTTTTCTTTCTTTTCTTATCAAAACCGAATTACTTTGAATTAAATATATTATACTTTTAAATAAATATAAATATGTATATATATTTAAAATAAAAATATTATAGTATAGAATTGTAATTATGAACTTGACTAAAGGACTAAAGAAAATAAATAATAACAAATTTAATTATAACCAGATGAGAAATTGTAGTTCATTAATTATATGATGCATTCAGTGACATAGTGAATGTGCTTAAACCCTGCAAGATGTTTCGGGAATATATTTGAGCTTGGGAATATTCGCACGAGATTACAGCTTCTCGGTCAATCTTTGGTGTACCGGAAATGTAAATCATGGATATGCATATACGTACACAAATTGAGATACAGAACGTTAGTTAGAGCAGGTAGTCCTATGAAAGCAATCTTTTGATGTTAATCTGTTAAGGAATAAAACGTTTAATTACACATATACATCGCAACATCAAAATACAATAAAATATCTCATCCCAATAATACCTAATAATCTCTCATTTTTATTTAGATTTATAAAAATCTATAAAATTTGTTTAATTCATTGAGAAAATGACTAGAATTTCTTTTTTATCATATTTTTTCTTTTCCTTCGAGTGAACTATTTTTATACAATTTTTCGTTATTTTAAAATATGTAAAATCAAGATTGACATGTACTCATTCTAAAATATTTATGAAAGTTATATGAAATCCTATCATTTATTTTTGTCTGAGAAATCATTTAACTAGTCTGATACTAAATTCAATTTAATCAAGAAAATAGATGATCAGTTTTAATCGAGATATTTTATAATAACCACGATATTAGTGAAAATCGATTTGCCCTATTTGTAATACTCCTACGTACAAATTCAACGTACAAATTCAACGTATGAAAAAGGAAAAAAAAATTCTTTTTTTGAACAATTTTACATTCTTGAAATTATTTTGCTTCTTTTTTTGGCTCAGTTTAACCGAGAGAGAACGTTAATATAAAAAAATCTACGAACGCTAGCTAGTTTTGTGAAAGAGCTATTGTCTTCCTGTCCATTTTTAAAAACCAAATACATATACATGTGTATGCGTACTAGCCATTGAGCATGAAAGAATTGAGAAACGAAATTCAGCTCGGTATCTTTAACCACCTTTTCGAATACGTTCTATTGTAACTTTAAAGTTACTCGTATCTACACGACATCGCCATTACATTGCCATTAGACAGTAGTTTTCGCAAAATAAAGAAATGTAGGATAGGGGAAATGTAAAAATCTTTCTACTGGACCGTTTTCCACATTATATTTTAAAAGACCATAACATATGTACAGATATATTATATACACACACATTGACAAACTCGATCATATTTTTCGTTGAGGTGTTAAAAGCATACATCGTCTTTCATACATTTTTCAACTTTTTCGAAGATTCAAATATTTTTTACGTAGAAATCTACGTGTGAGAGTTTAACAATAAACCATTTTACGTGCGGTGAAAATGATTCGCGAAAATTCGTTGACCCAATACCGGTTCTGAGATTCGTGAGAACTCGAAGCTGTTTCAATTTCTTCCTCTTAATCATTTTACATATGAAATGTTTCTCCAAATGCATAAATAATAATATTCAACGTATTAAATTCAAAAATGATTATATTATTGTATATTATAACATAATTTACGTATACCAAGTTCTGTCGAATATAATTTATTACATTTTATTTGCTTTCTAATTATTTAATTTAATCCCTACGGATAATGTAGATTTTTATATGATATAATATTATGGAAATAATATGAGGCGAATATAATCCGAACACAAAGGGTATTACGAAATTTTTAAATATGCTTATCGCATGAAGAATTATAATTATCAAATTACATGCATCCTTTATCTGCAGTTTTTTAAAACTAGTATTTAAATAACTAAATCCGCAATGAGAATTGGTAAAATTCTGTATATTTTTTTGTACATTCAATGGAAATAATAATTCGATATCTTTATTAAGTATAGAGAGAACTCCTATGAGATATGATTTAATTCATTTTTCTACTTTTTCTTTTATCGTAACATATACAGTACTAATTTATATTAATTACAAATTATTCATTTATTACAACTTGGTTATTCCTTTAAAATATCAAAGCCCGAATGAGGTTGATTGTTAATAAATTATTATGCTAATTACTACGGTTTGTACTCATTCAAAAATTGGTCGATACTTATTTTATAATTCTTCAAAACTCTCAAAAGATTTTATGAAAAAAATAAAAAATAAATCGTACCACTGTATCAGAAACATTGAAAATATATAAATATAATAATTCGACAAATTACTCTTACTCGAATATTTGACATACCTGTATCGATAAGTCGGTTATATTTAAATCCAAAAAAAAAAAAACCAAAGAAAAGAGAAAAGAATCAGAACAGTGATCGTGTTAGATGTACAAAAAAATTCTTCCAACCAACGTAGTATTCATTTAACCAACAACGTATCAGAATCTAATCTTCGTTAGTCTATCTCAAACATGCAAGTTAATCGATCGATCCGATTAAATGTATTTTTTTATTTTGAAAATTTGATAAAAAGGAATATATTAATAAAAATGAGGTCGATAATGGAAGATTACAGAAAGTCGAACGATGACAAAAGTCTCGAGTTTTCCTTTATTTGCTAAAAAAAATGAAATGATAAAAGTTAAAATAAATATCAGAGCCTGTTGCATTATTTTTGTAGAATTTCGTATGAGAAGAAATTACCTGGGAACCTGTGGAGCGCGCTTTTGAGAAAGGGGTTGAAAAAAGGGGCTACTATGTGTACTACGTATAGAACTAGCAATATGAAAAAAAAGAGTAAGAAAGAGAGAGAGAGAGAGAGAATGAGAATGAAAAAGCGCTACTAATCCGGCCTGTTTTCCTTTGTAATTGGACGGTGTCACGCAAGAGAAAATTTTACGTCGTTTAAAGCACAGCTTGACATGGTTTCGCACTTCGAAGAGAGGATATACAGTCCTTGTGTGAAACAGTCGAAAGAATTCGCGATACCGATCACTATTTCAACATTTTTCCTGATACATCTGCTTTATCTTTGACCTTTGTCTTTTGTAATCCTTCTTGTCTAAATCCCCATACAAATATAACAAATTTCTTAACAATTTTTACCACAATATTATTTAGATATATTATTAATTTTAAATAAAACATTTAATATACTGATAAAAGAAAATATCTAAAGTTTGTTATTTATTTATTTATTTATTTAAAAATAAAAAAAGAACTAATTTGTTTACCCTTATTTCAAATTGTATTTTTTTGTCTTGATTTCCTATGGATATCTCGACTGTTGCGACTGATTAAATATGAAATTTCAGAACGGAAAAAGACTCTTCAAAGAGATTTTCTCCAAGTCATAGCATACCTAATTTTTCTTTCCTTCTTCTTTATGCACAAGAATGCCAACGGCAATAAAATTAATTTCGAGAGAAATAAACTCTCAGAGACTTGAAAAACTTCTAGAAGGATGCCTTCTAGCAACGAAAGAAATATAGGACAGGACGTGATCCTATCGAGAAATCTGTGCTAGTGAAAGAAAAAGAAGAAGAACCTTTCGTGATATATAGATGAATGTCGTTATTCGAAAACTTTTTTCTCCATAGCGTTAATTTTCTTTTAGATGTATATTCCTTCAACATTCTATGAATGTCGTGATTTCAATAAACGATAAGATGATTTGAACACTCGATTAAACAGAATGAAGGTTTAATTAGATCGATCACCTTCAGTTTCCTTATTATTTCTTTCTTTATACCAAATATACAAAACCAATGAATTCCATTTATAAATACGAATATATTATAAGCTTATAAAGATTTGTCTCGTCAACTATTTATATTTCATAGATAAAACAGAAAAGAATAGAAATGATTCATCATGAGCTAAAGAAAGCATTACTACCTAAAGGTGTTTCTGATAATCACCGAGAAAACTAATTTCACGTTGATGTCACCCGGTTTCGTTGCATTTCCAAAATGTAAAGAGATGCTGAATGAGGTTGAGAAGAAAAAATAGAAAACATGCACCTAGTATAGAGAACGAAAGAAAGAAAAGAGAGGTAAAGAGTGAGAGGGAGAGCTTTTGTTTGCGTTGCGATGCTGTCAGAACAATGCAAATCCATTAAGAGCCGCCATTCGTTTGCTGTAAAATTATGCGTTTACGGGGTCGAGCACACGATGCTATATCTCCGGGATGCAGCCAGGAATTACACGTAGCAATTGCACAGGTTAACGGAAGAAGCATTAATACTTTGCTTTCCGTAATCTAATTTCTTTCTTTTTACTTCACTCTCTTTCTCTCTCTTTTTTTTCTCATTCATTAAATAATATTCATAAAGAATTGTTCTTCTTGACTCATCATTTCTACAAAATCTCCGATGATATTGATTTAAATCTCAATAATGCAATTATTCTTATAATTGTTTTAATGAGAAGAAAATCATCATTGAGGTAAAAGCAAGATAAGATTTCAGATAAATTAGGATATTTATCGTAGTAGGAAAGGTGGTCGCAAAGGGTAACGTCCCCTCGAGAATATATCTCGTAATCATTGGGTGACTTTTAAGTACCGGGACAGTAGGAAAATGTATGATATAATTAGTCCGACGGAATGGCACATAAAAGAGGTCGTGATGTCGTAACTGCCTGGATGGCACGTGTTAAACCACGTAGTACTCGTGAGTAACGTTAGACCGTTTCATTGAATTATGGAGATAATTATTTAGAAAGCCGAAATATTTATATGCATACATATACGACTAGATTGGTTCAAATAAACTCTTATAAGCTATTTTCTTAGAAACAGATGATAATATTCGCTTTTATGTTTTTAACTGTAATCGAACGGTACAAGAAAATAATTATTCTGATCTTTTCAACTCATCAGACCTTTCTAAAGTCTTTTTATATATAAATAGATAAAACTTCTATTAGATTTCATTAGTTTCCAAGGAAACAATTTATAAGATTTTATTTCACCCATCTTTTTTTATGGTAAATATCTAAATCTCTTACTCGTATAATCTCGAGAGTCTTTTTTACGGATACTTTGTTTTTAAATTCAAGAGACGAGATTTGTATGTGGTTTTATACAAAGTGCTTTAGAAGCAGGAAAGAAAGCTCATAGATTTTTCTTTTACTATGAACATTTTCAAGGTTCTACCGTCAACCCGACTGACTGCTTTCTTCTTGTCTGCTAGTAAGTTCTTTGAAGTGGCCAGCAGCTGTACGAAATAGAGGATCTATATATAAAACTCTATCAGAGAGGATACGAAGTTTATATGCGGAGAAAATACTTGTAAATATTTGATCAAGCAGTTCATCCGTTCGTTCGTTCGTTCGTTCGTTCGTTCGTTCGTTCTAGATTCAAAGACTCTATGTCGAGGTAAAACTACATAGTACGCACGAACTCTCACCTCACTTCCTGCCCCTCGCCCTTCTCGTCTCGCCTCGCCTCGCATACTTTCGAACAAACCACTCCCTCCGTCTATTTCTCGTGCTCTAATAACGCGGTACGAAAATTAAGCTTGTTTTCCCCTTATTTTCGCAGCTTTTCTCGATTTCGTTAGTTTTATCTAAGCGAGAGAATAAATTTGTCTAGCTTCTTTCCTTTTTTTTCTTTTTGCTCCTGCCCCCCTCCTCCTCTAGGATCTACTTTCATCTAGGATCCTGTGTTTTTTTGCATTAACGAAACAATGGGCGACGAGGTCGTCTTATAACGAAGCGAAAGAAAGCTTTGCTGCTAAAATTGAAGAACAAGAGAGAGAGAGAAAAAAGGAAAAGTGAAAGGAAGAATAGGAACATTGAAAGTCGGATTAAATTTTCAAACAAAATGCGGATTATCATCTCTTACGTCAGTCCCCTTCTCCCCGATATTTTTGTACGTGAAAAATAATTTGTAAAAAAAAAGAAAAAAGAGAAAGAATTCTAAGGTATGCAAAGATGACATATGTCGGATTTGATTGAGCGTGCATTGCGATATAAAGAAAGAAAGTAAAAAATAGCATGACGGATGATTTTCGTTTGTGAATAAGCCCTTTGCAACATGCATGCAAGTATGCTTATGTTAGTTAGACGAAACACGTTTAAGATTAACCTGAGTGAGCAAGCATAGGACCCACAAGGCGAATACTCCCCTCTTTTCTCACGCAACTATACTTTATAGCCCTTGACTTCCAATCCGGCTAACGTATTATAAGACAGTCATCCGCAGTCACCCGTAGTCATCTCTAACCGAACGATCGTCGTAAAGATTACCACGATCTAAATTTATTTTTTCATCGTGGTAGTTTCTTACTATCCGTTGTAATCGATTCCATATAATAAACTTGGATTATATATCGCGTTTTGTAACTCGGTGAGCGATTTTTCTTTTTTAAATTTAAATTTTTTGGCTTTTAATTCTTTACGACGATTCTCTCGTTTATCAAACTTTATTTTAATTTCATTCGTTTAACGTTTGTATTATAACTTTAATTAGAATGTCAAAATTATCAAAGTGTTAATTTAATATGGGAATCTTACGGCGAATAAAATTAATGTCTCGTAAATGTTAGAACATTGTAAAAGTTTTCTTTATGTCTTTCTCGTAAATGAAATATTATATATTACGATATAATTTTATATAATGTAATACATTAAATATGAAGTAGAAAATATTCGTGACCATAAATATTCACGTCTTTTGATGTTTTACCTTTTAATGGTGTAAAAGTTCTACGATCTTTTCGATAACCTTTCGGGAAAATCGATATAACGAAAAAGCTGTATCAAAAGATTATTCCTTTTTTTTTTCTTTTGAGAATTTGGTATTGCTTATAAATGATGAGAATGCGTCGATCGATCATAGCACTTACATAATCTGTGAAGTTAGAATTACAAAAATAAAAATATTAAAGACGTTCAATACTTTTTTCTTTCATAAAACAAAACTAAGCAACTCTCATACAGTGAAAATGAATCGAGTCTTTTTACTCTCCCATTTTTAAGGGAATAGTGTCACTTTTTTTTACGAATCCTTCTCACACCTATCCAATACTATCAAAGAGCTCGTGTCTTTTTATCACCTCTCTGTAGTAAACAACACAAGGGGGGAGATTTGTTTTTTCTACACGGATCATCCATCCATTCTGTTAAAACCGTGCCCTTGTTGCGAGATTTTAGTGATCTAACAGGAATTAGTAACTCAACGTGGGTTAGTCTGTAAACAAGTAAACATTAATAAAAGAATCAAACGAATAAATAATCTTTAATTAAGGTATTTTAATATTAAAGATATCTATAATTAAGAAAAAAATACAAATAAGGGATAGTAGGAAAAACAAATACAAAAATAAAGTATATAAATATATATATGTGTTGAGTTAGTCAACATTATAAGGATTCTTCACGGTACTTTCTGTACGATACTTTAATTAATCTGAATACAAGTAGTACTTATATTTTCATTCTTTCATTCTCTTTTTCTCTCTCTCTCTCTCTCTCTTTCTCTTTTGTTCTCTGTCTCTCATACTCCTTCTCTGAATATGTACTTTACTTGTAAAATAACGACTGCAACGGGAAACAGATTTATCCGGGACGAATGAGAACAACTTTTCAGTTGTACGAATCCGTATCAAGCGGGTTTTCCGGGTGGAAAAAAAAATCACTGCTGTACTATGTTACTACCACACAACATAACGCAACACAACACAACACAACAGAATGAAAGATTTGTGTGCGCGGGTGCATCGTCGGTACGAAACCGTCCACCAACATAGAAACGGACGACCGACGGAAACGCTTGCATCAAGAGAAAACTGTAAAATGCACCGTAAAGCACGTTTCTGCGGGCCATTTGGGAAGATCGATCGAACACACGAACACTTTTAGAATGATCGATGCATCGTTCTGGCAGATGCCGGTTTCTTCTTCTTCTTCTTCTTCTTCTTCTTCTACTTCTACTTCTTCTACTATATTCCTTCCTTTTTATATATATATCCATTTTAGTTATATTTTTTTTTTAAATAAAAAGAAACAAGAACATTGACTCACCATCAAAGATTAATTCTATTTATTTCTTTTTTTTTGGGTGAATTATAATATAATGAAGAATATTCATTTATGCGAGAACGAGGAAAGAAAATGTATTTTTTTCTTTGCAGAAAATTGAACAAAAAGAAAAAAAGAAAATAAATGTTGTATTTAAAAGATGAACATCGATCACCAGTGTTATTTTATTTATATTCTAACGCAATTCTAGAAATACAATAATACATAGAAAGGTATTTAACGAACACTGAAAGTTTCAACTAACGTTTCGTGTTTAATTACTGGTAATTAAATAGAAATTAGGACTTATGTATATCACTTTACCATACGTAACGACGAAATCGATCTTCTCTCTTTCTCTCTCTCTTTCAATTGTGAACTAACATCGAAGGACACGATCACTACCACCACTATCACCACCCACCTACACGCGAACTTCTCTCTTTTCGTTTCTCTCGTTAAAAGGAGTTCGATAGCGAAACGGAAAATTGAATGATAGTGCATGATTGATCGACTTGGTTAAAGGAAAACAATTAAGCGACAATCGAGCACCGCTCGAGCGCAAAATCAACGCACGAAGGTTTTTATTTTTTCTTTCATTCGTTCGTTCGTTCGTTCATTCGTTCGTTCGTTCGTTCGTTCGTTTTCACTCATTGGAACCTTTAACTTTTACAGCTTGAAAATTGATGACTCGTGAGAACCGAATATATAGCTACCGGTATTCGGTTTGTATAACTTTGAAACAATTTCTAAAAGAAAAGGAAATAACGAGACTCGTGTACAAAATAATGAATGAAAAAAAAGGCAGTTAAAAAATGACGAATCTGATTTTAAGGATTATTTTATATTATTTTGTAATAATCTATTTAAAGGGTCTACTACAATCTCTAAAACTCTACTCTGGACATCCGCCGGATCTGGTGAAGTGCTCAGCTGAGTTTGACGTAAGTACACTTCCAATTTCGAACATACGTATATAATACGAATGGTGCCTTAAGGAAGAAATTCCTTCTCTCTCGACAAGGTAATAACCTATTTAGTAGATTTATAATATCGTAATAAATATTAGAGTAAATTCATTAATAAATACCGTTGTACTAATATCATAAGTAAAAAAAATAACATATTTGTAATAACAATTTATTTCTAATACAAATTTCGACATTAATCATTTTGCTTAACTTAAAATATACATATTATTGTATATTGTAACAAATTTCTTATACTTATAAAAAGAAAAGCACTTACTTATGAATGAAATTAGTAAAAAATAAACCAATGAAATAACATATATCAAGGAGAGTATAATGAAAATACACTTGGTTGGTTTATTGGAATTCATCAAATTTGATTTCCCATATCGTACGTCAATTCGTCGGTTTATTCTCGACTTCCTATGAGAGAACAAGTCGTAGTTACTCTCTCGTGGTCGAGGCTTTACTCTCGCTTACAACCTCGCGGGCAGCAATCGCGCTTTGAACGGATCGCGGTGAGTCAGCAACGATAAATCGAGCAATTTATGAAGCGGCACGACCGGACAACGACCATCCTCGAGGAATAATGTCGTGATCGGTATATAATACTAGAATATATATATGCATGTATATGCATTTGTCTAGACCTCAGTATATATATATATATACACATATATATGTATACGTATTATACATGCTAGACAAAGCCATTCGATTGAGGAGCAGAGGTCGTCGTCGAAATCAAAGAATCATCTATCGAAACCTAGGAAATTCGTTTAGCTAATCCTAGAGAAAATGATTCCTTCTATTTACAATAGAAAATTTTTGTGTTCAATCATTTGATTAATTTCTCCCACATGAACGCTTATTATTCACCCCGTTTATTAACTCATTAACAAATTTGTCCAGCTGGTACGAAACATTAATTCCTCTATCTTTCTAACGGAATCGATTCAATAATTTATTATAGGCTAAATTACTGACCGGACGAAATTTGGTAAACGTATGCTCTCGCGTAAAGTAGAGAGGTAACGAATAAATCCGAGGAAAGTACCGAGAGAGATAGAACGAGAGATGGTAACTGAGGATTAAATCAATGATAATGAGACTCGATTGAAGAGTACCTAACGATCTATGGGTTTCCCGGTGGTCCCCAACGATGCAAGGATAATGAGAAGTTTAATATGTGCAATGATTTAAAAAAAAAAGAATTATGTGAATTATAAATACTTTCTTTCTATATCTATCTATTTATCTATCCCTAATTTTTATTATTTTATTTATTTATTTATTTTCATCTTCAAAAAAACTTTACTTTAAACGTAAATTACATTACGTCTTTTTTAATTGCACAAGTGTCTAGAAAAGTATAAACGGTCGAGTGATAGGATTAATTAATAAAATTAATTGAACGATTGTTCGTACTCAAACGAGATATATATATATATGTATATGTATATGTATATGTATATTCCAATCGGTGTCCGTAGGAACATTCGTAGTATTGATAGGCGTTGAAAACATGCCTCGATTAGATTGCATTTTGATCGAAATTAATTCCTATAATGGTTATTGGACATTGACAACGACTGACGCGTACGATTATCAAGAACAATTTTCGACCGGCGCTTATTAACCTACTATCTATCTATATATATATGAAAAGATTATTTACTTCTACGAGATTATTTATCGAACGTATTATTTTCCGCGTATTAGTAAATATACGTAGTAATCAAGAAATTTTAAATAAATTAATTAATTCTATTTAAACATATAAATATTATTGAAAATACTTTTAATTTATCGTTCATACGGATATAATACTTATGGAATTCTTTTCAAAATTTGTACGATAGATATAAAAAGAAAAAATGGATTGAAAAGAAAGGAGTTTAAAAATTTTTAATATTCAATTTAAACGTATGCTCGCGTTACATGTTATCGAAATATCAGCAAGTGTGGTGGGTATTAACGATATTGCTGGATCGCATTGGGATGCTTCTCCGATAAGGTATAATAATAACAATAATAACAATAGCAAGAACTAGACGCGATGACTGTGATTTATAAACAATACGAGCAGTAGCTGCATTGCCAACGGGAAATTGCCAATAAAAACAAATAGTCCGTGACGGTGTGATTATCCAGCTGGCAAAAGGTAATGCTATATTTTTTAATGGCTGATATAGAAAGGAAGATAGGGAATTTCTTTTTTCGCGGGCACACCGTATTAGATTCTATTATCGCTATGCCCGCTAGGGATATTACTGAAAAAAAAAACAAAAAAAATAGAAGAGAAGTTGAGAGGAGAAGAAAAAATATATTTCGACCTTATACTACGTTTTCCTAACGGCGACATTAATTTCATAATAAGAATTAATTGCACCGTGTCGCGTTAAAAACGTATCTGTTTCGCGAAGTAAATTTTACTCTGGTACGAAGCGTGAAAATTCATTCGTGCATGTATAATTCACGAAAATAATTATCGACCGGTTAAATTTGCGGTTTTATGCGTCTATAGAGTATACATTATAAATTGTTATTGTTGGGAACAATAAAATATTACGTGCAAAATAATATTAACATTTTGTTTATGTGTTTTATATATGTGTCACGTGGATAATATTACGATAGTTCAGATTAATTTGTAAAAAGAATTAATATTATCGATTTTATTTCCAATTATCTTCTTTTGCTGGATATAAAAGAAAAAACGATAAATAATTTGTCTTCTTTCTTTTCTTCCTTCCTTGTTATCGTTTCGGTCATCTTCAAAGCTATTGTTTCAGAAAGATCGAATGACATTACAAGCTGAGTTTTTTATTACAAATTGGCGGAACAACCGTTTTTCGGTGACCAATAATTCATTCATTTTTATTTCTCTCGTTACGAAAGCTTCCTCTACGATATCGAAGATACAGTCGTAAAGCGTAATAAATGGGGCGTGTAAAAACTCGAAGAGAAAGAAAGAGAGAGAAAGAGAAATAGAAATAGAAATAGAAAAGTATAGCCAATCGTATCGATGTATTATATTTCCTAAGCTCAAACAGACAAGGAAAGAGAATTATACCAAATGAAGAAAAAATAGATCGATAGAAATAACGTTAATTCCAAAGCAATAAATCGTTCTAGAAGATGGCAGCAAAATGTCAAAAATGTCACCGATGCTTTTTATCTCGCATCGATAACCTTTTCTCGTGCAATAAATCAACAATTTTTCAATGACTCTCGAAAGCTTATCGCGACGTTTATAAAATTTTCTTAAAGAAGAAAGAAAATTAATAATTGATTACAAATGACTGAACGATTTTATACTTGAATAAATGGTAATAATAATAAAGTTTAATTTCGTTAAGAATTTTCGAATCTATCGTAACGAAAAACATAATATCAGCGAATCAATCGGATTTCAGAGTTCGTACAGACCGTTAATTACGCATTCTGATAATTCAAACATTCGGAATACACGAGTCTATAATTCCAATGGCATTTCACTAGAAATCTAGGGTTGTACTAGTTACGATAGAAGGTTGAAGATAGATATATATAAATTGTAAACAGAGAAAGAGAGAGAATTGTTCGTAATCGGGGAAGCTAATCAAGTAACGAAGAAAAGTCACTGAAATTCGATTGGCCCAGATAGGTGAAACATTTCTCGCTTTCGTTCGAGCATTTACATTGACCATGTAAATTCACGATCTAAATGTATTCAACGTACCTATATACATATCTACATATATGTATATATGCCTGCTTATGAATGTGTTAGTGAAAATCTAACCGTAGACCGCGGTTGTATCGCGAACGATACTCATCCATGCATTTCGAATGGCAATTCGAAGCATCAAAGCCGAAGTACGAACGCACGCACCAATCGGCTTGAATCTGGAATGACTAACTCGAAACTCACCCTTCCATTTGTCCTTGTACGATAGATATATGTGCGAATTCAACGCAAGCATGTCAGTTTACCGTGTACAGAATGAGAAAGAGAGAAAGAGAGAGAGAAAGAGAGAGAGAATGAATCGTGGACCCTTACATAAGGGCAACTCCTACGGGAAATTCATCGTACGTGATAAAACTGGATCCTATGTAGTCGACATTTCCACGATGTTCACTACGACCAATAAACTCTTCATAAAAAAAAAAAAGAGGACTCGTTTAAGTACTATTGCACGGTTGATTCATTATATAAAAATGTTACTTTATGTAATATGAAATATCTTCCCAGTAGATATTTATAAGTAATCATTTCCTTCGTATCTATTACAATTGATTTGTTCTTTCCCTTCACCCTACCCCTCACCACCTCACCCATTTTTCATTATTGTTCTTACTGTAGTATAATCTTGATATATCATTAATATCTAATCAATTTAAGGATAGAATGGTTCATCTTTTAGTCTTATAGATTATCGTTTATGTATCATAAATATTCGTTGAATTATTCATCTTTGAATTAATTTCGTTATATAATTTAAAGGGTAAGTTATATTCTTATTGCTTGGAAAACACAGTAGATCTCGTTTTTAATCTTAATGATATATCGTGTGAAAAAATATCACATATGTTAATACCAATTTTTGTAGTTAATTGCAAGTTAAATGAAATCGTATTATAATAAAAAAACATTTTTCTCAGAATATGTTCAATTCGATAGCTTTTTTCTTTATCGAATCGTAAATAAAACACGTACGGTATGTTAAAACTTGAAAAAAAGATGTATTAGTATAATATATTTTTGCAACGTCAACGTATAATTTAATGAGAACTTTAATACTATAAAAATAAATAAATTTAAAAAAATAAAATCAAACACAATCGCAATACTTTTCGGTCGCAACGACGATTAAAAACTTTGGAACATTTTTAAATTTTGATTTATTTTGAATCCCATTAAAACTCGTTACTATTTTATAACGAATAATTTCAATATTATTATCTTTCTTTTTATTTTTCTATTTCTTTTTTTTCATATTATTATTTTTATTTCATTCGTTAGAAAAAAAATTCCAACGAGTCTTCAATCGTTCACGAGGATTTTCATTTGAATGATATAAATTCGAAATTTGCATGTAGATTCGGTACGCGTGCAATACTCGTCCGCATTATGAGGAATCGGAGGAAGATGCGCTACAACACATCGTAATGCAAGCGAACGCATAGAAGATAGAAGAGTGAGAGAGAAAGAAAGAGAGAGAGAGAGAAAATGAATTCTCCTTCGGGAGAACCGAGCTACGTGATGGAAATTGGAATAAGAAGCAAAGATGATCGAGTTACGTGAAAAGATCGATATGGTTGTAAATTTTTCTCTTCGCTCTTCTACCCCTCTTCTTTTCTATTCGTACTCTTTATTTTTTTTTGAAATTCTTCGTCTCTTTGTACAACATTCGTGGCTAAATTCGAGTTCATTCATATTGGAAAGAATTATTTCAAATAGTCAAAGATAAATAACAAGTTGGCACGAGATATGTTCGATATTATGGAAATACAACAAAATTTCCATAAATTCGTCTAATTAAACGAGAGAATGATAATATTCGACTTTTACAGTTAATTATGCACATATTAAACAAATAACCGCAGTCACTTCGTGATTTTAATAAGATTAGTTATAGTGAGACTAGATTCAATTATATAAAGGAAGAGTCGTCTCGTGTTTTAGTTCTCACGGATACCTTTCTACTATTAAATTGAATAACATTTCAAATATCAAAGGCTAATCAAGGGCTTTGTAATTATTATTTTTTAATAACCGTTAGGAGAGAGATAGTTTGGGTTAAGGGTCTGAAGGCACAGGACAGAACGGTGCGGCTTTAGAAAGGTGCTGTTAATCACGTGATCCGCCCCAAAGTTTGCTTAGTCTAACTCTCGATTAGCTGAAGAGGTTAGACCAATATATGGGGCACCCTGACACGTGATCGTTAAGGCTTCAGACGGGATGTGCCGTGTTTTCCAAGTTGTAGGTCGAGCAATTATCTAGCTTGACAGAGCCTACGTGTTGCCAGACAGTATCATTAACTTTACCAAGGAAACTATGCACGCGTCTCTCTTCATCAAGTCGATTAAAACGCAACCGATAGAAACTTTTATTCTTCCTTCCTTCCTTCTTTTTTTTACTCTCTCTCTCTCTCTCTCTTTCCACTTTTATTTTTCATTTCTTTTTTTTCTAATAAAATATCGCCACGATAATAACGAGTGGAATATAATATAAATACTACGAAATATAATTTTAATTACGATTAAAAAATATTCACCGATACAATTCGTATTTATTTAATACTTTGGTCCAAATTTGTAATATTTTTTTTAAGATATCCCCCGTTTGATGTTATTTGATACCTCAAAATTGATATCGATGGAGAGGTCAAACGTTCAACGAACTCTGTGTATTAATTAAATCAATTTAAATGTATTTTTTTTTTAAACTATTTAAATCTCTCGTTAAATATATCAGACAACATTTGATAGAAGTTAATCAACGTTATATCGAATGATTTTATTTATTAAATTTCAATATATAACGGTTTTATACAAAATAATCGATCTATTAAACATTTTCAATAGATGTAACTTCAAGTAGAGAAAAGATAATATCATAAAGATTTAACAGATGTTTAGGTATATGTTTTTCTTGCAAAACGATTACCCTTTCCAAAATGATCCTAGTATAACCATGAATAGAAAATTATTTATCTCGGTCAATTCTTCAAGGCGAAAGAGAAATTCTACGATTAATAATTCCACTTCTATCTGGCAACAACCATTTGAGGCTTGAAAATTCTACCGTAGTTCCGTGCTTTGTACCGATAAAAAGCGAGATACGTTTCAGTTTATACAGGAGAAAGGAAGATAGAGAGCTAATGGAAGTTGCGAGCATCCTGGAAGGAAGGAAGAGTTATGATTGTGCCGGAGCTCCGATTTCATGAAATTTTCCCGAAGTTTTGACGATACAGGGACACGCGAGTATATGTAGATGTAAACTATTTCCTTTAAGGTAAACAAATGAAACGTAACTGTTATACAAGACTTTTTTCCTTTCTACTTTTTTTCGTAAATAAGAAAAAGGAAGATGAATTAAATGAGAAAACGAGTGGCAACTGTGATAACATAATACATATCTACGATAAAAATACATATACCTGATATTATACAATTTTTGTTTTAATTAAATTCGTTATAAATAATAATGAAGAATACATAATAAAAAATGTTCCTTTCTTCTTTACCTAATCAACGTATTTTGTATCATCTAGTTTACTTTTATACTTTATTCATTTTTAGTTTTTCAAAAACAACTCGGATAGCTTTATTGTCTTGATTAAATTATTAGGAGGATCGTAAAATAAATCATTATTTTCAGATGGTATAGTTTTAATTAGACTTTATCCATACATGCGATAGAATAAAACTTTGTGTGATATTTCTTCATTTTTTTTTTTTTAGAACTGTTTATATGATTTTCCCTATATACTATCCTAATATGTTTTCATTTTCTATTGAAAAATATTCGAAATATTTAAAACGATCGGATTTTAAAACTTTTTTAACGCAGTAAAAAATGGTCGAAAAAACTACGATTGAAAAATAAGTTAAAATTTTGGTCCATCGTGTGCCGTCACATAAACTATCATAGTGACACGGTGAGGATACAGGGGAAAGAGAGGGTAAAGGAGTGTGGGGGTGCGAACGAAAGAGCTGAAGTTAACGCGAAACTGACTTTGTTGAAATGGTGAATCCACGGTATTCTCGTTGACATTTTAATTATCGCATGACACTACACAATGGAAGAACACAAATTTAACTTTAAAATATAAATTGAATTCGGTGGATTGAAAAAATAATCAAAAGTAAATAAAATACAAAAGAGAAGTTGATATATCTTTCTCGTGTATATAGTTTCTTTGATATTTCTAGTTAAAGGGAAATTCTCGTAACAGTCTTTAGATGTTGCGGTATTAAACATGGCATTTAGAGAAAGTTTGGGACGAATATCAAACGCATAGAACATTTACAACCGCTTAACAAGTATGAGATGCAGACTGAACTATTAATTTGAAATGAATATAACCGGAGATTGATAGTATGTACGCATATACAGGATAAGACCTTTGCGGTGACCTGTTCAATGTTATCAAAAATAACACAAAATGTTTTAAACAAAAGTTATAAGATTTTTACAAAAGCTAAATGATATCTAACTCATTCAAAATTTCTAATTTATATAATTCGATTATTAATATTTAAAAATCGTGTATAACATATCGAATCGAAACTGGATTATACGAAAAAAAAATCGAATTGTAGGGAAGATACAGTTCATTACCTGAATCAAGATTATTATCAATTTTCCTTTTTTTTTTCTTTTCTCTTTTTTTCTGAATAAAAGGATCGGATGTAAATTATTGAATGCTCGAATTACAAAGCGCGATGGACATGCCAATAACGATGGGGTTTTCGTCGCTAGAATTGGACGAAACTCGAGACCAATCTGACCGGTTCATCGAGCTATTGGATGCGAAAAAGAGGAAGAGAGAGAGAGAAAGAGAGAAAGAGAAAGATAGATAGAGAGAAAGGGTTAAAAAGATAATATAAAATGCTTGGAACAGGAGGAAATAAGAGCTCGTCTCAACAAAACTACAGGGATCGTATATCAGACGATGATATGGTCAAGAGTGATCAAAAGTTTCGTGAAGATGTAACGTGAAAATTTCATGGCCTCTTATATCTTATATCGTCGATTAAAGAAGACTCAGAAAAATCTTAAGAGATCGAATTACTCGTTTAACTCCCTATTCGAAAATAATGATTCCTAATTTTTATCGAAAGTTTCCTTTTTATCCACGTTCACTAACGCTCTTGCAAATCGTTTGGATAAAAAAAAAAAAAGGAAAAAAAACCATTGAAACAATAGAATCACTTTGGATAAGTTATATCTAGAAATTTCCATTCCATTTGTGATTCGTTTCCTGTGAAAATCGCTAGAGGCAAGAACGACGAAGGGACATTGTTGGAACGTTTTATGAAAATTCATGCTAATAACAATAATCCAAATTCATGTCTGAATCTGCTGCACGTCGTTCTCGACATAGCAGACTGGTAATTCGCTTTAAACGAAAAAGAAAAAGAAATCCACATTAGAGAATCGTAACGTCTAAATCGACACGAACGTGAAAAATTAAATGATTCTGAAAAGGATAGCAATTAGAGATAAGTTTAAAAGTAAAATATAGCGGAGTAAAGGTATTATTAGATTTTTGATTGAAAATTATTAATATACCTTAGGATTTAGACGATTTAGAAATAACTAAACCCCGTCGTTAAGATCGAACGTGTGATATTTGTAGCGATTAACGAATTATATCGAAACGATATTATATTTCGTATTCCGACAAACTTAGAATATTGAAAATCTCTAAAAGAGATTTTCTCTTTGAAAATATCAAAGTCATCAGTGGTAAAGAACGTTAAAACAAATTGTATATACATTTTTAAATAATCTTAAATATTAATAAAATATATTAGAGTATTGTTCATACTTTAAATAGTTGTAATTAACATTGACTCGTTGTCCTCTGTGAAAGTACTTTTATTAAATATTGTTTATCTGACTTACCAAAGTATGTATAACGATAAAAATATTCAAAAAGTCATAAAACCCATGAGAGGTAGACATATAAACATAAGATCAATAACAAACTCTTAACTGACATTCATAGAGGATAATTTTGCCAGTTTAACAGTGTACTTCGAAGAGACTACAATATAAATTTTTCTTTGATTAAATTATTTAGTTATTAGTGAACAATTTTACGTGATACTCTTACTGTAAGTATATGATAATACGAACACAAAATTAACTTTTAAAAGTGAATCGAAATAAATTAAAAAAAAGAAAAACAATATAACGATAAATATATATCAGGGTAATAAACAAAAGTTTTTCGATTATTTAAGTGACTCGAAAGGAAGAAACATTGTAATAAAGCTTTTTAGACTTTGTAGCATACCTCACGAAATTCGCATGCATCTTTCTTTGTACGTGATTCCACTAACTAAAGCAATATATGCGAAGCTCACGTACTTCTTTCACGACATACATACGTTCTTCTATCAAAATTGATACAAATCTTGTACCATTATATAACCTCTTCGTTCTATTTCTAATTGTAAATGAAAAATATTGAAATAATTTCATACTCGGCGATATTTAACGATTCATGGTCAGAGAGAAATGAAACTTTTTCACAAGCTTACCCGGTGCGTAGTTTCATAACGTTGCTGCTGCTGCTGCTGCTGCTGCTGCTGCTGCTGCTGCTGCTGCTGCTGTACCTGTGGACGATTCAATTAGAACAATTATAATTTGTCCTAGTTTCTTTGGCAAATGATGGTCGTTGTTTAACTCGACCTTTTTTAGCCACATTTATCTTTTTTTTTTCTCGTGTAACTTTACAATAACACTCGTTACAACCAACGACATATAAAAGTGTAAAGATCAATTCGGATAAGGTAGAAGAAGATGCAAAACGGTTCGAGAACGAAATATAATTACATACGCACCTGTCCCTTTTTTATTTTTATTTTTTTTTTTTCATAAAAGAGTAAGAAGAGAAGTGAAAAAGAAAAAAAAAAGAAATAAGATGAAAGATATTCTTCGAAGTTATCGCGAGAGAACAGCTGGAAGAGAGAAATTTCGCGCTTCTCATCCTCTCAAAGGTGTCGAGGGTTCTAATTTCATGGGACGTTAAATACGTTTCTGCTTGTGGAAAAAGAAAAGAAAAAAAAAGAGAGAAATGAAAAATAAAAGAAGAACAGAACGGAAATGAAGAAAGGGTCTTGAAAGGGGAAAAGAGAAAGATGGAAAAAAAAAGTAAAATGAAAAAACCAAAACGTTCTATGAACGTTGAAAGAATCATAACGTCCGTTAAGCGACATCCTAATCCTTTATAACTGTAACCACAAAAGCTTTATATATCCTTTCCTAAAGAATCTTTTGATAGAATTAAAATCTGTGTTATTTCGACAATGACAATTTCAAATAAAAATCACGTTAGAAGTATTATACACACGTGTATGCTGCATGATGCAGAATGCACATCAGATAGAACCTAAAGAAAACTAAATTGAACTTCTCAAATATCGATTTGTAAAAATCCGAGTAAATATATGCGAAGTAATACATAGCATTGCTTATAACACGTTCGTGTTCCAATAAAATTCGAGTCTCTTTCTCTCACTCACTTATTCACTCACTCTTATTCTCTCTCTCTCTCTCTCTCTCTCTCTTTCTCTTTAGTTGGATTTCGAATATACGATAAGAATAATCTGATTTTTTTTTTCATTCGATACAACGACAGCTGACATAAATCTCTTTCAATCGTCTATATCTACAGAAAATCCAAACTGTGCCAACAAAAATTCATCGTTTCATGGAACACCACACATACACACACACGCATACAAAACCACGAGAAATCCACAGTAACTCCGATGGAATAAAAATAATCGGAGGCAGTATACGCGCGTGCTTACAGTTTCAAAATGATTTACAAAAACATATTTTTCAACAAAACGTAACAGTCTGGTTGGTGTGACTATATACATAAAATTAATTACGGTTAATATTACATTTGTTAATAAAAATAAAGGCTTGAAGTATATATTACAAACTTTTTTAGAAACTTTACAAATATATATAATGTGTAAGAATGTAAACACGTTGCAAAATGAATTATATTCTATAAAGATAATGATTTTTTAAATGATTTAAAGAAAAGAATAAAAAATAAAAATAGGAAACAATAAAACGAAGATAATTGGTTATACAATAAAGTATAAAGATAATCATTTTACCAAAGTGACGCATAGTTAAAAGATAAAGTATTATTAAACATTTAAAAACTACGTGTCTGAATTCCAGATAAAATAGTTGAGTTAATTTCTCAGTTTGCTTAAACTATTTAACATTGTAATTGTAAAGACTTTTATAACTCTTTTGCATAAGTTATGTCGTTATCATCATCATTATCATCATCATCATTACTATTATTATCATTATAGCTAGTCGTACATACTAAACACTTTAATTTGTTCTCATTATCAAAATCATGGTTTCATACACGTTCGCATTTCGTCCACGTTGCATGTTGTACTTCGTATTATTGTTACATTAAAAATAACGTCGAGATCATTTAACGAAACTTTTTTCCACAACATAGGTTTGATTTTTAAATTTATATTCAATAATTGTGTTCCAACTGAACTCAAAAAAAAAGAAAAAACAAAAACACTATAACCAAAAGGTATCTCGTTTTAAACGAAGCACGTCGTTCACTGAAAGAGACACATTATTTAGATCTGAAAATTAATTTTAATTATCTTTTAACTTCTCTCTATCTTATGATCTTCTTTCTAAAAGTTTTTGATCGTTTGACGTTTTGTCGTGCGCCCTTCCGTAAGGATACCACCATAGAATATTGCAATTTTCGTCTCATCATTAATCTCCTTTGTTTTAGACTCGGTAGCGTTTTTCTTTACGTCGGTGAACAAAGTAATTTCATCGGAGTAAGTAATTTATTAGATTGGCCGACGTATCGTAATTAATTTAGTAAAGCGTTAATCTCGAATAAGTGGGAATAAAGAAGAGGATAGGAAAGAGAAGGAGATATAAGGTTGATTATAAAAATGGTAAAGAAAAACTAAGTTTAATATCTTTGAATTGAAAAAACAGAAAAATCTTCGGAGCGTATGATCATAATTCCTGTGTACAAATTTAAAAAAGATAGATTAGAAAAGATTTTATTATGAATTTACTTTCTCAGGTTTAGTTTCATCTCTACAACGTAAAAATACAGAAATCGACGAATATCATTCGCAAAGGAGAAGAGGATCGATATTACGTGTCAAACTTTTTTAACGTATTATCAGGTATCGTAGAATTCGTTAAAATTTTCGCGTAAATTGAAGCGCGTTCGTTCCAATTAGCAAAAAGTTTCTATTATTTCTATGAGATAACTTTATAGATAATAAAGAACGAGTTTACTATTGAATAACATCTAACAATACGATATAAACTAAAATTATTATTATTATAAAGTAATAATTAATAAAATTTATATTTCATGGTTATATTTTTTATTAGCTTGAAAAGTAATTTATTATTTTTCAATAACGTTATCAAGTCAGTCAAAAGTAGATCTTCAAGTAATTACGTACTCACGTTTCGCAAAGTTTAGCTTTCGAAATGTGCAGAGGATCTCCTCTTCGTGAAGCGATGCAAGCAGAGAATTTGAATAATTGAGAGGAACACGTGCCAAATCAGAAATCACTGGAATGCGATAAAGTTTAACTCGATTCCATTGCATACACACAACCAGAAAGCATATGCGATATTTCCTCGCGATCATATTAATACACTACAGAGTAGTCCAAGAATGAGTATCTCTACAAACACTCACTATGCGTTAGCTTGTCTAGGTTTTACCATTAATTTTTAAACAAATTTCAACGAAATTTAATATATACGCTACAACGAGAATATAATATCCCTGCTCTATTACACCACTCTATAAATTATAAATCTATTTAAATAAAGAACTCTCTCTCTCTCTCTCTCTCTCTAAATGTAGCAATTTATATGAAAACCATAACAAGTTAAATACGGGGGCAAATTAGTATAATACTTTGAAATAATCTTAACACTATATTTGTAGCTTAATATAATTTTATTTTATATTTAGTTTTTCGTATTACAATAAAATGTACATCTTCGAACACTGACAATGTAGCAATTGTTAATACACCTAACGTTTAGTTGAAATTTAATTCATTGTTTTATTAGAGTTACGTAAATTACCACTTCGCATTGATAATGCATTTATTCAAGGAAGATACACATTTCTCATTTATAATGCTACAATTAATGATATAAAGAAAAAAATTAAATAAAATATTAATAGAGAAGCATATATAATATTAAAATCTACATTGTAATAATAATCAGCTCGAAAATGTACGATTTAGAAAGGTTGCAATTAGTAACACTGCATAATTAACGTTTAATACTGCAAACAGAAATAGAATGGAATTATCATGAGTGAAATCATTGGTTAGATAGAAGAATATTCAACAAGAAATGTAGGAACAATGAGGATCTCTCGTATAATACGAAGTTGATAATTCAGTAGGGTTAAACCAAAGATCGTAAACTTGGAAGTATCCAATTTTCGACAACAATATGGCCAACTTTATGTTTAAGAACGCATTAACTTCACCAGCTGTATCTCATCTGTGCAGGATGCAATCTAATACGACGAACATCCACGACATACACGAACGATTTATCGTCTAATTTAATGAGCTACTACATCGCGTTATATCGAAGAATTTCGAAGCTACGAAACTATAATTAGGATGTCGTACGAAGAGAAACGAGAAATGAACCGTTATAATCGCTATTGCTATAGTATTTCGAAAATGGCTAATGTAATATTCTCTTTATAGTTACTCTCAGACCAAGAATTCGGATCCGGCGATCAAGATGTCAATTTATTCAATGTCTTGGAAGAAATTGACTATAATAAGGTAGACAATAGTACAACAACATTTTTTTTCTTTTCGTTTTGCTAAACTAAACTTTAAATTTCTTCTTTTTTTTTTCCTTTGGATTTTTTACAACAATCGTACTAACCAAAAATTTTCTACAGCTTTTTATGTTGTGTGCCGTTTTCCTCTTATTATTTTTTTTTTCTTCTTACTAACTAAAAATGATTTTTATTTTTATCGGATAAAATTCATTTGTGATGTTAAATATCGAAAGAATTGCAATGATTATTAAAAAAGAAAAAAATTTGAAATCGCTTCGCTTTTTAATTTGATTAAATAATGCGCTGCACCAATTTATCGAAATGAGGCTTTCGACTTGGGATAGTCAAATAATAATCCTCAAAGAAGAACGACATCCTACTAAGGATCTAGTCTTTAGACTTTTCAAAAGGATGCCGATCGTTTCGTACAAGACAGAGAAATCTAGGAATTGGGTTATGAAGATAATCTCGTAAATACTGAAAGGATAATCTTCGAATGCTGTTAGGATTTCGCAATGGCGACTTTACTACGGATCTCATGCTTCACTATCCACCTCAGTCATTATGGAGTTTGACTTAATCCAAGGAAAGTTTACAGATCTCTATCGCATCTACTCAAATCTACTAACTAAATTCTAAAAAGAAAGTATTTATTGATTCGTTCAATTTTTCTTTTCTTTCTTGTCGATTTATAATATTTTTCTCCTAAAACAAATTTAGTAATAATTTTTTATCATAAATACTATCTTGCATCTTATCTTATTGTTAGACTAAATCTTTTTTTTTTTTAATTTAAACACATCTATTATTCGAGAATGATTTAATTCGAGAAGAAATTAGCAAGAGTAGTTCCTACACATACACACACACACACACATACATGTATACGCATACGAGAAACTAATATTTAACTATAATTCTACTAACAATCAGTCGGTCAATCTCGTTTGCCAGGGTTTCCTTCTCCAGTCATGATAATTTAATAACGTAAAGTCACCACGACAGATTCCAGACTGGTTACTGTACCGACCACTATCACGTGCATTTTGTGGAATAAAGACAATTTAATTTAATGGACATCAAGACGTGTAATTTGGAGATGTGTAGATTAATTTCTAATAAACTGAATAATAACGTTATATGATTATTGCATCTTGTATTATAATAATCACAAGAAACATTCATATTATATTCAATCGAATCTGAAACATTAGAAATCTCATATTTCTTACATTTTTATAAAATTGACGTATCTTATATGAACCAAATGAATGTGTGTTTTAACATTATAAATAATATTAAATTATATTAACTATTTTAATATCAAGTCAAGTCAAATAGAAAGAATGAAACTATTTTTATTGTCGGATAAATCTATAAATCATCACAATGAGAGAGAACGAGCATCATTCTCACGTAACATAATTTATTTAATATCAGATAAGACATTTAAAAATATATATGAAATAAATCTTGAAAAATTGCAATTTAAAATTTTCACTCATTGTCGGTCGTAGAAAATTTTCAAATAAAATCTTCCTGCATACGTTGCCACCCGCGAACGCGCGCGTACGTTCATTTTTATGTGCATTCAATTGCTCGCTTTACGAATTCGATTGTAACACCATGTGCCATCTGATGCAACGCGTACGAAATTAAAGGCTCGTTCAAAACTACCAGCGATAAGAATACGAATGTGATTTTAGCGTATAGAAATTGTTATTATAACGAGAATACTATGACCATATATGTATATTTACATTTTTAATAATTATTATATAACAATGCAACGATTAATCAAAAAAAAAAAATTGTCTGTTAAATAATTTTCATTATAATACAATGATTTAATTACTTCATTGATTATATAAATACAAAAAAAAAGAAGGCTTTCAGAATGATCTATAATTCAAAGGATCTAAAAATATTAGATATTTAATTATTTAAAGTAGTTAAATAAATCTAATAAAATAATCTTATCTTCAATGAATTATTTTATCTTATCCAATGTTGAATTAATTGTAAGAATATGTACAACGATTCTGAAACTCAAGTAATAATTATTAATAGAAAGCTAGGGGGCATCTGTTTGCATATTTTCGTTGAAAACGAAGCGATAGATTCTGTCACGAAAATCAGAACAGAACATGGTGCGAAACGTCTTACATTAGACCAATACCGATTTGATGAACCCGTCTTCGGTTCGACCCACTTTCGAAACTCGCAGCTGCGCGGTAAATTCATTAAGCCAATCCAATTTCACTAGACGCCGATAGGAATGGAAAGCATTTCTTCGTACAACGGATTGAAGGAAGATGGTTTGCGGTTACCTTAGTAAGATACGTTCTCTTCAATCTGACTGTTACTATCTACGAAACGTTTCTCAAATGTCCTGTTAACGATCATCACGACACACCATGTTCGAGGATCAATGAAGCTAATAGGATTAACTTTATTAGTGTTAACTGATAGATGAAGACACAACATGTTCTTTAAAACTTTTCAAATCGAAAAGTAAATCTAAGAACGAGAAATATAAGATTTCAATCTCGAATTCTATTAGAAAATTGTTCTTTTAACTTTTCGTGTTTTTCAAACTTTACACCACATTTGACTTTGTAATTTTATTTCATATCTTTGCGTCGATAACGATATTTTCTTCTTCTCCCATTCTGACAAAGATTCGATTAATATAAAAATCATTTTATACGCGAGAGAGTATAGGTATTATCTTTCTAGTTCGAAAAAAAATAAAAATAAAAATAAAAAAACAAATATGAATTTTTAGGAATGCAAACTGAAAAAATAAAACTAACAAGGAGACCGTTAGATCAGCCAGCCTTGTTTTTCTTTGAAACTTTGCACACTTGTAAATGTTGATTAGTACTACAATTTCGCCATTACAACTACCCTCCAATACTCAACTCTTTTCGAGATATCGGCCGATGAAATTTGAATAAATAGACGGTAACGCATATATGCCTTTTGATTTCATAAATTGAAATCAAAAAACAAGGGGGATTGACCTAACGGTCTCCTTGTAAGAGAAGATTTTTCTATCTGAGTGTCGTTTCTTCTTGATACTATTCAAACATGTGTGTATGTATGTATGTATGTATCTATGCATACGTTAGTATAGCACGTAGGAAAACATGAAATTAACAATGGCAACAGGAAACTCGTGTAACGAAAATATTTACTCCTGATAGCTAGTCAAAGGAGAAAATCAAACGGAAGGAGAAAATTGCTGGCTTATTATCACGACGAGAGGTTAATCAAAGTACCTACTTAATAAATTACAAAGGGGTATATATATAGAAGAAATTATACGTATATTAATTTATGATTATACGGTGAACGTAATTGAAAGAAAAAAAAAAAAACTAAAAAATTTAATAATAACTTTACGTTCCCTAGACATGCTTCCAATATGAGATACAATTTTAATCAATTATTTTTAGAATATTTTCATAATTTATATTTTTATATGAGATTTTGAAAAAGATGTTGCTCGTTAAACGTTCTCCTGGAATGCTGATGATTCGAAGAACGGCAATGCGGCATTGCGGTACAGCAAATACGTGAGTTGCCGGGAAGAAGAATGCTTTGGATGCTTGGCATGGTCATGACTTGAACTGTCCAGCTAGGAATCCTTCCGAGAAGCTTCATTTTCTTTTTCCTTCTTTTTATCCTTCTTTTTTTTTTTTCTTTATATACTCATAGTTACTATAAAGGAACAACAACAACAAAATTAATATAAAAACTAAAGCATGGATCTTATTCGCTACAAAATTTGTGCTTGTAAATTTGCATGGGATAACTAACATTATCAAAAATAAAATCAGACTTTAAATATTATCAAAAAGAATATGAAACTATTTTTAACTGTGAACACGTTTCGGGTCAAACTTTTGTCATAAAATTTTTTGTTAATCCTACTCATCATTCATGGTCTGGTTTAAAAGAAAAAAAGAATAAAAAACAAGGAAAAATAAAAAATGTGAACGATTAAATTCGTTCAATCATCAATATTTTCCCAATAATGTTACCGTCCGTCGATCACGGAAAAATGTCGAACGAAGGATGACTACCCCCTTCGATAAAACCGCGCCATTACTAATAATTATTGGAAAACACTTAGGGCAGGTGTCGTGTGTCCTAACCGTACAGTTAACCGCCTGATTTGCCTGAAACTTCATTAATCACCGTCAATGTCTAATATTATATGCTCGCTTTAAAAGCATCCATCGAGTGGGAAAACCTCAGCGAAAATACCACGACGTCCAATCTTCACTATTTTATTTAATAAACCAATATATCTTTTTTTCTTTAAACAAATAGATTATTTTTTATTAACAATACAAATAAATATTTTTTATATGGGAATTCATTTGATACAATATTGTAACATGATTTATTAAAATATATACGGTTTAATTGTGTTCTATCCCTAATGTCATGATCGTTTTAATGATTTTTAATTGTTATTGTATATATCTTAATGTATATACATAAATAAATAGATATACGAAGCTTGAAATGAAATGAAAAACTAGAGCAACAACGTATAACGTTAAATCGTAAATAAAATTGTCAAATACAAGGAGATCTTATTTCAATGGTGATAAAACGCGTTCACATATATAAATCTTGAACGTTATCGATTTTTCTCTGTTATTCTTTCGCAGATCGATCGAGAATACGATGAAGATAAAAACGACGAAAGCAACCCACCGCCGTTCATCACACCACCTCCTCCCAATCCAGACTGTGAGTAATAGCATTTACATAAAGCCACAGCTATAGCATTCTGTGAAATAATATCTTTCGTAAGAAATTCAAAAGACTGAAGAATACCTCGAGTCGTCTCTCACGAATTGGTTGAAGACGTTTAGAATAAAAATATGAAGCTGAGAAATCTCTTTTGTTTTAGATAAAGGTCCGAAGGGTGAGAAAGGTGATAAAGGGGATAAGGGTGAGAGTGTTCGAGGACCACCAGGACCTCCTGGACCACCTGGACCAGGATATGATTCTATGGAGGTATCAAATTTTATTTCTATTTCATTCTATTTTAAAGATAAAAAAAAAAACACGATATAATCAATAAATAAAAACCCGTATCTTATCTTACATTAATATCTAAAGATATTCGTATAAAATCTCTATAAAAATTATGTATTAATACGGCACATAGATTTTTTACACCCTATAGATACCGTGATAAAACTCTCTTGAAATTTTGCCAAAAAACTTCGGATTCACCGAAGTTCGTTCAGCTCCATAGTCTTTTTTAATACCTTTTATAAAACCTTGATTTATATACTTCTAACCGGGTAAATAACACGGATGATAAATTAAATTAAAACAAAAAAAAAATTACCATGAACCATAAAATATATGAAAATGATTAAACGTATCTCTTCTTAAATGTCAACAATAACTTCGTTCAATTGAGGCCTTATGGTCATGACGTTATATAAGTCATCGGAACGTCGATAATACGTGATGTTCGTATTTACGGTACACGGATATGACACGATCGCATCCGTGATCAGTCATTCATCTGGTTATTCGAGCGAATTGATTTAGCGTGAGAATATCGAAGCGCATATCAGGAAACACTGTGCATAGCACTCGCATCGGAATCATAACTATTCGGTATATGAATACACTCTATTTGCGATTGAATTATTTTGAAAATTAAATGAAAGAATTTCTACTGTAAATATATATCACCTATTCGTTATTATAATAATGTTTATTTTGTCAGGATTGGCCAGATAAAATACCACAAGGTCCACCTGGTCCTAAAGGAGAACCAGGCAAATGTGCATGCAATGCAACTGCCCTGATGACATCTTTCACGATGCCAAAAATGATCGAAGGACCTAAGGGCGAACCGGGTGTCCCTGGAAAGGAAGGAAAACAAGGACAGATGGGTCTTACAGTAAGCAGAATAACTTCTTGAAATGTTAAAATTGATAAAATATAATAACGACTTAATCTTTTTTTTTTATGAAAGAATAAAGCAATTAGATTATTGATTACTTAAAGATTATTTCTGGTAAAGGGTGCAGCAGGACCACCCGGAGAAAGAGGACTACAAGGTCCACCTGGAGCAAGAGGTGAAAAAGGAGATATAGGAATAGCTGGACCCGAAGGTCCTCAAGGACAGAAAGGTGACCCAGGTAGAGATGGGATACCAGGTCAAAAGGGAGCACAAGGACCTCCTGGACCACCTGGAAAGGGTGAATTCTCCGGTTTCGATGTAAGTCGATGTACTTTTCATAAATTCCTATCGTGTTAATTAAAGTAGGCTGGGGAGCAAAAGGAGTTCCAGGGAAATGAAATGACGTAAAGGATGTCATAATGGGACGATACGTTCAATTAATTCATAGAAAAGAACGTAAACGTAATATATTGTTTATAAATGAAAAACATATTCTAACAAAATATTATTAACACTTAGATCTTCTTAAAATTCCAAGAATGTGTATCCTTGACAACAAAATATAGAAGACTCTTATTTAGTCGATTCTTATACCTCCTTGCTAAACACGCAAACATTTAGCTGAACGTGTCTCTTTCGTCTCTTTTATACGAGAAGCTTTTCATGAGAAATACGACGATACCCACATACTCCCACAGCTACTTTCGTCCCTCTTCGAGCACTGTCTTTCACCTAGTCGGTCGAACGTTTGGTCGGTTGGACGGTCGCGGTGCAGTAGGCAACCTAGAAATTGGTTTCTGTATTCCTAAGGGAAATCGAGCTTCTCACGATGCGAACTCACGTAAGATAACCGTAGCACACACGATACGCGAGTAGAGCACACAGAAGGTGGAGTAAAGGAAGGATGGGAAGAAAGGTAGTACTCGAATTCCCTGCCAACAAAGTCGTCCTACAAGTGATCCGAAATCGAGATACCATGAAATTCGACTTCTTCAAATCGTACTTCATTTTATGGTAGAAGATATTTTCTTTCTTCTCATTACTTAAGAAATTAATCTTGTTTTCGCGTTATAATAAAAAACGATTGTCTGGTTTGATCTCGTCGAAATGATCGAGATAAAGAAAAGAATTTAGAAGAGGAGTACAAAAATTGGATAAATATATTATTTCTCAAGCTTTATTAAAATGAAAGTTTTCCCCCTCGATAATATTATATTTATTATATTTGTTGGTATCTTACTTCGCGTACAATTTACGATTATCGACTACTCGGTTCAAATATGATTTCATCAAATAAACGAATAGTCGATTTTAACAAGCACGTCTCGATGTTACAATACAATTCATCGATTTCTAAAGAATCGTACATTGTGACAACGTGAGATGTGTTGCCAGTATTTCGTATTTCTTTCTTTATTACTCTCTCTTTCTCTTTCTTTCTTTCTTTCTTTCTTTCTTTCTTTCTTTCTTTCTTTCTTTCTCTTATGTTCTTCACTCATCCTATTTTTCTGAGAATCTCAGCTCTTATGTGCGCCCTAACGAACTCACCATTTCTGTCATACGACTCCTCAGGCTCTAGACTCCAGACAGACACAAACTCGACGAATTTCTAAGCAGACTACTTCTATTGTCCTTTCCTCTCTCTCTCTCTTACTCTCTTTCTTTCTCTCTTTCATTCTTTCTTTCTTATTATGACTTCTCAGGCTGGGAGTAAAGCTTAATTCGGTAGTTTTCCTCTATAAGACAAGCTCGCGGATCGAGCTTAAATATTTTAAACGCGAGCGTCTGCCTGGTCGTCCTTGTTGCCTTTAGCTTTTATTTTAACGAGAAGGAGGGATCGTCGGCGACCCTTCTACCTCGATCTTAATCAAGCTCCTTGGTAAGGTACAACGACCGGGTACATCGACTAGACGTTGATTCTTCTCTCTTTTTCCTGCTTTATTTTTATTTTTATTTTTATTTTTCATATTTGCTCTTTTCATTTCATCAATTTTTTTCGTTAAAAATATATAAATAGAGAAAATATCTTATCCTTTCGAGATTATATTAAATGAAAACTATTTAAATGAGTGAACTATTATTTTTTTAATAGTAAAATAAAATAATAAATAACTTTACTTTTAATTAAATATACTTATTATAAACGTATGTGCGAAAACGATTTCTTAGAATAAAACCGAAAGAAATAAAATAGTTAAGAAACATTGTTTCTTAATCTGTGTAAATCGTACGAAACGTAATCTCGAAATGCAACTTGCGACTTTCACGCTCGTGAATACATCGGTTCCTTCGTGTTTCTGACATTTGCTGGAAAGGAGATGCGAATGGTGGAGAGAAAAGGAACACGAGTAAAACGTTAGAACGAATAAAGTGAGAAAAGGTTGAGTAAAATGTTGCCTGAAATTCACTCGTTATCGCATAGACCATTATTTATTTCCCGTGGTACGATACGCGTTCTATTTCTATTCAAAGATTTTCTTCCCTGGCCATATAGACGATTAAAAGTGGAACGGAACAGATCATTCTTCTCGTATAAAGAATTTTTCAAAGAAATCTAGAACTTAATACGGTCAAACATATCGATTTTATTCTATATTAAATAAAGATGATACGTTTTCAATAATTAATAATCGATAATTTACTTTAGGATAATTGAATATGTCATATTATTTTGATCACTCGATGGTTAATGTTATCTACGTAGAAAAAGAATTTCTTTCTTTGTTTCTTCGTTTCTTTTTTTTATAAATAACTGCAATAAAAGTTAATAAATATTTGTTTATTATAGAAAAATCCATATTTGTTACATTATTTAATAAAAGTGTCAGTCTCAAAGATAATTCTTAATTTTTAATTTGATCAACCATTCTATGTTTATTACATTTCTACAGGATAAATTGACTACAATCGTAGTTATTAATACATGAAACAGATAAAAATTAACCAAGGAAGAAATTCACTTTCCCATGTATTAGAGAGAAAGCAAATCGAGTAACGAATTTTGCAGCATGCTTACTAACTATTTTAACTACTTTAATACGATTACATTGAAAATAACATTCAATGAGATTCTTAACGACTTCTACTTAATTTCACGTTAGGAAGACTTTGAAATATCGCAGAGCCATAGTCTTCGAAGATTTTTCTACAAAAATTCTGAGTTACTTCATAAAGTAATACAAGAATAAATTCGAGGGGAACAACAGGCTAGGAAAGAGAAAAGTAAAAAGAATAGAAATAAAGAGAGAGAGAGAGAAAGAAGATTCTTTGATAAAGCAAAAATTATTTGGAAGTTTCAAACTTTTCAAAAAGAAACTACACATCGAGAAGTGACAAATTAATCAGATGAATTTGAACATTGAAATATAAGCAAACTACAAAAAAGTAGCAAAATCGTGAATCACGATTATCATTTTGTTGTTGTCACATTAAATAAATAAGTATTCTCGTATAAAAGAATAAACGATAGAAACATCTTATACATTATTCACATAACATAATCATTACTTTAGACTTGAAATTTTAGAAATAAATATAAGGCTTCTAGTTATTTAAAAAAAACAAGTACATTTTCTAAACGTTTCAAATGAAACTGTCATAATTAATTAATACAAATATATTCAACGTGTTTTTTGTAAAAAATAAAGAATATACCATTTTCATTTTTAATCTTCTTATTTATTGTATACGTGATTGAGTTATCAGAAAATTAATAGATCCGATTGTCAAAGGGTTATGATTATTCCTCGGTAACATTGAATTGAGATGAAAGCGAAGTGTGCATTTCACGACGAATGTGGATGCTTTGCGACCTTATTCCCATGATTAAACACAGAAATTTCGTCTGTTATGCGCATGCAGCCCAGTTGGAAGCCGCGAGGCATTTTCAGGGTGAGTACTAGTTGGCGTGCCTCGAGTGCCTACACTATAAGGGCGCTTCTATCCTAAATCTACGCTACAGATACGCCGTTTATTTAATAAGGACATGCGCGTAATTAAGATAACATTGTTGAGAAAATGATACTCTATGTTATGACGAACCTTCAAGGATAAATTGAAACGTTCGTTCCTCGTCTACACGATGTTTTCCTTCGTTAAAACGTTATATCAAAGATTAAGTTGTTCTCAGCAGCGACCTCTTGGGATGTTACATTTATGTCATATTAATCATTCTAATTACTCATTAAACAATCTAATAAAGAGAACGTTAAGAATAATTTTTATTTTTTAAAATGACTATTTTTAAAACTAAAAATGTGCTATTCTGAACATAACAACGAGTGAAGTAGTATGAGTATAAAATAAAAGAAACACTAGCTTTTTCTTTTAATCGGTACACTAAAACAGATAAATAATTTTCTAGGAAAGATTGAAATTCGAAGATTCTTAGATAATCTTAATAATTTAAAACACTTGATTTATTTTTTTGGTACGAATTATAGTATTAAACATAGAACGAAAAATGAATATGTTGTTTTATTTAGAGCGAAGGTATCACGATGAGACCAGGTCTACCAGGACAAAAAGGTGAATCAGGCATACCCGGGAATCTTGGTCCTAAAGGAGAAGCAGGAATTCCGGGTGGAAAGGGTGTTAAAGGCGAGCCTGGTCATAAGGGTGGGAAAGGAGAACACGGAAAGGAAGGTCCAAGAGGAGTTCAAGGCTTTAAAGGAGAACAAGGTGCTCCTGGAGCTCCAGGACTTCCTGGTGCACCAGGAGAGAATGGAAGACCAGCTGAAAAAGGTGACAAGGGAGATTCTGGACCTGAAGGAAAACCAGGTCCACCTGGTCCACCAGGGTCACCAGGACCCATTAATCCAGGTGGAATAAACATTAGAAATACAGGTAAATCTTCCTACAATTGATTTATTGTAAACTTATTTTAGAATATTTTGAAGAATGGCATTACCCCGTTCAGATTAATACGAAATTTTCAATAACTTAGATTTATTTTAATATATAAATAATAGAATATTTAAATGAAATTTTTAAAATATTCGCAAACATTGTCTTGTCCTCCTTGATCTATTCTATTTCCAACTCTTGCTACACTATTACTCGTTTATCAACAGCTGGGAAAATAACTTGATATACTATTCGTTAACTAAATTCACCAAATGCAAATTCTACTAATTGTAAGCGTAAATAGTTCCGTACCACTATTTTACTACCAAATATCTTAGAACTCAACAAACTCCGTTCGTTTAAAATATTTTGTTTCTTATAGTTAAAATGCAATCCTTAATTGAAATACTTTCATTTATTCGTTTTATACGACATTGTACCGTTTCCAATTTCCTTTACATCTACATTGTAATCTAGTATCTCTAAAGATTAGAAAAGCGGTTTGTAACAATCACAATTAATTAATTATTTTGTTTTTTATGAAAATATTGTCAATTCTCAATGAATGAAATATTTGTTGATAATCAACAAGATTATAATTAACAAGATTATAATTAGCAGATTGTTATGCTAAAAAAATTGATCGATAAATAAAATAATATATTAAGTAATAATTATTTTTGTACAGATATAACAATTTTAAACAAACTTTATCCATAAACTAATTTATGAAATTCGTGTAAAGGATTAGAAGAGAAGGGTGAGAAGGGTGAATCTGGGGCACGTGGTTACAAAGGCGATCAAGGAACTAAAGGCGAGAAAGGGGATAAAGGGGACTCCGGACCAGCCGGTATACCGGGTGTAAATGGAATTCAAGGACCGCAAGGAGATAAAGGCGAGCCCGGTAAAGACGGAGTTTCCGGAACTTCTGGAATTCCGGGTTTGAAAGGAGAAAGGGGTGAAAGGGGTCCACCCGGTATCACTGCTATCGCCAATTCCGGTGACTATATCACCATCAAAGGTGAAAAGGGTGCAGAAGGTAAAAGAGGAAGAAGAGGTCGTCCTGGACCACCAGGTCCTCTCGGACCACCCGGAAAACCAGGAGTAATGGGAGAAATTGGTCTACCAGGATGGATGGTAACAAAAAATAATACATTTTTCTTACATAATTATTTGATTTCTTTCGTATAATTCTTATTTCGAATAAATTCTTTTTCATATCCTTAATGCTTAATATCCAATAAACTTATGCGTATTTTTCATTTAATGCTGCATAAAGAATATAAAGGTAAAAAAAAAAAGAAAAATCACGAACATAAATTTAAATTTTATTTTCAGAGCAGATTATGATTCGTATTTATTCGTGTGTGTGTGTGTGTGTGTTACGATAATTAAAACTTATTTTACAAATTTGTATAGGGTCGTCCTGGACCATCGGGAAGTCCTGGCTTACCTGGACCAAAAGGAGAGAAAGGAGACTCAGGAACACCAAGTGGTTATGGAGTCTCAGTTGGTGTAAGAGTTTCTTAAATTATAATCTTTAAATAATATATAATATATTAAAGATAAAATACTTGTTTATTATAGAAGAAAGGTGAGAAAGGCGATGACGGAATACCAGGAATTCCAGGACAGCATGGAAGAGACGGACAACGAGGTCCTCCGGGACCACCGGGACCACCGGGATCACCTGGTTCAGCTTCTCAAGGAAACTACATTCCTGTACCAGGACCTCCAGGTCCTCCAGGGCCACCAGGACCACCAGGACTTTCTTTAATAGGACAGAAAGGGGAACCAGGGATTGGCAGAAGTCATATTTTCGGAGAGAAAGATTATTATGGAATGAGACAAGGTAAAATATCATGCATAACAAAAAATAACAAAATATCCTCAACGTACAAATAGCAACACTTGTAGAAATATGTATTTCCCATGAGAACCTTTCTTAGTAATTTAAACATAAATTTGCTTACGTACATACTGCAAGGACCCAGAAGCAGTTTGGATGAATTAAAGGCACTTCGCGAGTTAAAGCAGCTGAAAGAATTAAAGGAACATTTAGGTATTCCGATTTAAACACTTGTATTACAAATGTAAAGAGAATTTAACAAATATTTCTTAGGAGTTTATAATCCTATGTTATTGGATAAATAAGATTAATTATTATTTATAAACTGATGTCATTTATATCGAAGGTACTGCTACTGCTGCTACAAGAGGTCCTTTGGAAAGTACAACAAAGATAGTCCCAGGAGCAGTAACCTTTCAAAATACGGAAGCTATGACAAAGGTAATGACACTATTATCCCGTTCATATTAAAGTAATATTTTTTCTAAAATCCTTCTCTCTCTCTCTCTCTCTCTCTCTCTCTCTCTCTCTCTCTCTTTCTATATATATCAGCTGCTTTTTCTTTGGTATTACAGATGTCCAGTGTCAGTCCTGTTGGAACTTTGGCATATATCATAGATGAACAAGCATTGCTTGTAAGAGTTAACAATGGATGGCAATACATAGCGGTTGGTTAATATAATAATATTTGAAACATGTATTCGATATCGTTATATACTTATCATGTATCCTTTAGCTCGGCTCTCTTCTTCCAATAACAACCCCCGCCCCACCAACTACAGCACCACCTCCGGCAAATCCACCTTTCGAAGCTTCAAACTTGATAAATCAGATACCAGTAAAGGCTGACGGTACAGGAGTAAGTTATCCTTATTCCATATATTTTCTAGTAAAATCTCTAATAAATTTATCCGATATTAAACTCAATATATTTTCTTTTTTGTTATCAAGTGGTATCCTAAAATGGTAAGATGAGTTGTATCATTATTTAATACGTATTAGAAATAATTAATCTCATTATTTTATATATGTATTTATTTACAATACAACAATGTATATTTCATCATTTTTAGTTGAGAATGGCAGCATTAAATGAACCGTTTACTGGCGACATGCACGGTGTAAGAGGTGCAGATTACGCTTGCTATCGTCAAGCAAAAAGAGCAGGCTTGAGAGGTACCTTCCGTGCATTCCTAAGCTCCAGAGTGCAAAACGTTGACAGCATCGTCAGGCTTGGAGATCGTGATCTTCCAATCGTTAACATCAAAGTAAATCCAATAACAAGACAAAATCTATCCTATTTTAGTAGAATAAATAAAAATAATTATCTGAACATTTTCAGGGTGACGTGCTTTTCAATTCGTGGAAAGAAATGTTTAATGGCAATGGAGCCTACTTTTCTCAAAATCCTAGAATTTACAGTTTTAACGGGAAAAATATTCTCACCGACTTTGCTTGGTAAGCAAGAGTACATAAAATGAACAAACATGATAAATAATCTTTAATAAAACAATAAATAATTAATTTTGATCATCGAAATGTAATAAAAATCAAACTCTATTCTATTTTATTCTATGAAATAAAAATAATATTATAAATCATATATTATTTTAGGCCGGAAAAAGTAGCATGGCATGGTTCCCACAAATTGGGAGATCGAGCGATGGACACTTACTGCGATGCTTGGCATTCTAGCAGCTCTGATCGTTCAGGATTAGGATCACCTCTTACAGGAGGTCGACTTTTAGAACAAATTCGTTATTCTTGCGATAACAAATTTGCCCTACTTTGCATAGAAGTAACCAGCGAAGCTACGAGGAGACGAAGAAGCAGTCATTTTGCAGAAGATGAAATAGAAATGTCGGAGAGCGAATATAAGAGACACTTGGAAGTATTAATGAAAAATTGAAGGCTCTTGTTAAATATTAATATTTGCAGACCGTCGTTATGTAAATAGAAATCGAGATGTACTGACCGTAATGATTACTGAATCGAACAAATGAACAAAAAATACGAGTAATATAGCTACAAAAATAAAAACGTTAGATTGAATATAAAAACAGCAACAGATTATGAAAATAATTGTAAACGGTCGTTTCATCTCGTTTCTCATATCCTGGAATGCTACTATCCACTATTTCCAAAGTTATAATAACTCGTAAGCAAGGCCCTTATTATCGCTTCAAAGAAGTTTCCGTTTATCTCTTAAAAAGAAGACTGATCGTCTAGACATATTACGTTCGTCAACGTTTCATATCGATCATCATACCGTAATATTAATAAAAACGTCGAATCGAGCGGAATAAGTTTTGAAGAAGAATAAAAAAACAATTAAATTAAATTAAAAAAAAAAAGAAAAATAATAATAATACTAATAATAATAATAATAATAAAAAAAAAGAATCTCATGGCTTTCAGTATCTCAAAGCGTCTTCTAATCTCGTGCGAATAATTTTAAGAGAGTTTCCCTTGAAAAATTTATCTTACATACAACCAGCGCTAAACTTTCCTCATCCTTCTCCTCTTTGCTTAAACGTCCTAATAAAAGAGGAAGACTACTCCTAATTGGAGAATTTTTAAGGCACGCACGAATAACGCGATTTGATGTTTAGATCGTAAACTACTGCTCTTTAAAAAAAAAAAAAAGAAAAAAAACCTAAATAAAAAAATCTAAACGGAGATCATATCCACGGCGTATCGAGACGCGTTTACATTTTAGCTGATACATATGAGTGTGTATGTTAGGATTTAAGTAAGAAAAAAAAAACATCGATTAAGAATTCTATATGACGAGTCGCTGTTCGTTTCAAATGAAGACAAGATTTATGCTCTACGCAATATGTAAGTTACATTAATTGTCTCTCATGATCGTATTATAGTGTTGTTTTCTGATTGAGAATTATACGAGTTAATGGTTTCACGAGAATCGCCAAAAATAAAAAACCATCTCTGTATTAACTGCCATAATAACGAATAACACAATATATCTTCATTAATTTATTTAAGAAGATAACTCGCCGCCCTACTTTGTACTTTATTCTCTTTCAGGAAACTAACATATTTTCCATCTTGTCATTACCGCTTCGTATCATGAGCATGAATCGAATCAATGTTGTCTGTAACTTGAGAATATATTACGATTAACATTAACCTAATTTATTACAGTTATGTAGAGGAAAAAAAAACCATTATAAGTCTATATACTTAGGTTGTCAACATGCTTGTCGGCGAATACAACGTAAATAAATGGAACTTTTTAATGTCATAATTTAGATCGCGGCGCCTAAAAAAAGAAAAACAATATGTACAACTAATTATCTTTCAATATAGTTTGCACTGATATTTTATTTCCAAATTTTATATTATTTGTACACTTTATTATATCATCTTTCTAAATAAAAACGGAAAGTGTATTTTTTTTTTTATATCTCCAATAATTCACCCTTAATATATACATAGTAACTTTTCAACGTGACTATATGATACAAAATTATTTGTTTAATTATCATTAACTTAACACTAAAGACTTGTTTGATTTATAAAAAAATTTTTAAGTTGCTTTTTAAGTCTTTAAAATGCTCGCTGCTTCTGTATACTTTAGTCCTTCAAGAAGATAAATTAAATTTTCAACAGATGCATCCTCATCCTCTTCTGCCCAAATTTCTAACATATTTTTACATTGTTCATATGGAGTTGGTTTACTTTGGAAAAATGCAATCTGGAAAAATTACAAATTGATATATAACACAAAAAATTCTAATTTAATTTTACTATGTGAATATCAAATAAGAAAATATAGAAAATTACCTCGTCATTAGTATAACCTAATTTAATTGCTAATTTCTTCCAATCTCCTTTAAGCAATTCTGATAATTTTGCTACCATTTCAGGTAAAACTTTGTTTAGCTTATTCTCTATTCCTTTTGCATCAACATTTTCATTATCGGTTTGTTCACTTTCTTGCTTTAATACTTCTGTATATTCTTGATCATTAGAATCAGGTGGTGGAGTATCTTCTGTTTCCACCTTTACATCAGATTGAGCTTGCTGTAATAATAATTAATTAATAATTATAATTGTTTCTTTAAAGAATATATTGTAATATCACAAATAGAATACATTGATGATATGAAAATACTGTATTTCCAAAAAAAAAACATTCAAATTGATATAAACACTCACCGGTAGATCTTTAGCAATCTTTTTTATCATAGTTTCCAGATAATCTGGAAGTCTATTTATTGGATAATTTCCATGAACAAAGAAGTGTGGACTTCTTCTAGCCAATAACCTCAATGCTCTCCATCCAAAATTACCATCATTTACTTTCCTATAAAAACATGATATTAAAGTTAAATATTCAATATTCAATATCACTATGTTCTACAAAAAATGCGTATCTTACTTATATTCTTCTTCCACCATGGCACTTGGATCCAATTGCATTATAGCTTCTTCAAAATATGTCTCCAATGATGGAAGAAAATCTCTATCTTTTGATTTGCATGCTTCTAAGTTATTTGGACAAAGATTCCATAGTTTAGTAAGCTCCGGACTATAAAATATAAATTTCTCTTATATATTTATTGCTAACATAATTTTGAAAATAATATATTGTACAAGATAAGCGAAAAATGAAATTGCTTACTTTCCCATATGATATTTGCCAACGGTTTGAGCATCTTTGATAATTTCACCAATTCTTCTTTTCACTCTTTTAATTTTTTTCACATCGTCATCAGCTTCTGCAATACTTTCAGATGCAGGCCTTTTAAAAGGTGGACAGCCCTCATTTTTCCACGAATTCCAATGTTCTTCTCTTTTAAGAATATTTTTTACAGTTTCTGTAAAATATGGTCCATCAGGTGGTGTCTCTGCTAACAAGGTATAAACTTGTTCCGTTGTTGCTTTAACCCATTCCACTTGATCTGGCTTCAATTCATGTGTCTCGCTTAAATATGAAACATATCATTGAGATACAGTAAAGTAAAAATCATAATGTTGAATTTAATAAAAGCAGACCTTCTCTCATAGCCACTGGCAAGGAAGCTTTGGAAAATAAACATCGTTTTATGACTTTCTAAAGCTTTTATTAAATGCTTAAGAGAACTTTACTACGTTATTATGAGTTTAGATATTTTCAAAATCAAATATTTTAAAGAATTATCTCTTATATAAATTTCTACTTACGCTTTAAATTTAACAGTGCTATTGAGATACTGGAAAAGTATTAAAAATTGCAACAGTAAGAATCTTCTAAAATTAGAATCGGAAAGTTGTAATTCCAGTAATTTCTGATTAGTAAGATATTTTGCAAAGTAATGAGTTTCTTTATGGGAATCTTCCATTGCAGAATCTAATTTCATGCAAATGGTTGGATAACTGCGTTGCTCTTCTAATTTGAATGAAGAGAATGCTGATAAAACATTAGATGCATGCTATAAAAAATAAGATAATAATAAATTGTTGATACTAAAATTAAATTTCATAAATTAAAATCAATAATATTTCAATGGAAATCTATTTACCGCTGAGAAGACTTTCCAATGCATTTTATTATAGCATTGATTAGGATTTCTAAAAAAATCTTGCAAAGCCCAAAATTTTCTGTACAAACTATAATCTATGGGTATTTTATTTTCAGTCTTATCTTCATCTTTTATTATTGGTTCCAGAACATCTTCTGCTTTCTCAGTGCCAAATTCTGTTAGATTCTCTAAATTAAATTCACTAACAATGTTAAGTCCAGATCTTTCAGAGAATGGAAAGAACTTGGCAAGAAATAATAGAATTCTACCACAAAACACAGTCTGTTGTGAACGAGACAATCGTCTAAGCAAATCATTGCACATTCTTAACAAATTATTTTTGCAAAGACTAAAAAATAGATCTTCTTTCCAAACAACCACATTATTTTCAACGTATGTGAAAAGTTCTTCACATTTATCCAATGTCATCGAATCAAATATATCACCAAGTAACATGACTGGCATACTACCAGTAGCTAAATCTTTTCTACATAATTCTATGCAAAATGTGATATAAGATTCAAGAGGTCTAACACTTTCAGATGTCTTGTGTATCAATATATGAAGTAATGTATCTCTGAGTGCTTGATCTACAGCAAATTTTCGTTCAATATCATTGGCACATTGTTCAATGCATTTCCTTTGAAATGTAGTCACATCATTTATCTTATAACATTGTTGCAAATAATCCTATAAAAATAAACACATAAGAATTTGTATATTCTACTAACATGTGTTGCACTCGTTTTATATACAAAAATTATTAAAAACTGTATTTACGCTGTAGTCTTTTCTCAATATTTCAAACATAGCCATGATGTCAAATTTCTTAAGTTATATTCTATATAAAACTTTATCTTCTTGTTTATTTGATACGTCAACAAAACACTTTATGGTATCATGGAGAAACACAAATTTGTCTTATAAAAATATAAAAATATTATTTATACTATAAAAAAGAAACGATCACCAGTTTCATTCCAACTAATTGTAAGATACAAGATTGTGTCGACTGTAAAAAGCTTCGTCTACCAAGGCCATCATAAAGACACCTCAAAACGTGACCGATTTCAGCGACATTTATGGATAAAATATGAACTACAAGCACTAGAAAATTGTTACTACGTCTCATAAAACAGTTGGTTTTCTACTGTTCGGAACAATTGGTAATACTGTAGTTTGTATATACGGTAAAGCTTATATTGAATCAATTGGTAAAACAGTGAAGGTTCAGAGTATAAAATACAGATGGCGTACATTTACGTTTCTCGTATATATCGATAGGACGTATATTTACAGTTTTTGTATATATCGATGGACTTTTCAGGACGTATATTTAAAAAGGGGTAAGGATTCAATTAATATATCTAAATAATTTTTTTAATATATAATTATTCATAGATTTCTTTGCAAATTATTAAAAATTCCGTGTTAAAAATTGATTTTTAACTTGTATCAGTATATTTATTGAAAAAAGAATGTTAGAAATTTACGCGTAGAAAATAAAAGAAAAAAATTAAAAAAGTAACAATACATGACATACAAAATCATTTATTCATATAAAAGGACACTTTACACTAGCACGTACTGTGAAAACTACCCTAACATATCCATACAGTTAGAAATATTGGAAATGTTCACGGTTCGATTGTTTTTCGTCATTTATCACATACATATTATAATGATACGCAGTAGGATGACAATAGATTATACTGCAAAGAAAGGGACAATTGTTATTAACGATCACACAATAGGATATAATAAATTTTTCATAAATTTATCAAGATTTAGTGAGTATACATATATTGGTGGAATGAGTATCGCGTTTTATTTTGCATGCTTACAGTGATCATTTTTAGTCTGCTAAAAATTCGTTTTATTTAGGTGAAAATATAATGAAAGATATTGTTCAAACCATCAATGAATGATCCAAAAATTTTAGAAAAATATAAAACTTTTCTATATAACGTTAAAACTATTTTATACAGGATGTAAGAGTAGAAAAACGTTTAATAACATCTAACGCGTTACACAAGCAGACATAAATTGGTCAGTCTGTACACAAATATTCTTTTATTTTATTTAATTATGTGTGCATTTTTATAGTGCATATAAAGCTGGCTACGTCACGATAGAGGAAAAACGTTATTTTTTGACGATAACGAGTCATTAAATCTTTTAACCAGCTGTATCAAAGCTGTAGAATTAATTATGTATACAGTCTAAGTATTCGCCGTAGTCGTATCCCTTACGTTATAATTATGCGTATATTATCATTATCATTAGCTTATTATATTATATTCGATACTCATTATACTTTCAGTAATATTATCGCTATGAATGCGAAAAATATCAAGATAAATACTAAGCTAGAATAATTGCTAAGAAAGTTGGCTTAAACAACATTTGTTTGACCATCACGTATATCAAATTACAATAGAAGTATCAATGCATTTAAATCATTAACTCGATATGCACAGTAATTGTACGTGAATTGTCTAATATCGAAATAAGATAAAGTATACTTCAAAATGATATGAATTGATTATCGATCCTATTTAAAAAATCTTTTTAACATACACACACAACTGATTGATATTCGGTAACCGAGAATGGACAAAAATTCAAACATAAAAGCTTGATATTTCATTCACATTTGAATTTGTCTTCTTTTTTTTTGTGGAGATTGGATTGTTGATGTAATGTGTATAGAAAAAATGAAATGATATTTTATTGAAAAATGTTCGGGCATTTTTATTATACTAAATACAGATAAAATGAACGTTTTAGATAGCTTCGAATAACTACGGTATTGCAACTTTCTTTCTTTCCATCTTCCTTTTTTCCTTTACAGAGCCACTACTTGTACGTTTTTATAGTTGTTGTTGATTATTTTTTCTCACTTCTCAAGTATGGTTCATGCGCGAAAGAAACTTTCCGTTAAATGAAAGCGTTCTAAACGTCTATCGATAGCTTTTTCTTGTTCTGTAATAATGACGTTAATGTCAATATGGCCATTTTATATCACGTATGAGCTATCGTAGAAGCTCTACGAATACGCTGTCGATGTTTCTTGCATTGTTTGATTTCAACAAAGATAAAGAGAGAGAGAGAGAGAGTGAGAGAGAGAGAGAGATCCATTTACGTATAAAAAAAAAAAAAAAAAGCTTTTATAAAAGTCTTTCGCTAGACGCTTTTTCCCCTCATTCCTATTATGTTTTTTCTTTTTTTTTTATTATTTTTTTTAATTTTTTATTTTTCTTTTCATTATTTCTTTTATCAAGAGATGAAACTTAATCGATAAACGAGTACAAGTACTATGAGCTATTTTCATGTCAGTAAAGATGGAAATACCGACTCATAGTCGTTAATTATATAATTATCGGTATAAATATAGACAGTATACGCAGTATTTATGCGACGATATAGCGTTTTTCTTCTATTATTATACGATATTAACCAGTGTTCCGAAGTCTCAAAGCATGACGATTAATATCCTTATCTCGTATCATCGATCTCTTATCGGCTAGTTATTGGCCAAAGAGAAATAAGTAATTGACTTGATTCTTCCTCGTAAAACGGAGGAACGATATTATGACAGAATGTGATAACCGTGGCCTTACTTTCAAGAAACATAAATAATATGTTTCCTCATATTTAAAATGTACTTCATTTCCACGCGACACTTTGAGACTGGAGAACAATGGGAGATCATCATCTCGCCCATAGAGGAGTATTAATTATAATAGTTTCGTACAAAGGTGTAAGAACATTGTGTGTTTATAGTTAAATATTAAAAAGAAATATAATGTATATATATATAAAGAATCATATAAACGTATATATGTATATATGCATATATATATGTATATATTATATGTATATATATATTATACATATATATATAGATATATACATATATATGTATATATATGTATATATATATGTATAATGCCAGCTCGCCGGAGAAGCAAATTCTCAATATGGTCCTCCGCGCGAGCTGCTTGTTTTAAGCTTTTAGTTTTGCACATAACTTCCGTCTACCATTTATGCGCTATTTTTTCCATTTTTTTTTTAATTATTATTATCATTATTATAATTATAATTATAATTATTATTATTATTAATATTATTATTAATATTATTATTAATATTATTATTATTATTATTTAATATACATATATACACATATACATATACACGTGTTTATGTATATATATATATGTACCGACTGATCATACACAGACACACACACGCACACGCACATACCTGCACGTACACTAGGATACGTAAGAAAATGGCACCGTTCTTTCGAGTCTTTCAAAAAAGAAATTGTTTTAATAAGAAATATTTCACTTTACTTTTTTTTTTTTTTTTTAATGTATATAAAGATTAATTTAGAAGTGTCATTTTCAGAGTATTCAAATGTCCGTAGACGTTCGCATACATGGAGTATATGTGGACCAATCAATCATCATTTGTGCACGATACGCGGCAGCCAAAACCCGATTAAGATTTTTTTTCCTTTTCATCGATTCGCGAGTAAGTTATTCGCACCATCATTAATCTTGCTAAAAAAAAACTATATTACGACTTTGCTTTCTAAACAAATATTCATATTAGTTTTGAAAACGAATTGAGAGCATAAAATAATATTCATTTTACGATTTTTCCAGTACGAAGTTCGATTGTTTATCCAAATTAATAATATTTTGTTTATTCTATATTCGTTCATCGTTAATATTTTATATCATCATCATCATCAATTGTTGTGCTTTTAGGATTCTTCATAGAACGATGCTAACGATTTTTCACTAATTTCTCTCAAACAATTTGCACAATTTGCCGCTTTAAATGAAAAATAATAGTCGCTCTCGACGACACTGACGAAGGCACAGTCGTAAATTTCAATGGGTTTCCTTATTTTGTTTCTTTCTTAAATAATTATCATTTTACGATTTTTTTTTCTTCTCCTATTCTTTTTTCTATTTTATTATTTTTGTCGTAAGAAACGGCAGGAGATGTAGAATGAAATATGAGTATGGAACCAACAAACACCGAAAGTGATGTTTCTTAATACCTTGTCCCTTTTTGTTTTAATCCAATTTTTGTCCCGTTTCGTTGAATCATCATCCTTTCTCCTTCGCGAGTACATTTTTTCATCCGCGTACGGTTTTTGGCACCTGAAACGCGCCTTTCACTACGTTAATTAAAAATCCTCTATTATATGTCCTTTCTTTTATCTTTTTTTTTTTTGACTTCATCCCACCTGCTCTTGTCTGTCTTTCATTTCTCTTTTTGTTCTTTTTTTTTTTATATATATATATATATAAAACATAATATATATAATATTATTATATAATATATAAATGTTTACGTTTTGGCCACTCGGTTCGTGAACGTCGAAGCACGTTTATTGTCTGTGTTATGCGACGTTTAGGTATATATTTTTTTGTTTTTAGTTTAGAATAATTTTAATTCACTTTTATACAACACTTTCTTCATGGCTCCCTCGTATTCGTTTCTTCGTCGGGATAGATCCAGTGGACCATTACGAACGGCTCATCTCCTTCTCCTGGCTGTAGCTGCGGCGATCATTTGCCTTAGCATTGGTTCCGGAGAACATACTCGTGGATCACAGTTCATGTTTCCGTCACCTCCGCAACTGAAAGGCAAAAATAAGATAGAAGAGATAAGGTAAGTTAAAGTTTAAAGAAATATTAATTATTTCAATGTACGTTTAATATTGTGTACTTACGTGCAATGAAGGCATGGACCGGATGCGGATTTGATAGTTTCACCTACGCTGTACGCTTGACCACGAATTAGACAACCGTTTCGTTTCGCAGCGCCTTTATAGGCGTGCGTTAAAAAGTGTGGAGGTAACGTCGTTGTAGTTGTGGTCGTAGTTGTGGTAATGTTAAGAGACGTAGCCATTGATACGGGACACTCGTATCTAGGACAACAGAAACCACTGATAGGTTCCTCGTGACATCCTGGTATAGGTGGTGGACAGCTTTGCTGAAGACAGATAATATCACTTCTAAAGCAGAAGCAGAAATCGCATGGGTCGTCTCTTGGTATTTGTTGAGCAGACATGTAAACTTTTCCACCGTATCTACATGTGCCTGGACCATATATTGCTTGATCGTCTTCATCGTAATCCTCATCTGGATTAAGGTAACTACCACCGTGCATGGGGAAGTGAGGATTATCTTCACCGGACACTGTTTGTTCGGGATATTCTACCCCTGTTTGAGGTGCTACAGTGCTAGTGCTAGTGCTTGTCACATGAGGTTCCTCCAAAATTGGTTTGCCAGGTTGTTCAGCAGTTTCAATGGTATGATTGACTGGTTGTAAATCCTCATTGGATCCGATAGTTAATTGGCTTTCGGTTTTATTTTCCTGCTGTGGAATCTCTGAAGAAGATTCAGGTTCAGTAATATCGATATGTGGATGTATTTTTTCTTGGCCTCCTTCGTGATCTAAAATTTCTTCCGAAGTTTCAGGTAATGGTGTTTCAGTCGGTATTGGTTGTAATTTTGTAACGAGTCCTTCGATTGCCGATTGCGTTGTCTCCGGTTCTTCTTCTGGCAAAACTTCTGGTTCATGTTCCTGTGTTACAGTTGGCTCTTCTGGTAGTTTTTCTTCGGTTACCGAACTAATATTCGTTGATACGTGTTCTTCTTCTATAATAGTGGGTTCTGTGATTTTTTCCTCACCCTTTTGTGCTTCTTCTGATTTAGTTATTGATTCTTCAGATACAGGCTCAATTGTAGACTGTTCTTGAACTGAAATTTCGCTAGATACTTCGACTGGTTGAAGCTTTGTCACTGCTGATTCTACTCCACTTTCGGAAGGAGTTTCTTCAGTAGATACTGGAGCTTCTGTAGGTTGAACTGTTTCAGCGTGAATACTTGAAATTGTTGTTGCTTTTTCTTCGAATACGGTATGATCTGTTACAGCAGTTTCTTCTGATGGTACTTGTGCTGTTATTAAAATACTTTCCGTACTTTCTGGTGTTTCTAATTTTTCTTCTTTGATTGGAGTTACAGAATGTTCTTCTGCTTCACTGACAGTTTGCTCTTCAATGGGACCTTCCTGAATTGTTTTGATCGAACTAATTTCGACAGGTATCTCAGAAACACTTTCTTCTGCAACGGTTTGAGTTTCTTCTGCAACGGTATGAGTTTCTTCTGCAACGGTATGAGTTTCTTCTGAAACGGTATGAGTTTCTTCAGCAACGGTTTGAGTTTCTACAACTACAGTTCCTTCTGGTGACTTTTCTGTTTCACTTTCATATGTAGATGGTTTAGAAGTTTCTTCTTCACTGATTGGAGTTTCTGTTTTCTGTTTGGTTTCAGTGATTTGTTCTTCTGGCGTTGATTGCTCGATTGGTTTTTCTTGAGACGTTGTTTCAAGTTCCTTTAATGTAGATGATTCAATTATTTTATCTTCCTCTGTATAAACTTCACTTGATTTTTCTCCAATTGTAGAAGTTTCAACTGTTTCTTCTTGTGGCGTAGAAGATTCAATTAGTTTTTCTTCTGACGTTGAAGATTCAATTAGTTTCTCTTCTGACGTTGAAGATTCAATTAGTTTCTCTTCTGATGTTGAAGATTCAATTGGTTTTTCTTCTAACGTTGAAGATTCAATTAGTTTTTCTTCAGACGTTGAAGATTCAATTAGTTTTTGTTCTGACGTTGAAGATTCGACTGGTTGTTCTTGTGACGAAGAAGATTCAATTAGTTTTTCTTCTGACGTTGAAGATTCAACTGGTTGTTCTTGTGGCGTTGAAGATTCAATTGGTTGTTCTTGTGGTGTAGACGATTCAATTGGTTGTTCTTGTGGCGAAGAAGATTTAATTAGTTTTTCTTCTGACGTTGAAGATTCGACTGGTTGTTCTTGTGGCGTTGAAGATTCAATTGGTTGTTCTTGTGGTGTAGAAGATTCAATTGGTTGTTCTTGTGGCGAAGAAGATTCAATTAGTTTTTCTTCTGACGTTGAAGATTCGACTGGTTGTTCTTGTGGTGAAGAAGATTCAATTGGTTGTTCTTGTGGTGTAGAAGATTCAATTAGTTTTTCTTCTGACGTTGAAGATTCGACTGGTTGTTCTTGTGGCGTTGAAGATTCAATTGGTTGTTCTGGCGTAGAAGATTCAATTGGTTTTATTTCTGGTGTTGGATTTTCAGTTGATTTTTCTTGGGGCGTAACGGATTCAACTGTTTTATCTTCAAGATTTACCGATATTTCAGTCACTTCACTAACTTCTGAAATTTCAGTTGTCTGTCCTTCATGTACTTGTTCTTCATCTTTAGGTTTCTGTTCTTCAGTTTGCACAGCCTGTTCTGTTACAGCAGCTGTTACTGATTCTGGTCTTTCCGTAGAAGAAATTTTATCTTCAGAAATTTCTTCGACTGGATGTTGCTCAGTTGTTTCGCTTATGGGTAAGGTAGGTTGTACTTCGGTAATACTTTCAGAAGTTGTTGCTTCTTTTTCGAGAGGCTTCTGAGTAATTTCCTCCGGTTGTTGTTTGTCTTCTTCAACACTAGTTGTTGATATACCAGGTGAAATAGTTTGTTCTTCTGTAATGGTGCTTTGACTTATTGTTTCAGTGGTTTTTTCTTCCGATTGTTCTCTTTCAATTGAAATACTTTCAGGAGTTTTCTCTTTTTCCGGTGTAGTGATTTCAGATGTTTCCTCTTCTATTGGAGAAGTTGATAGAGTCGTTTGTTCTTGATCCAGTCCTTTAGTTGGTTCTTCCTCAGATTTGGTAGTCTGTTCTTCTATTGTCGTAACATGCTTTTCTATAGTAGCTGTAGTAAGATCTACCGATGGGATACTATGTTCTGTTACAGAAACTTCGGTAGATGAAGAAACTTCGGTTGGTTCAGAAACTTCTTTATCTGTTACAGCTTCTACCGGTTTTTCTTCTTTCTGTGCTGGCTCAGATTTTTCGGTTATTTCTTCATTTTCTTTATATTCTTCAGGCGTTGATGTATGAGTTTCTACTGAAACTATTGATTCTGTATTTTCTTCTATGGAGGGTAAAGGAGTTTCACTTTCTACAGTAACACTAGGTTCTATAGGCCCTGCCTTTGTCGAAGTACTGCTTTCTGTTTCCTCTGACGTTTCTGGTTTCGGCGTCTCCTCTGTATGTACAGCTTCAGATACTACAGAAACATCAGTTTGATCTTTAGGTTGTTGTGTTGGTGTTTCCGTAGACTCAAGAATAGATTTTGTTGTCTGGTCTATCGTTTTATCTTTGTCTTCGTGTGAAATCTTACCTTCTTCAACTTCCGTAGAATGACTGATCTCACTAGGAGGTGTAGTTATTCTTTCGTCAGCGGACACAGATTTACTTTCAGTTGCAGTTTCAGAAATATCAGTTTGCTCTTCAGTATTGAGTGATTGAATCTCAGTAGAAGTTTCTATAGTAGATTCTGATGTATTTATATTTGAAGTTTCACTTTCAGACTCTACTGTCTTATGTTCAACTGGTTTAGTTTCTGTTCCTTCAGATACTTGAGGAGTTACTTCGCTTGTTGTTATTAATTTAGTAATATCTGTAGACTCTTGTTCGGTGTAATTTTCAGTTGGACGTTCAGATGTTACTTCTATTTGTTCTTTGGGTTTTTGTTCTTCAGGCTTTTTCTCTTCAGTTGATTCTGTTACTATTTTTGTTTGTCCTACAATTTCTGTACTTTGTGTTATTTCTTCTTCAGTAACAGTAATGCCATGTTCAGTGGATACACTTACTTCTTGAACACCTCCAGATGTTACAGATTCTTCAGATTGTCCTTTCGTTACTTCATCAGATGGTTCAGAGACACTAGGTATGGAAGATTCACTTACGGTTTCCGCCTGTTCAGTCGTTTCTTTTGGCAAAGTAGGTATAATTGTTTCCTGTTTCTCTTCAGGTATATTTTCAGATACTTCCACTGAAACAGCAGTTTCCGTTTCTATAGTAACAGGAGCTGATGTATGTGTTACAATTTCTGGACCATGTACATCTTCAACGGTAGAACCAGATAACTCTTTTTCGGTAGTTTGATCTATGATTGATTCCTCGGTAGAGGGTAGAAGTTTAACGATCTCTTTTTCTTGTTCAGTGACTTCTTCAATTTTTTGTGTAGAAGTTGATAATGTAGATTCTGTAAATTGTTCACCCGGAGTTACGTTAGAAGTTTCTTTTAGCGGAACTTCTTCCGATGTTTTATGTTCTTCAATAATTGTGGATTCTTCACTAACAGATTGTATTGGTTTTTCGGTTACTTGTCCTTCTACTGGTGGTACTTCTTTTCTTGTTTCACTTTCCTGTTCTATTATATGGGGAGATGTTACATGTTCTTGACTTTCTCCTTCAACTGTATGATCGCTAGGTGGTAATGGAATCTCTGTAACCTTGGGAATTAAAGTTGTATGCTTTGGTTCTTCTTCTCCTTCTTCAAACTTCGGAGTTTGATGTTCAATCATATGATTGTCTGCTTCTAATTCAACTGTAGGAGTGGAATCACATGTGTATATTGGGCAACATGCAGATCCACTTGGATGTATTGGCATACAGTTAGATAGATGAGTTGGAGGTGGTGGACACTGCATAAGTTCACATTGAATGATACTACTAATACATTGACAACTCAATTGACAAGGATTCACGGGAGGTATAGCCGAGTTATTACCATAAGATTGCCCATCAACTAGACAATTACCTTCACCTGGTATATCTGGATGTGTAGGTTTAGATTCTTCTGGTTCAGTTATTTCACTTGTTGGCACAATTTCTGTATGCTCTTGTTCAGTTGAATGTTCAATTGGTTTTTCAGATGGTTCCTCAGTTACTGTCGATGATGGAGACGTTAATTCTACTACAGATATTTCCTCTTCGTTAGGCGTAATTGTTGATTGTTTTTCATGTGTTTCGATGGATTCTGTAGTTGCTTTCTCTTCATCAATCTTTATTGTTGTTTCGTGAAGTTTTTCTTCCGTCTCGGATATTTCTGACGTTTCTTCTTTTGCTACTGGTATTTCCGTTGGTGTTTCAACAGAACTAGGCAATTCGTGTTTCTCCTCTTCACTTGGTTTTTCTTCAACAATACCTTTGGCGTGATCTTCAATTTCTTGTTCTTTGGTTGTCGTAGACGATTCAACAGCAATCACAGTCTCAGTTGGTTCTATAGATGATACTTCTGGCTGCGATGTACTTTCATCGAATTCACCAGATATTTTAGTAGTACTTGAGATTTCTTTTTGATCATCAGGAATTGATTTTTCAGAAATTGATTCAATGGACGTAGATTCGTCCTGTTGTATTGGAGTTTCAGTAGATAATTTTTCTGTCACTGTAGCTTCGATTTCTGAATGTTCCTTTTCTTCAGTATGAGGCTTCACTGTCACTTCCAATTCACTTACAGGAGTTACAGTTTCGCTAATAAGTTCAGTAGTTGATTCATCGCTTATTACAGGATGTTCAGAAGATATTTCTGTCGTTTTATCCTCAGAAACACCTTTCTCAGCTGTTGAAATCACAGTTGATACTTCAGGTTGTTCACTAATTGGAATTTGTGTTGTTATTTTCTCAGTAATAATATCTGTCACTTCTTTTTCAAGAGGAATTATGGTTTTCTTTTCTTCTTCGACAGTAGCTTCAGTAGTTATTCTTTCTTCTAAGGTTGGCTTTTGAGTTTCCTGTTCTCCACCTATGCTTATACTTTCAGTTGATTGATTACTAAGGTCTTCTGCACCTTTACTAACTACAGTTGAAGTTTCTGTTGTTACATATTTGTCAGTAACAGAAGATTCAGTCTCGTTTTCTTCCTTCGTTTCTTTTTCAGTGATAGATGTTTCGATCGTTTGTGTTTCGATTGATGTTTCTTCTGTAGGTTCTTCTCCTTTTGTGGGTATCTCTTCAGATTTATTTTCTTCTTCAGATTTTAGTGTCGAAGTTTCTTCAGATTTTAGTGTCGAAGTTTCTTCAGATTTCTTTTCTTCTTCAGATTTCAGTGTCGAAGTTTCTTCAGATTTCTTTTCTTCCTCAGATATTTGAGTCGAAGTTTCTTCAGAAATAATTGTTGATTTATGTTCCGTTTCAATTAATGAAGGGATTTCTGTTGATTTTTCTGTTATGGAAGGTTCTTCTTCAATTAAAGAAGGTACTGATGTCTGTACTTCCACTTGTTCAACGCTTTCTGTTGGTTTGTTATCTGGAATAACCGATTGGTCAGGAATTTCCTCCGGAATGGTACTTTCAGTAACTTCAGGTACTTCAGGAATGTGTTTTTCTGTCGAGGCTTCTTCCTTCTTTTCTGTTATACTTTCCTCACTCGCAGTTTCTGAAGCAATAGTTCCTTCTTCACTAACAGCAGTTGGTTCGGTTGTCTTCACCGTTTGTACTTCTTCTGGAGCTTCTGTTTCAGATACTTCAACTCCGCTAGTAGTTTCTATTTCACTTGGCTTACTAACTTCTGGCGTTTCTGTAAGTTCGTTCTGTTCTGTTACATTCGATTCATCTACTTTCGATGTTTCCGTAGATTCTTTTGGTTCAGTTTCTTTGATAGTAACTTGTGTTTCTTCTGTGCTAGTAACCTGTGTTTCTTCTGCGCTAGTGATTGCATGGCTGCTAGTTGACTCTTGTTCAGAAATAAAACTTTCGGTTGAGATTTCTTCAGAAGATGGTTCATGTAATTTATCTTTGCTTTCACCTTCTTCTTTGTGCAATTGCTCTTTTCCTGCTTCTTCACTGGACGTATCAGAAGTTACTTCTTCCGACGAAGTTTCTCCAGATGTATCCAAATTAAGACCTTTGATTGATAAATCTTCATCGATAGTTATTTTTTCAGTCGATGGAACTTCAGGACCTACTGTACCCGTGCTATAATCTTCAGGTACGATTGATTTTTCAGTATGCTGAAGTTCTTCTTGTATAGTTGGTGCTTCTGTAGGAATCTGAGGTTCACTAGTTTTAGTATCTAAAGCAGAGGGAGCAATTTCAGAAGTAGATATTTCTTCTTGACCAGGTGTCACTTCTTCAAGATTAGGTTCTTCTGCTTTTATTTCAGTTGTTATTTTATTTTCTTCATGTTCGGTAGACGTCTCACTTTGAGGAGTCGAATCTGTTTCAGATTTAAGGACTTTCTCTGGAATTTCAGTTACAAGACTTTCAGGGATATGCATTTCTGGTTTTTTAATATCAATGCTACTTTCAGTATAGATTTCCGGAATATATTCTTTATCTTCTGCTTTGTATCCTGGAGTACTTTCAGAAATTTGTTTGTCTTTTTCTGTTTCTTGCTGTTCTTCGGTGCCTTGGTGTTCTTGTTGATTAATTTCATCTGTAGATAGGCCAAAGTCATCCTTTTTAGGAGCAAGAGGTGGTAGCTTATCTTTCAATCCTGATTCAGGTTCTGGGATTTCAGGTTTTTGCTCTATACCAGCTTCTGAAGATGGATATTGTTGTTCAGTTTCTTGAGACTGTGGCAAATTGGTAGTAATTTCGGCTGGTTTAATTTCTCCTGATTCAGTAACTTCTAGAGGTTTTTCGGATGTAACAGGTTCTATTTCGGGAGAAGCAGGTATAGCTATTTTTTCAGTTGGAACTTCTTCTGCTTTCGATGTAGTAGCTTCTTCTGGTTTCGACGTAATAGCTTCTTCTGGTTTCGATGTAATAACTTCTTCTGGTTTCGATGTAATAGCTTCTTCTGGTTTCGATGTAATAGCTTCTTCTTGTTTCGATGTAATAGCTTCTTCTGGTTTCGATGTAATAGCTTCTTCAGGTTTCGATGTAATAGCTTCTTCTGGTTTTGATGTAGCAGCTTCCTCTGGTTTTGATGTAATAGCTTCTTCTGGTTTTGATGTAGCAGCTTCCTCTGGTTTTGATGTAATAGCTTCCTCTGGTTTTGATGTAATAGCTTCTTCAGGTTTTGATGTAATAGCTTCTTCTGATTTTAATGTAGTAACTTCTTTAATTATTTCTGTGACTTCTTGCGGAACTCCAGTTTCTTCCGTCTTAATAGTTGCTTGTTCTTCGTTTTCAATTGGTTTAGCTTTTGTACTTTCATCTTGGTCAATTGTTTCTGTAGTTTTTTCCGACACTTCTTCAGTGGGTATTATTGCTTCGGTTGATTGTCCTTCAGATTTTTCAATTGGTTCCTGAGCAATAGTCGTTTCTTTCGATGGTACAGATACATACGAACTCTCAGTATTTTCTTGTTCGCTAATTGGAGATTCAGTTAATTCCTCTGTTTTTACTGCACCTTCAGTAGTTATTACCTGTTCTTCTACAGTGACACTTTCTTTGGTACTCTCAGGCTGTTCAATTTCTTGCTCTGTTGTTGAAGTTTCTGTTTTTGTGCTTAATCCTTCTACAGACGAAGGAGCTGTTGGGATGTTTTCAGTTACTGAAATCTCAGTTGCTTCTTGTTCACCTTCTGATGGTTTAACAGAAGAGCTTTCTGATGGTTCTACAACGATAGGAACTTCAGTTTCTTGTTCTAAAACGGGCGCTTCAGATTTTTCAACGATATTTGGCTTTTCAGTATTTTCTGCAACAGAAGGCATTTCTGATGTTTCCGTATAGGAAGGCACTGTAACCTTTTCAGTTGGAAGAGGTGTTTCAGTTTGTTCGACCGAAGTATGTTTCTCAGTTTCTTCTGTCAAGGTAGGTGTTTCTGTTTTTTGGTCCTCGATAATTTGTGTTTCCTCGGTTGGCTTAATTTCCGTACTAGGGACTTCTACGGGAGCCGGTTTCGTACCGTGTTCTTCTTCGGTAAGATTTACTTCCTCTGGACCATGGGTTGTTTCAAATTCAGGAATATCTTTTTTTTCTGTCGTCCCAGCAGATTTCTCAGCTTTAACAGGTTCTTCAGTATGTTCTACTTTAATTTCATGGTCGTGTGGTATCGCGTTGTCGGCACCAGGGAATGATTCGCTTGTAACTTCATGTTCTTGTTTTTCTACCTCTTTGATATTATCCGGAATGGTTACCATTGGTTCTACTTGATTAATTTCGGAAGTTTGTTCTATACTTTCTGGAATGGTTATTATTCCGTTTGTACCATCGTCTTCTGTAACAAATTAATAGATAAAATGATATTATATAAAGACAGTTATATCTTATTATTAATATTATCTTTTATATTAGAATAATTTGAAAATAATTCGCGTAAGTGTTAGTTATACGAGTATCGTTCTTACCACACTGATACGTGGTCGTACAACATTCTCCTTCGGGGGGAGGTAGAGCAGTACAGTTCTTTCCATGCTGTTTCATTGGTGCTCCACAGTCTTGAACGGCACAAGCAATATCGCCACGGAAGCAGTAGCAATGTTGGCAAGGTTGTGTCGAGTAAATCAACTCGCCGTCCTCGTAAACTTTATCTTCGTAATAACACTGTGGTGCTGCACCGGGAGCAATTGTAGTAGTCATGATGAGGCCAGGTCCAACCGTAGTTTCAAGTCCTTCATCGTATTCTGTTAATGTTAATTGTGCTTAATTATCGTCTATTATTCATAATCTATATTATTATATACGGAAGAACAAAAACAAATGTATCGCGTTATATCTGTCGGCAGCTAACAGATATATTCTTTGTTTAATATCAAATTATGTTCATATATATATATTTGACTGTGTAAAAGAAATAGGAATGTAAAGAAAAGATAAATAAAAAGTAAGGTTTAAACGACGTGTACACTGACTTGTACATCACGCTTGTCAGGAATGTCAAATTAGATATAATACGTGTTAAAAAATAATGAGGGTCATTAAAATTGACGCAAGAAAGACTACTCACACGAATCGTACGATATGCAAATGAAACTTACCACAGTTGTACTTGGCCGGACAACATACACCCGGTTGGTAGACAGGTCTGCATCCTGCCACGCGTAGAGTACACTCCTGTATAACGCAAGCAGTTCTGTTCCTTATACAGTAGCAAAGCTCGCAAGGATTCTGAGGATCGATTGGTAATTGGGCACCATCGGCGTAAAACCGATCATCCATTTTACATCCATAATTATCATGGAAACCAACTTCCGTTGAGTCAGATGTTGCTGGAGTATTGGTAGTTGATGTAAGCAATTGCACCGGTACTTCCGGACAAGTGATTACGGGGCAACATTGATCAGGTTTTTTTTCTACAGTACAGTCTTGTCCGATGGCTTTCGAGAAGGGACAAACTCTCAAATAGCACATCAACATTCGATTATGACACGTACAGTTCAGACATGGCTCGTTCGTTATGATTCTGTCACCTTCTTGGTAATGTTGAAAGTTGTAATAACAGCCTGTTGCACCTGTGAATTTTATTGATTCTTGTTAGACATTTATCGTCGATTATGCGTTATCGAGCTTTCGGTGCTAGCAATTGGTAAACATTGATTAGGATTATTTGTTTGTTTAAATTCATGAGTCGCATCGAACGTTGTTGTTATCTTTTCGAGCGAACATCAATCCAAGAACTTAATCAATTCGATTAGAATTATAAAACGTAGCGGTACGTGTAGCAGACGTGCTTGGTAAGCTACAATTAAAACGTCTATGGTCTATGACTAAGCGCGAGTTGGCTGATTAGAAACAGTAAAAGACAAGCTAATGCATGTATAGGTAATATCTATTTACGTACCTCCATCGTACTCTGCAACTTGTGTGGTATCATGGTCGTATACTGGCGCTGTAACAAAACCAATGCAGATGTTATTGACGCGGTAGTTTGCACGAATATTAGTACTTACGCATAATCCAATTTGGATTTAATTAACATTATTATCTGAATTTGCATCGAAGTAGTGATGCATCGATTGTATCGTAAAGTATAAAATAAAGAATAATAAATAGGTTGAAAATAATAGAATAAACTTTGCGTATAGATATAGTTGTCGATTATGTTACGAAATAAGTATGGTATTCTTAAAGACGATGCAATTTGATACCCGAGGGATTAGGTCGTCAGTTGGTATCTCATCTTTTTTCCGCGTAGAGAAATTTCAATGGGTAAAAAAAAATGTAACTACAGCGAAGAACAAATAATCTCGGGAACTTGAGCTTTCGTGTCTGGTGAAATCCTGTAGGGAGACGAGTGCAGCTACGGTGCTTGCAGTTTATCATAATAATTACCAGGCGACGGGAGGCGTTTGTCTGGAGGGTGAACAAGGCTTTAACAACGGAGTGAGTCAAAGCGTCATATGGCACGAGCGTACGTGGGCGAATTCTCGTTAACACCCTCGCCCCGGTCGTACGAATTGTATGCCGAGTGTACGCGGAATACAAAATTCTCTTTCTTCTCTTTCCTCTTTATCCTTTTATCCTTTTCGTACTCTCTACCTACGTTATGTACGTTTTTTTTTTCACGCTAGTCGCTTTTACAATTTTCTTTGGTATTAAAGTTCCGCGAGCGGAACTCGTCTTCGATTGTCCCCCTGGAATAGGACAATACATTCTCCTTGACGTCAATTGGCCGAGCTAGTTTTTCTGATTATTTTGAGAGTAGTTGGCTTATCTACGAACCCCATTCCTTCTATCCATTCCTTTAGTTTATGGCATTCATGAAATTGGTTTCTTTACTTTTTCTTTTTATAAGAAATTAGACGTAAAATTAAATAAAAATTATACTAATTTTCTCATCGAATTTTCTACAGTCAACGACCTATATGTGGTAGTACTATTTTTTATATTAGCCACTATACTGCCACAATGTCAACGCGAAATTGAAGGGAAAAAGGACCTTTTTACACAATGTCACAGATATTCTTCATTCTAAAAAAGTAGACGTTACTCTTTTAAAATGCATGAAGCGTTTCTGCGGAGGCTACGTGCATCGCGAGTCGAAGGATTAGTATCCCTTGTATCGCTCTTTCATTGAACAATACGTTCCTGGTAAAAAAGAATGTGACAACGGTTTTAAGCCTATTTCTAATTGAAACAATTCGATTCTATTGTAGTTTATTTATCGATCCTTTGATTTTTCGTTGCAAAGATTTTATAGTACGCGATAAAATTCCTGTTTCCAACGTAAATGAAGACGATCGATCGATCAAAGTATCTTTTATTGCAAAAATCGATAATATTTCTTGTTTAAAAATAAATAAATTATATAAAATATAAAGAGTCTTTCGGTGAGATAAAAAAAGATATTAACATTAGCATTCCATTCTGATCGCCGTTTTGCCTGTCGCGGAATCCGAAGCTGGCGATTTCCAGCGAATTGAATTGTACTGGGAATTACTAGCGGGTCTGTGAATGGGACTCCCATTGCGAGTCCCACGAACTGGGTATCCGCGTGCCTCCACGCATACGCGACAGACGTATGGGGCCTAGCACGTACGAGACTCTTGTATGTTGTGTTCGTATATACATCTACCCACTCGTATCTTGCTCCACCTAAATTATTATTATATGAAGGAAACATTGCACAATTTCCCTTATTTTATACGATCCAACATAATATTATTCTATTTCTATTATAACGCGATAAAAATCACTCCACTTGTAAATACTTAATTCATGATTTCTTTTTTTTTCTTGCAACAATTTATTAAACTTTTTGGTTAATCGTATATTTTGTACTATGATCAATGTTCATTCAATTTTTTCCATTTATTTATTTACTTTCTGTTTTTAATTTCTTTCTTTTATTCCAAACAAATCGCGAGACTAAGACGAATCGTTTTATGCAAGGCTTCTCTACCGAGTAACGAATATATTAACCAGAATGATGTTGCATCATTTTATGCACATCTCCGTTTTGAAAAATACACAGAAAAATTGCAATTTAGTTTTGTCGTTAATGCGATCGAGGAAGACGAACAAGGATAGATAACTGGATTTACTATTTGGTAGAAATAATGATATTAATTTTTTTACTGAAATATAAAAGGAATTGAATTTGACAAAAAGTGTTGTTAGATTTTAATAAAATCAGTAACAGGGATTTAAGAGTAAGTTTTTTTACGAGAGAATATTACATTTTCTGATTTTATTGATATATTAATCGAGTATAGGAAAATCTTATTTATCCTTGGAATTTATCGTATGTAAATGCATCGCAACGTTATTTTCCTCTTTAGTTCTTTACCCATTTTTTTTTTCCTTTTCCTTTTCCATTTCCATTAACGTTCCTTTCTGTCACACATCTTCTATGACTTAACATATATTTTTTTATTTCATTTATACATTTTAATTCCCTTTTACGTTATGTGACACGTACGGATGCAAAATGCTGATATTATATATCACAGGTGTGAGTGCATGATACAGATTGAGAGAAAAAGAGAATAAAAGAAAGAGAGAGAGAGAGAGAGAGAGATGGAAGAACCCATTACGCACATTATGAGATCATTCCCGGCGGCCTTACCTCACGAAAGTTCATTACCATCAACCATACATGGTTGGATGAATACCTGGCTATAATTCTCGACGTATCGCGTGCACGAATTTCTGCAACAGATGTCGCTTTCAAGGTCATGGTTACCCTTCGTCATACTACGAAACGAGGACGTCTCGTAATATGGGAGAAGATTTATACTTTATTTTAATAATTAATCGATTGGAGATACGATTGAGATGAAATTGAAAAGATTAAACAAATAACTATTAATTAATAATCAAAAATATTTAATCAAAGAACGATCAAGAGAGGTTTTTATATTTTTTTTTAATAAAATTATTGTTTGTTCTTATAGATCATGGGATGTATGGGTAAAATAGTATTGAAGATTGAGTAAAGTCTTTAGGATTTCAATGTTACACATATTTTGATTACGATAAGCTCTCAGCTTCATTGGTACATGTAAATATATATATATACATGTATATATATGGAACGACTTGGGGAATCAGGTGCGTCAGAACATGAACTGTATGTGGGCAACGTGGTGTGGTACGCGCGGTCAGTGACATTTCCTCCAGAGCCTTAAGAGGTAGCTCTCTTCGAAGGCTACACAGGTTTGACCAGAATTCTTGTTGCATCGCACGGATGTAGACGCGAGGGTAGAAACCGCTATATAGCGTAGTTCTCTTCCTATTATATTATCTTCCTATTTTGTCTTCTCTCTTTCTCTCTCTCTCTTTTTTTATCTTCTTTTTTTCATTTTCTTCCTTTCAAATTCAAATGTTATCAAACATTCTATACATCATTTATTATATCATCGAAAGTAGATTCCAAAGTAGATTTTTCTTTCTTTTTTTCTTTTTCAACGCTGAGTCTAGAATTATATCGTCATTTTTCGTCTTCGTTTCGCTTGAGAAAATTCACAATTTATTTCTATCAATGTAAATTATATATTAGAGTATAAAGTATACAGAAGAAATATGTATTTTATGTATTTCTACTAGAAAAGCGCGTTGAATAAAACCGACAGACAAGATCACCCAGTGATCTCGCTTCGATAGACGAAAAGAATCGGTTTCGCTCAACAGATTTCTCCCCACTTGCTTTCGTTCAACCTGGTTTCTTCATCTTACCGCAACAGATTGACGAGGAGAAATAAGATACTAGGAACGATGCGAATCTTCGATCATTATCTATGAAACATTATTTCGAGTAATATAATATTCTTTTTCGTTCTTTCTACAAACATTTTTTCGCGTAATAAAATATCCAACTTTTTATATCTGCTTTCTTTTTGTGTTTGGTGAAAATACATATACGAGTTGTTCGAATATATCGATAGATCAATAACACGTATGACGTAAACGTATGAAGAAATGAATAGTATTGCAATATTGAATGAAATAAAACGTGAATGCTCTGATAAAAAGTATGATCATAAATTAGAAACTAACCGAGAACTAGTAGAGAGTACTTTTGGTCCACGGGAAAGCACCTTGACCAACGACTTGGTCAAAGCCAGGGTTAAATACTATGAGGTAAGATATCTATGGTCGAAGAGAAAGGAGCGCTAAGAGGTTCGACGGCCTGTTAGCTCGTTCCTTCGGACCTTGGCCTTGTATACTTACGTGTCTGCACACGTATGAGAATTCTACACCAACGTTAACTCGTGCCCGAAAGTGTGTAGAAATAGTTAGAATTAATTGGTGTTTGTTTAGACATTGGAAACGTTCTAAGTTACACGAGATTCATAAATAATTCTTGATTTGTAATAATTACTTGAAAAGGGGAAATAGAAGATGTAGTAAGATTTATTACTCGTTCTACTCGAATGAATCTAAAATGTCGAAGCTAAATGATAATGAACATAGAAAGAGAGAGAGAGAGAGATTGAGAAAAAAGTAAAAATCAATTTTTATATTAAATTAAAACTTACCAGAATGCGTTGATTGCGAGACCAGGAAGATCACCAAGCAAAGAATTATTCCAGATCTATAGGAGCTGGTGCTCAACGCCGACATGTCGTTACTTATTTTCCGTCCTCTGTAATAATACGAGATAAAACGTACGTTAGATTTTGTAAGAATTATTTACAAATATTATCTTTATAGTAGATATTATATTCTATTTAATCGTTTTGGTAATTTCTATAATAGACTGCGACGATTAAAGAAAGTTAGATTAAATGTAAAATCACTTAGAACGATTATACTATTATATAATAATATTTGTACAGTTACTTAAAAAACCTATCAAATTTTATAGAGTTTTCTCATTCAGAAGCTTACGTAAGTCTGTAAAGGTCTGTAAAGTCAGTCAGTTATAATACGGACAATTTAAAAGCCATAAAACAATCTTGAAAAATATTCATTGGTAAGGGACAAATAAGAGAGACTCTCTCGTTAAGTCACGTTTCGTTCTATTGGAACTGTCAAGCCAAGTTCTCTTTGACAGGTGGACGTGTAATAGCAGATTCTTGGTAACAGGCCAATCGCATACCTTCGCACTTTGACTTGGACAGTTCTCGCGAGCGAGTTATGAGTTGTATGCGAATGAATCTCGGAAATGCTTCGAAATACATGACACACGTATCGATGAAAGTGTGAAAATCCGTAACGAGTGTGCCACCGACGTTTCTAGAATTTATAAACAATGCTGGGATGCAATTAAATGCGTTTGCATTCGTTCGTGTAGATATGCTGTACGCATTTCTTGACTACGGTATCGTGACTTCAGAATGTTTAACTACGTGGGAAAATAACTGTTTTTTTTTTCTTTTTGTTTGTTTGTTTGTTTGTTTGAACGTTCTTTTGACAGGTTTAGAAACAGCCTCTTTTTCTTTATTGACGTAGGTATTCGTTAAGAAAGAACGTGTATAGATGATGGGAGTAGAATTTGTATGCCTTAGATTGAAGGTTGTTCGAAGAAAAAGGAACACCTCTATCGAATACCTGCGCGAATATGTGAATATATATATATATTTGTATACACATATACAGGGATGTTGAATCATTGCGAAATCGTTGAGTTCACGGAACGATTAGACGAGGGTAATCATGAAGAAAAAGAAGAAGAGGAAGAAGAAGAACGGTCAAGAAGAAATCGAAAAGGCGAGGGAACTTTTGCGAACTCTTAACGCATTCCAGCTACGACAGCATGCTCAATACAAAGTAGTATCGAGATAAAAGAGCGTGGGTTGTTACTCGTCTGCCGTGACGACTTCTTTTCTCTGTTCGTGACCTCTTCCTTTTTTCTCAAAGCCGACACTTCATTGTAATATAGAGAAGCAACGAGAGACGTCTAAGTACTCTAAACGATTTCTATGTACTTGTGCACGCTCGGTAACGATTCTGTATATACGCTTTTATTCCTTGCGTATCGTCGTCAAATTTCTTTTATCTTTTCCCGTTTTACTTTAACAAAAATCAATAAAATCAATAAATAATCACGAATATTATTACCTATGTAGAAAATAATTTCCTATTTAAGATAATAGAAATTTAGGATACTATTTGAAATGTGTCAATTGAAACGGCTTATTCTTTATTTTAAAAATAATTTAAAAATCATCGTTATTTCTACCAACCTGTCTTTTTGACTTATTTTTTATACAGTTCGAACAGCTCCGTGTGAACACCGTAGACCGTGCTGGAAGTTAATCGCGACCTTACGTCATTGCGTATTCACGGTACGGCCCATTGAACAGGGGATTTCGGTGAATGGGTATTCCAGCGTACATCGAGGACACGAGTTTGCATGATTGCTTCGTGCTCGAACAATTCGAGATAGAGAATGGCGTTTTTATTTTGTATTTTTAGTTTACTAATGTCGATAGATTATATATCTCGATTTACTTAACTAATATATTAATTGTACGATAATAAAAGTTTCATTTATCGTAGCTTAAAATGTTCTCGTTCGATATTTGTTTAACGGAAGTGAAGTGAAACAAAAAAAGAGAAAAAAAAAATGAAAGAAAGAGATAGATAAATACAGAGATTAAAAGAGAAGTCAAACACTATGCCTCGTCTTTCGAGTTTCTACAACGAGTTAGGTCACTCTCGTGGCACGCTACACGTATTGTCGTATCAATGGCAATCAGGAAATAACGCAGGAGAGTTGCATGAATGGAATAGATGCGAGCACATGTCGCGCCCACGCACAAGTTTTTCCCCTTCTCTTTTTTCCACGTCAGATTCATTCCTCCTTCTCTCTTTCTCTCTTATATCTTTTTTCCTTCTTTCTCGGTCCATCCACCCGATTCGTTGCAGTTCTGCATTACTTTCAATCTTCCTAGCAGGACCAGCTCGTATAGCTCGTAATCGCTGAACCAAGACTAATTTCACTTGCGCTCTCGATACGCAAGGCACCGTGTCCGTGTAACAACTTGGGAAGTGGGGGGAGGGTTGGAAAACACGAAATTGTTTTACAAGATAGAAAAAAAGTATTGTAATTCATTTCATTATACGATTTAACGAATAATAGATTTTATTTTGTCCACTGAACCGTAGTTTTTGTTTATTATTAACTAAAAGGTTCTTTCTATGGGATACGTTTATGTTTTTTCTTTTTTTTTCGAACGAGCAATGTTCAACGTAATTTCCTAAACCGTTAGACACATCTATTTTCTTTTATCTCTTTTACTATCACCACGTACCGATAATTTACCGATCGATAACAGCTGGTACGTGCCTGGTTCAAAGGTTAAACACCAATAATTTCGTTTCTCTTCCTTTCCTTCCTTCGTGACAGCTGGTCTAGTGATAATTACAGTGACATAAAAATATCTTTCCGTGAGTCCTATGTTAAAAGACAACTAGTCGCCAATGGGATGCACCCACGGGTTCGACAGAACCAGGCTGCCTGCTTTCCTGGCTGTTTTCCTGCCTGCTCTCAAGTATTCCGTTAGAGCCCGGAGGCTGCATTCGTTCGCCATTATCGTGGAATGCGGAATATGATTACCCTTCACTTGGGAACTTAAGAGATTCGACGTCGCATCTTTTGGTTAAGTAAGACCGTAGGGGAGGTTTTGTCACGGTATTACGAATTTAACTTTAAAATTCATACCACTTACAAATCTTTAAGACAATTTAGATTAATTGTAATTGTGAGTCGGGTATAATCAGATGGGAAATAGATTGATCATTATATTTAACCAGTCAGAACACGCAAAACAATAATTTATCACTTATACGTAATTATTGATCTCGAGTAAATATCTACTATGTAATCATGATAAATAATTTGACAATTAAATTCTGTTAACTGCGTATATAGAGAAAATCTGAACATATTATGTAAAGGAAATGATCGTATGGATGCACGTTAAATAAACACGTTTGAGAATAGTTAACATCCGTTGTGTGGCATAGATTACGCATAGATCATCATACACAGCTCCCTGTGCATCCGTTTTATCGGTGAAACTTACAGTTATTAAGAGGTATAATATAGCTAGAAAGTATTTGACTACCCATTGGTTATCGTGTTTAACTCGATGTTCCTTATCCCTTCTATTTCTTTACCTTTCTTTTTTTCTTCTTTTCCTTTTCTTTTTTATCTCATAAGAATTGTTGGAAGGAGTATCCTAAACGTAGGAGAGAAAGGATTGATGGTCGTTGAAGAGTATCCAAACGTCAGAGGCTCGAGATGGAACCTCGAAAGGGATCTCCAATGGCATAGTGACGCAATAGAAAACGGTTATTTCCGACAAGATACGACTGCGAAGAGGTTTCCGAGCATAGTCTTTGAGAATGACTAACGGGCTTGTTCGTCTTTCGTAACAGGTGAATTCAATAGCCGGTGCTCTGGTACTTCGCTGCTGCTTCATCTTCTCCTCTCTTCTCCTCTCTTTTCCATTCCTCTCCTCTTTAGCGGGCCTACGTGCGTTTCGACGACTAAAACTCGATAATTGACAGCTATCCGTGTGGGGAGAAAGAAGGTGGGGAGAAGAAGATCTTCTTGAGAGTGTTTCATTTTTCTCGGGATAACTGTATTCTTTTTTTCAAGTGCTTCGCCAGCACTTTCGATGGGATCCTTAAAACGTTGCTTCATTTTTTCTTCATTTCATTCACTTTCTCATTCTCTCTTTCTATCTCGTCCTCTTATTTTTAATGTATTTTTTGTTTCGTTAGTTATTTTTCTTAGGTTGCATTTATGAATTCGTAATTTGATATTCTAAAATGAGATATTCTACATTCCAATGGATAACCATAATATCAAGTAGTATCAGTAAAGTAGACAAATTGTAAAAATAACGCGGTTTCGATATTGAAAATTCTTCAAATATCGTAAAATGAGTTATTACTTGTATCTGATTGTTTTGTGATTCTTGAAAAGATAAAGTAAATCGAGTTGAAATGTAAACTGAAAGAGGTCGAGCTAGATTTAGTGTGAGTTTGTAGATTCAGAATGTAACAGGGTCAGAGATCACAAGATCAATGCGGAGGTGGAGTTGTGGAGGCGGTTAAATGAAGTTATGCAAATTACGAAGAATAAACGGATGAAAGTTCCGTGAGGCTGCTATGATTAACAGAAGAGATCAACCACCGATGTTTCTCCCAAGCAACCGCCTGAACCTGGGAACTCTTCCACGGTTAATTATGACAATTAGCAAGTGCTGCTGTTTCTAACTCCGCTTCCTTGCTCTCTCTCTCTCTCTCTCTCTCTCTCTTTTTCTTTCTTTCTTTTTTTCTCTCTCAGATTTACACAAGTATGCACGTGTAGACAAATACACATATGTTCTTCTTTCCTTAATGCACAAAGTGTTTGGCCCTTGGTAGAGGGAAGCTCTTGTTCTGTCACCTTCAAAGACACTAACTTCCGTGTGTCAGGTTGCGAGCACACTTCTACGACTGACCCTGGCTAGCAGGCGCGGGATAGGTTGACAGGAAGACAGGCTCGTTACACGATCGTCAAGTAGTGATCTCGATTCGAAAAGAGCCTCTTGTTTCTTGTAATTATCTCTGTGAAATGTATGCCCATGCTGGTGCGTTTCTTTTTTTTTTTATACACAATATTGATATTAAAATATTTCTAATGTACATTTCTAGATACACATTCCTGTGTATGGTAATAAATTTCTAATAGTCAATCGAGTTATTAAATTGTTTTACACGTTACTTATTAATATACATCTACAAATTGAGCAATATATTTTTCAATCAATATTCTCTATACGAAATTATCTTCAATATTTGTAATAATTTTTAATTTGTATTACATCTTAACTTCTTATAATTGTACTTTCTATTTTTGCATTAATCATTTTAATCTAGTAATAAAAAGAAACTAAAATAAAATCTAACAAATTTACGAAACATATCAACTCGATGAGGTTTCCGTAAGGAACGTCGAAAAATGAGGATAACGTGAAAATAATAAATAGTCATTATATATTTTTCTTTCTCTCTGTGGAAATTCAAGTGGAAATTGTTGAAAGCAAAGTCCGTTTAAAGAACGAAACTGCATTTGGTGGTTTTTTTTTTCGGTCGATTATAAGTAGGGTTTAAGTGACTATCGAGTATTCATTACGTCTAATGACCTCTCCGAGCGGCAAGTGCTTTTAGGCACGAACGATGGAACGTGAGGTGGTGATGGTGGTGGTGGTGGTGGTGGTGGTGGTGGCATCGGGAGGTAGTGCCGGCATCGGGAGGTAGTGCCGACGGTGCAACGAAGGTACTCGAAACAATGGGCTTCGATTACTCAGGGCCTCGATGTTCATATGAGGGGTGCTCGTGCAACAGGTCGGTACGGTAACACGTACATGCTCACTATTTATAAGCCTACCTGAGCTAGAATTACGTGTGTTGTTCGAAGATAAACCTACCAACTCTTCGTATTCCCCTAGAAACGCCTGTCTTTATTTATCTCTCTTTTTAACTTAGACTAAAAAAGAGAGATAAAGAGAAGGAGAGAAAAAAAGATAACAAAAAGTCTTTGAAGATTTACCAAGAGAGGAAGAAGAGTCTCGAGGCGTCAACGAGGCTCGTTGTCTCGCTTGAAACCAATCTTCGGAACACGATTCAAACTCCGTTACATGATAGTTATCGATTTTGTTGATAAGCTATCGGAAACTTGCCTTTTCCTTCATTACATTCCCATCAATCTCATTAATCATCATTTCTTCCTTCGTTCCGGGTTGGAGTTTCAAGAAGTACTTGATCATTTCATGTAGGAGTGAAAAGGAAAAGATATTTTCATTGCAATAGAAATAGTGTAACGTTTGATTCTTGTTCTCTCTCTTTTTCTTTACAATTGAAACGTCCTCACAATCGATCTTGATCAATTTTTCGATCGAATAGTTGTTCGATCGTTCGGTATCACGTAATAACGTATATTACATGATATTTTAATACCTTGTTGAAAGATCTCATCGTATCTTGTCTGTGAATAACTTTGATGAGATACACATCTCTGCTATCTCGTTTCCACCTTCTTCTTCTCTGATTATTTTTTTATATATTACTTTTAATGATCTATTTATGTAGCTGTCTTCGTTGCTTTCTCAATTTTCCTATCCATATTTTTTTCCCTTCTTTCTCTTTCTCTCTGCGTGATTCTATACGCATTTCTATAGGCAAACGCACACCGCGAATTTCCAACACACAATAACGACAGGGTATAATGATCGTTCTTTTATCCTTAATCACGAGCTCACACTGAACGTTAGCCTCATGGAGTACCTACTACCTTGCGCCACCATACAATTAACTCGATATTACTATCGAGCATACAACTCGACCCTAAGTCGCTTGCATTCTTCGCATTCGCCCTACTCGACCGCGTGTATCTCCTGTATCTATCAGGAAAAGGGTAATAAACGTGTAATCTTGCCTTCCGTTTTCTCCCTCCCCCTCTCTTTTTCTCTCTCTCTTTCATTCTTTTTATCTTCTCTTTCCATTATTTTTTTTTTCTCTTCTTTTAAATTCGTTCGTGTATTCTTTGGAAGCATGAAGAATGAACTTGGGGTTCTTAACAATTTTGCTCTTTCGTAATTCCTTCCGGTTCATATTATCTTATGAACGAACAAAATATTTTCTTTGGATTGAAACATTTTTCTTTCTTACTCTTTCATATATCTTTCGAGATTAAAGAAGAGATTTTACATTAGAAAATTGTATAATCCTCGTAGATTTAACTAAATTCACAATGGGATAATAAAAATGGAATTTATTTTTAATATTTTTACTATTCTCCTGTACTAACATTTCATTTTCCATCGTTGCTTTTAATCTTCCACGTTCTTTTTACTTTTTATATCTTCCCTAGCTTTTCTTCCTACTTCCCATTCTTTTCACATAGGACGTTCCTGTAGCAAAAGACGAGGTATTTTAGTTTGAAATTTTCGTCGAGAGAAATATTATTTTGGATAAACGATGTTTATTCGTATAAATTATGTTAGATGATAGATAAGTATTATTATTGTTGATATTGAAAATATATCGTTTTAGTTGATTTTCTTGTTATCATACGGTAGACGATAATGGGGCGTTGTCGATATGATAAAGCAACCACTCTCATCTATAATCGGAAACTTCGGACGCATTACAAAATCGATCGTTGCTATTCGCGCGTAATAACAGGAAGAACCTTCGTTCGATCATGATAATTAAAACACGGCACGGCTGTGTAATCTTCAGCCTATTAAAGGCCATCAATTACACGTGGCTCCTCGTCTCATGGCAGGGCAGCATCCTCGAGCTGAATCTTGTCTGAGAGGTGCATAATTTAGGACGTGGCCACACTGCCATCACGTTTCGTTCGATAATGGTCGACCGGGATTTTGCGAACGAATCGATACGCTTCTTGGAAGGGTCGACGATTTAAGAAGAGTGGAGCCACTTTCAAAGAATTTCGATGAAGTTCCAATGGGTCCTTGATTAGAATTTCTTCTTATTTTTTTTTTCCTTTTGTTTGTTTGTTTGTTTTTTTTTTAATTCCTTTAAGAAGCTCGTATTCGCGTCTTTCTTATAGAAGAAGAAGAAGATGACCATCTTCTTTTCTCTTCTCTTTTTTTTTTTCTTTTTTTTGCGGACTTGTGCCTGATCGAGGGCTACGAAAGATTGGAGGGTAGATCGGATTTTTCTTACTCGAGAAGATGGACCTTCGTTTTGCGTTGATGTATTTTCTTTTTTTATTCTTTTTTTCATACGTTCGGAACGTCGATGAAATCACTCGAATGCGTTATACACTCTGGTATACGTATTTCGCACGTAACGCAATTCGTTTTGGTAATAGAAGTGTGGCAAAAACTTGAAAATCTTTTGGGTCGAGAATTTTTGTCGAGATGGGATCAGGTTTCTGAAAGTATCCTCGATATTTGAGAATATTGGGAGTCCCGAGAATCCCAAGAATCATGAATCATGTTTCGATGATTAACTTAAAATACCTTTTTCAGTCAAATTCCTTATATTTATCAAGTATATCGCTTTGAGCAATAATTTTCAATTTATTTAGCAAAAATTAATTGAATTTTTTTACTTTAATAATAAAATAACACGTAAAAATTGTTATTCGATTAGTCGATCTATCTCAAGTATCGGATTAAACAAATTTTCGCGTTCTCGCATACATCTCTTGGGTTATTGTTTTTGTTATTGTTTGTTTGATCAGTCATCTGAGAAATTGCGAAAAATAAAACATGTTGTATTCGAAAGAAATGCATAAAAGAACAATGAATGATACAGACCATCAACAACAAAGAAAACCAGTCGGTCTACTATAATAGGTACCCCCTACGCTAACATAAAAACTCGATATACCGGACCTACGGCACTTTGCGGGACAAACCTCTTTCTTTTCTATTTCACATGTATGACCTCCGTCAAGTAAAGTCGCGTTAAACCAAATGTTCTCTTAACACGGTAACCTTTCCCCTAGTGAACCTACTTTGATCCTTTAAATCTCACATCTATCCTATATTAAAAAATTCCTCCTTTCATTTTATTTATCTTTCTTTGTAAATTCTAAATACGATCGAGATGACAATTGTAACGATTAATACGAATCCATGATTTCCAATAATCGAAGATAGAATTCGTCGATTATCTTAGGAAATACTTCTACGTTTCTCTATGGTGTTTTATCGATCTCTTGGATGCATTATGGTTGAGTTGGATGAACGCAAAGTAGAAACTGAGAGAAAGAGAGACAGAGAGAGAAAGAGAAAGAGTAAGAGTGAAGAAAATTATCTGTTACGGAGGGAGCAGCAACTACCAGCAGCCAACAGCAGCAACACCGGTACTGGTGATTAATTATCATGCAAAGTAGCGGTACCAGCGTTCTTCGTCCTTTAAAAGCGCTCGTAAGGAAGAATCGATGCGTGCGGTGGCGGCAGCATATTAGCGGCATATTGCCGACATGTTCCTACCTATACCTTCAACCCACGATATATCTTTACATTAAATGTTTCTAACTATAACGTATATACTTCGGTTTATCCTACGTAGAGAAACATGCTTAGAAAAAAAAAGAAATAATGAAATTACATGTCGATTAATCGCACAATATTACTATTTTCCTCCCTTTTATTTTTATTACGAATTCTTCCGTACTTTAAAGTCATCGATTTGCCATTAGGACGAATGATTTTTTCAATGGAGGGAATATATTTTTTGTTGAAGTGTTTTTACTTTGCAAAAACGTGAGGCAGACGATTCAATTGTTCGATGATTGAATACGCGCATGCAGGAATTGTAAGAAACGGTAATAGAAAAAAATGCATTTTTTGCAAGCATTAAATGCAATTTAAAAGGAAAATTTGTCGGACGCATATTTTCACGATTTCTTCATGTTCTTTTGTGGTGGGTGACTTTTGTCAATTGACAAAAGATTCGTGTACTTTTTTATTTCGTGGCGTACGACGGACAATGACTATGACGAACAATAAGGAATTATCGGAGAACTTTTTCTTCTTTCTTTTTTTGAGGTTTGCATTTGTAGTCGATTGGGATTTGCTAGATTAATGTTTGTTTCGTCAACGATCATTTTCTTCCTCGAGAATTTGTTAATAAGGTTAATTTTAACCTAGATGCAATATCAGATTTCAGAACTCATTTGTATATTCTTATCAAATCATGTTTGGGTGATTACGATAAACGTTAATGGGTGTTGCGATGAATAGCGAATATTTGACGAAAGAGGACGGTACTGATTTATATCATCTTCATTTCTTTCTCTCTCTCTCTCTCTCTCTCTCTCTCTATCTTTCGCACGGCAGTAATTCGTTTAATTGTTTCCTTCAGCAAAAGAATAATCGATGATATCTTCGCACTGCTTGGAAACAATCCGCTAGAAAATACATCGGAGTAGCCGGAGTACGCACAATGCTGATTATTTTTCCTATAAAAATTTTGCGAAGAGATATATTTTGCGTCGGAAGAAAATTCCTACAGGAGATTATTATAAGATATAATTAATTAATGACATAATTTTTTTGTTTACGACCCGTACACGTGTTTAAGAGTTAAAAGAGTAATTGAGAAGATGCTAATGATAGTAGGCAGGAGAATGAACGCATTCATATTTTCGTAGGAAAGCATAAGTCATTGAAAAAAAGAGAGGATACGTACGCACACCAAAAGGGAAGTTTTCTTTCGTCCCCTTTTTCGACGAGTCGTGTGTGTTTACACGTCTCACAGAGAAAGTCTTAATGTTAGTGGTGGTAGTCTCATGAACGCGCGTGCGCGCAGTAATGTTATTTACCCTGCGTTTACAAGGAAAACCTGAAATAGTAAGTTTGCTTTGGGCGCGGTACCCCTTGGCGGCTCGTTACTTTCTTCTCCCCATCTCATTTTATTTTTTGACTCACACCATCGTCGAAGCATTCGTATCCCCTACAAGACGACGGGTCCTCCATCTTCGACTCTCGTCTTTGTGAGCCACTTAGCGAGGAATCGAGGAGGGCAAACATGGTCTTCTTGGAGTCCTAAGTAAGGTTTTCTCGATTTTACGTGGGAAAAGGATACATCCATCCGAGCGTTTATTAAGATTCTTTTATTTTCTTCGAGTACACATTTGCTTCTCAGCAAATGGCTACCTTGGCAGAGAATTATTTTAAGATCCGTCTAATATATGAGAGTAGAAACGATAGACAGTGTAGGAAAGAGTTGAGAGAGAAAGAGAGAGAGAGACTAAGGCAACGACGTTGTTTTCCACGCACGATTCTTTGTAAGGTCGAGGTGAAGGGACCTTAATGACTGTATACTGAAAGACGAGTACGGAGTTTTAAAGAAACAGCGGATCCTGTTCTATCCCGAGAAGAAGCCATGCGCACCTGTATCGACCTTTACCGAAGTAACGCGGTTCAATTCCTTACAAAGTCATGAGTGCACTTTTTACGCGAGGTTTTCAGATCAACGCGACATCTCGACTAGGAAACCAGTATAAGGAAGGACAGGGTTGATAGTTGGAAGAATAAGAGCTCCTAAGAACCAGCAGCTACGATCAACGTAAACGACAATTCCATGAAATTAAATGCAAGACTTGAGTTCAGTAATTCTCATCAAACGCGTTACGGTATCTTGCTGACTTCAGAAGAATATAAAACGATATTTCCAGTTTTATAATATTTGAAAAATATAGACTATTTATTTGATGATGTAGATGACTAATGTTACTTTAATAATCATATTTTAGTGGTAAGGCGATAAAGCTCCCGGTATTACGATAAACGAGTGATTAAAATCGAAACGAATCAGCCGGTCGCGAGAATAGATGTTCACCGAAATCGGTCATCCGGGAAATTAGGTGAGAGATAGAGAGATAGAGATAGAGAAAGAGAGAGATAGAGAGATTCAGTGGTAGCATCCTCATCGTATAATAAAATGTTCGAGCCACGGAGTCTGTCTCGGTCGGTCCCCTTCGTTTCGTCATACATCCGGCTTCGGATTGGTAGAGCCGAATAATAATTCCGCGACGTTCCGATCTACCCGGCGACAAAGCAGGAGATAAAAAAAAAGAGAGAAAGAGAGAGAGAGAGAGAAAAAAGAGATGGTCAGGACGTTGTTAACACGTCGGCGAGGAATAATAAAGAGTAAATAGAGTAGAACGGGTTCGATCGTGCCGTAGCCACACACAACGACGACTAGAGATTGTTCTGGTGGTGGTGGTGGTGGTGCCAGGTGCCAGGCTACCCCTTGTGTAACCCCTATAAATAGCACATCGAAGAAAAGAGGTGCATCCTCGTCGTCTATCTTCTACCACGACGACCAAGAAATAAAAACGGTGTCGAATACGCTTGAGTTGGTCCCTGCTCGCGAAGAGATACAAGCAAGCCCATCGGCTTCAGGATGGCGAACCGGATGCGAGAAAGAGTTTGCGACTTCGAAGAGGACCACCTCTGCCACATCCAATGGAAACAGAGAGACACAAACAGATAAAGAGAGGGAGAGAGAGAGAGATAGCGTTAGTCCTACTACCCTCTTCGTATGTAAGATGAAAGATACAATCTCTCTCGACCGACTTCTGACTCGAAGGTGCAGGTTCGTTCTATTCTCAACGACAAGACCTGCCGACGACGTTTAAGCGCCGTCAGCCTTGAAATGATGTTAATCGCTAGCGCGAACACCCACGTTACGAGACGTCGTTAACCCTCCGACGACACACCGTTCATGCGACGTTCATGTCTCTTTTTACACGAGGAGGAACTCCATGAACGATTCTTTTCTTTTTTTAAGTTTTTTTCTCTCTTTCCTTCTTTCCTTTTTTCTCTATCATCTTTCTGGGATCGAGGTCATCGCGTGATCGGATAAAAGAAGAAGAACGAACAATTTTCATTCCACGTATCTCTTTTCTTTAGCCTTGCTCGAGATCGTTTATTTTGTTAAAATCTTGCCTTCGTTATTAGCAACCAGCTCGCTCGCTGATTTTGATAATGCGAATTTTTTGAGAGAAAGAAAGAGAGAGAGAGAGAGAGAGGGTGGAGGAAACTGTTGATCACACTTGTTGTTATCGTAATCTCAAGGATATTCAATGTAAAGTTAGAATAACGTCAACCGTGAACAAGAGCAGAGGAAATAGAAGAATAAAGGATACAAAAGGGAGGAAGAAAGAACAACGGGTTGTAGCTACTCGTAGATGGTAAATCATGAAAAGGATCCGTATTCTGTTACGTATTCTGTTACTATCTTATTACGAGCCTCCGCAAATGGTCTTCATCTAGGTAAGACTAGCGTGTTCCAGCAGGACTGATATTTCCTCTACCCATCCTTTCTATCATCTAATACTTATTTTTATTCTTTTTATTTTTGCAACTATGTCTTAGAAGTTGATGGTAGTAGTAGTAGTAGGTAGTAATAGTAATAGTAGTAGTAGTAGTAGTAGTAGTGAGTAGGTGGGAAGGCAACGGTGTTTGGTGTTGGTGGCGGTGGAGGATGTTATTAATCTCAGAATGGACGTCACGCGCTATCGAGGACGTAGCTTATGGGGATAGATGGATAGTAGAAATAGAAAGAGACAGAAAGAGAGACAAACAGACAGATAGACAAACAGATAGAGACATACAGAAAACGAAAGAGAGAAAAAGAGAGAGAGAGAGAGAAAAGTAGAGGAAGAGAAAGATAGCATGTCTTGAAAAGGTGAGGGTGGAGGTAGAAGAACACCGATGTTTCCGAGAGTTCATTCTTCATGGTCGAGCGACTTTTTCGTATGTACCCAATGCCGGACGATTAACGATCACGCTTGGCGTCGTGCTCGTTAAGCTAAAGTTTCTTTTACTTCTTGTGTACGATGTCCAATGGAGGCGAGAGAGATCATCCCTCCTCGAGTCGAAGACGAATGGCTTTACCCACCACTCTACCTTTACTTGCTCCCCATTATCAGAGCGTGACGACAAGTATGACGACTAAGGGCTCTGGACTCCATCGATGCGTTCCTGAATCGAATTTGTAAGCTTTTTTCTTAAGTTACTATGACTACCCTATATGTTAAGTCAAATTAAGGGTTTTTTTTAACGAGAACAAATCGATTTCTTCTAAAATACGTATCATTGATTTGTGTTTGTGAATAAGAAAATAATATATTGTAGATAATTAAATACTTGCTTGTTGGATAATTGCAAACCTTCATAAGGATTGTTAGAATTTTTCTTTAGAGAGAAACACTAAATAGGATTGCAACGAATGTCGAGGTCCTTCCATTCTCTTACATAATTCCCGATTATCTTGTATTACCTCGAGATTTCTGAAATGTTTTTTTTTTTCTTTTTCAACTTCTTTTCTTTTCTCTTCTCGTGTGGTACCATAATTGTGTGAAAATATTGTACGAGAAGAACAATTGTAGGAAGTCGAGATGGTGGAATGGGTATATCGACGAGCTTTGAATAACTTCTGAGAGTTTTCTTTGATAATTCTCATCTACGTATATTACCTATTGTTGTTTTGATTCATTTTTTGTACTTGTTGTTGTTGTTTTTTTTTTGGAAGACGAAGATAATAATGAGACAGATTCAATCGAAATTCTTGTAGAAATTTGCTTTATTTTTTTCTTCTTTCCTTCGTGTTTTATTCTTGTATGTATTTTTATTCTATCAAATATGTGTACGTATAGAATAAATCTAATACAGAATAGTTGTTATATTGTGTTACGATTTGAAAATTTACTCTTACGACAACATCATTTTCGTGATTAAAACAATGATTACGTATTTCCTTCCTCTCTTTTTATTTATCTGTTAATCTGTCTTTAGATTGAAGACTCTTTTTGAATGAAAGAACGATCGAGAGAAATAGAACATTCTAATGTCGTTTTTTTTTTAACCATAATACAACGTATATCCATATATTAATTGTAATTTATACAAGGTATATACATTTATTCTACATATGTATGCATGTCTTGCAAAAGTTATCGTTCTATCTCTAATGTCTCGTATTCCTCGCTACGTACTCGATCGTGAAGTAAATGTGTTAAAATACCGCTAGAATCGCACTAGAAAATACCATTTTGACCTCGTGACAGTGATTTTGGTAAATACAATAAGAAGTGGAACGTTATACGGGATCGGATTTACGATCGAGAGAGAGTACTTGTCTCGGTTAGTAATGCCACGAAAGCTTTGCTCGATGTAATCCACTCACCTTCCATGTCTAACCAATTCAGCTTTATTATTTATCGTAATTTTTGTATTTTTCATAGACTACAATGAAAATATATGGAAAAATATAAATGAAAAATATATGGAAAGTTGAAATCAAAGTGAACGAATATTAATGATAATTATTTAAACGTATCTGTGATGATTTTCTTCTTTATAGAATAAGATTTATCTCATATCTCATATTTCCGAACAATATTTCGAGGTTGTCGGTTTTGTACAAGTGAGTTGATCTTTCGAAGAGAGAAGAACAACTGGTAGTTCATTGTATTCAGTGGATTGGAACATCGTATTCGACAACACGTTTATCCGCAAGGAGAATTTCGTCGAAATGTTCGATCGGAAGGATATTCTTACTTCGTACACCGGATGTTACTTTTCAAAGACCCGATAGAAGAAACTGGTAGTAGAATCGATCGATTCGATATATGTATAAATAATACACATATATATATAATATACCTATGTATATACAAGGTGTGTCTTCGATTTCGATATCGTTCCTACGAATGAAATAATCATTCTCGTAATATTCTTTATAAACTACCCACATCGTTAGTTAGTTCCGTGTTAGAAATTCTCATTAATTTTAAATTAGAACCGGTTTTCTCTCGCTCGAAGATATTTCAGATATCAAATGTATTCGGCTGTATGATGTCATAGATAAAAAGTTAAAGAAAAAGATGAAGATGAAGTAGAAAAATAAAAATAAAAAGTGATATGACGTCAGATTGTTGCACGAACACGTTCAATGCCGGAATAATGAGAAAAGGGAAAAAGATTATTACAAAAAAAAATATTAAATAGAAACTTCGAAGAAGGATAGAAGAAGTAGAAGTAGAAGTAGAAGTAGAAGTAGAAGAAATGACGACGATCGGATCGCTCATCGGAGGATGACCGTCGACCTCTCCTTCCAGCGTCTAACTCACGAACTCAGATACCGTACGAAAGCGTTTTCGCATCAACTCCGAACACTCTTTATTGCCCTTCTCTATTTCTTCGCGCGATCCTCAACTCACAGTCAGTTCCATCTTCAACTCGTGGCTTCTGCTTACGGTACTTGCTTTCTCAGAAGACTGCTACGCGTACAAAATCTTCTTCTCCCTACCAATTCGTTCCCTTTCATTAGCAACTATATCGCATTTCTTTTCTGAATCCACCGAATATGGAATATTTATATACCTTGCTGGTTAGGAAAAGCTAAACCTAGTACATATAATAGAAAAAAAACTAAACTTAATTGAACCCTTTTGGTACGAGCGCTGTATTATATTCTTTTAACATTACCAGTTATAAACAATACTTTTTAGAAGGAAACGTTGTTTTATTAAACATAGTTTTTATTTATTTTCATAGAGGCATCTCGTACAACAGAGGTGTCAAGACGGACAGAACACTCGTACCGAGAGGGTGCAAAATATTGCAATCGTACTGACCACTCTCATGATTTATTTTTAGAATAAAATCTTTAGAAATTTCTAAAAGGTGTTACGCTTACCTAAGGTGACTTTTTGTTATGCTCGACGATACTACAACTTGTGATTTTATCTATTAAATCCGTGTCTTCCTGTACTGTAAAACCGACCAGTAATTAAGCTTGATTCTTCGCTTGATTACATGGAATCCGTTCGGATTAAATATACCTATGTATGTTTATTGTATATTTTTTTATGTATCTCGGTAAAAGGTACTCGAAGTAAAGAGAGAGAAAAAAATGAGTATGTGTTTAAAAGTGAAGAAGAAGAAGAAGAAGAACGAATTAGGATAACCTGTATCATGACCGGTCGTCAAAAACGATCTTTCCTCTCTCTTTCTTTCGTCGAGACAACATGAAACTTGTATTTCGTTATTATATAAAACTAGGCCAATAGTGCAGGTTTGTTAGACCCACTGGGCTACATTTTTTGTTCTAAGCTTAGACAAGAACAGGACCGTCGTCTAAAACGGTTTATAGAGTACCTCGTTGACCGGTTGACCGAATTTGGTGAGTTCAGTAAGTAAGGTCAGGCTTATTTATCGTGTCTGATATACATTCCTAAGCGTAGAATCTGTGGTATTTTATTGTTAGTTAAATAGAAGATACACTTCCGTGGATTACCAAAATCAATAATCTTGTAAACTCGTAATATGGATCACTGAGAAAGATCAAAGTGTTGGACCGACTTAAAATAAGCGTTTATTAAACGTATTTAAAAGTGTTAGACGTGAGCTCGTGCAGTTACGTGCTGGGGATCTCAAGCCGGCCTCGTGGCAAATGTAAACGTACGGAATCATGCGCGCATTGAAATTCCCTCCTATCTCTTTGTAGCGAGTAGCTGATTTTTATCGAGTACATGACCGGTTACCGGGCGAAGAAGAGTTTATAAACCGCATTCGATATCGAGGTACCGGGCAAACACGCTAGGAATACGAATTGTAACGCACTTTCCAGAAGATTAGGAGTACCGTGAACGATCGAGTTCTTTTTCTTATACGATTATTTTTTCTTTCTTGTTTTTTTAAATATCTGTCATATGTGTCGTCCGATTGAAGAATTTAAATACACGAAAGAATCACTAATGGATTTATTTTAGACACGCTTGATTTTATTTCCTAAGGAAATTGTGTAATCGAAATTAATTTCAATACAATCATAGATGGGATATTATCAACGCGTAGAAAGAAACATGATTTATCAGTCATATTTTAAGCAAAGATTATGATGAAACTTTTGGTGAAATGATTGATAAATTATCTTTGATAAATATTATCGATAGCTTTAGGGCAAGACTAAGTTTTATTTTCAGTAAAAAGATATTCGTCGCAATCTCGACGAATGTAATTTTATTTTGTACGTTTGATTATAGGTAAACGAGGCATGGAAAATAATGTGATTGGTTCGGGATAAACAGTTAACTAAAACGTGAACACATTTGATAATCAGAGAGAAGCGTGAAATATTTCGATTACTTTTTGATTTTTCTTCTGTTATAAAAGATCCACGAGGCTTTAGTAGAAGCTGAAAGAAGGTCATTTAAACGGGTCACATTTGTCATGCAGATCGGGTATCCATTGATCACATCATTGTGTGTAATTCTTATACGAAAAAAGAGCACAGCTATAACTCAAAAAATAGAATGACGTTGCGGGTTGGTTAAAAAATTCTCTCACGCGTGGTAGAAATTTTTGTGGACGTTCTTTTTCTTTTTTTTTACTTTTTCTTCTCTTTCCCTCCACTCTACTCCATCTCTATATTTAAAATTTACTTTTAAAAAATACAAATTCAACTACATTAACGAAATCTTCTGACAAATATTACACTATCTAACGACGTGTTACGACAATTTGTTAATTTCTTCTTATTATAATTAGATTTACACAAACCGTGAAACTAAGTCTTTCACGTTAAAAAAAGAAAAAAAAAATAGTTAAAAAAAAAAAGTAAAAAAGAAGAAGTATAAAGTCTAAAGGATGTTTTTCTTTTTTATTTTTTTTTTTTACCAGAGTTCGCAACTATGTCTTCTCTATCCATCTCTTTTACGCTTAATATCTCCTCGTCTAAAGTTCAACGTCCGTTTCGTTGAAAAATATTTCGTCGCGGAGATCGACCAGAGACCCCAGTACTCATTCCGTATTCACGCCTCGTAATTTCGAAGTCATATCCAAATTCTGCAATAATCGCCACTGAGCACGTCTCGCGCGGATTGTGTTAGAGTGATGTACGAAATTTCCTAATCGTGATATTTTGAGAGATGACCGTGAGAGAAAGAGGATCTTTCTTTCGACGAATTGGATTTAAGATTCCGAAAGGAGAAAAAAAGAAGAACAAGAAATATTAGGTGAATTGTAAATTGTATGAATAGTTGAATGAAATCTAACAAATCCTGTGTATTGTGTCTGTTAAAAACCAACGACATTGAACTTGTAGTATTTTATTTGATTTTGTTTCTGAAAATACGACATCCTAGGTTCGCTAAGATTGGCAAAGACGTCGTTCGATAGATCGAACACTTCGACAGACATCGAACGGTTCGATTGCTTTGAGAATTACGTGATCGTTCGAGCATCCGTCCATCTGTCCGTCCGTTCATCCGTTCGTTCGTCAGCTTCAAACACAGGATCGTTCTTTCTTCCCGCGCACGAAGAGCGTTTCTTTTGAAGACGATGAACGAACAAGTGTCGACATCATCTCTGTCTCACTCTTTATGGCTTTTACCGTTCGGTATAATACCTGTACGAGCACGCTCGTCTGTTAACTCATTCCCCATCTACGAGATATATGTAGTCTACTCTACATGATTGAAGAAACGCTTGTTCAAGCGAAGATCGACCACCACTACCATAACTATGTAAAATATCCATGGGTTTTCATTTTCCCTCTTTACGTAAGGTTTTTACAGTTTTAACAGAACGTTCTCTCTCTCTTTCAACTCGTTAATACATTTTCAACGATGCACTCGTGTTAAAAATGATCGTTACGGAAACGATAAAATAAATAAATAAATAAAAACATAAGAAAAAGGGAGAGTTGCAGAAAAGTCTAAGGGATTTTTTAATGTTAACTTATTGTTAGACGATAGAATGGATTTTACTTGTCCTTTAAAAAATCGAATACGATCAAGATCTCTTCTCTTTCTCTCACAGCTTGGAAGGACCACGTTAGGTTTCCATTCGTTACGGTTATTGCCCCTCTCGGATCGCGTGAGCACAATCGCTTCTTACTCACACCCCATTACTTCATTTTATTTTCGTCGCTGTACCTAACGAGCGGCAAAACCGGAATCGTGCGCTGCCCATCCACGATACGGGCAAAAGGCGGTCTCGGTAATTAGCTTCTGATAATTAGTTATTAGTCATTGGTCACGTAAGAAGCATTCTCCCTTTGGATGTGCCATCAACTTCAAATTCTTAACGTGAATCTATCGTCGTTGAGTTGCACGAACTCCTTCTTTCAATATCCTCGACGTCCTTTACTTTCATAAACTTCTTATTATATGACGATCACTATTAATGATCTATTTGTGTTTATAGAAGATAAAAATAATACTTTACTTTTTTCTTTTATAAATAGAATAATGGTACAAGAGCTACTATTCCCGTTTGAAATACCCTTAATTATGATTTCGAATATGAGAAACTGATGTCTCTACTTAGATGATTAAAAGTTAATTAAGGTTATAAATGATTAAAAAGAAAGGTTATTTTTGTGTTAAAAATGTAAGATCCTTGATCATTAAATCTGTACAGCAAGAAATTATTTGAGGAATTAGACCTGTTACGTTCGTTTCTCGGTTACCAACTTCCTATTGTCTTTCAAATCGAATCAGCTGTTTAAATCTATTCAATATACTTAAGTTATTTTAAATGTATCTTTAAAAATAGGACTATTAACATTTTTGTTCTCACAGGCATATAGGGTAGAATACATATTTAAAGCTTTTTATGCTACTATTTCATCTTATTGTTGTTTAGTCAAGCAACGCATAAATAAATATAAGACGAGATATTGTGCAAAATTTCACGATGCATCTTAGTTGGTTTCATTCTATTCGTCGTCATCGTTATCGTCTACTCATGGGTATTATGAGAATTCGATTCACCACAGGAATTCCTTTTATTCACGCGCGTTTCTCTCCATTATCGTCGGAAGAGAAGCTAAAGCAGTCCTGGCCGACGGACACAAAGGGGTCTGTAGGACCCCATAGATTCTACTAGTTTACATTTTTCGTTTCTGTTACTACGTCGCTTGGCAGCGAACAGGATCTTATTATGCTGATCTTTGGAATTTGTTTAACTCATTATACCAAAGTAGGAACCCCTATTTGGTATATTTTTTTCTCGAATACTATCGGTAGATCGATTTTTTCGAGATTGATATCGATGTTTATCAGAAGAAAAAAAAAGAAATGAACAAATTATGAACGATATTGAAAAGTGACAATTGTCAAATTTTCACGATACTTAGTGTTTATGTGTTCTGAAACTTTTGATATTTACGAGATGATGATATTTGTTTCGATATTAAAACATCATTTTTGGAATTGTGAGAAATAGCAGTGCACATCCGATTTTTCTTTCGGGGCTTACAAATTTACAAGAGAGTATTTGTAATATTATTTACTAATACATGCTAGTTTGAATCATTTGGGTATACATTTTTTTGAATTTTTCGAATTTTTAAGATAATTCCCAACTTTCGGTGGATTATTGAAATACTATTACATCGCGATGACTTTCGATGATAGCAAATTTGTGCCGAAAGATTAATCCAAATAAATAATGTCGCGTGTATACGATGCTCGAGACTTTGCGAATTCTCGCTTTATTATGCAGCGACTCACTTTCTAACTTGATCGAGTTATCTCTTCTTTTAAGGCAGGAATTTCACACGGCTCTAAGTGCATCGAAATTTGGCGTGGCTCATTTGTCGCTCTCACGAAATTAACTCGCACATCTCTTTGCTGAGATCATTGCAGTCGAGCCGGAGGTGTCTCAACGCACATGGGAAATTTAATCCGTAGGAATGTCCACGAAGAGGATGAGAAAGACGAGGACGACGACGACGAAGAAGACGAAGAAGACGAAGACGACGACGAATAATAAAAAACGATCACTGATCTTGATCACTCGTTGTCACCAATTACGATAATACTCTGAACCCATCTTTGGTGATAGACGACGACGACGACGACGACGACGCGTGCTCACTTTTTCTTTTCTTTGGCCCATATTCCTATTTATCGGAACTTTCACTAATTATTTCCCCGCGTTAATACGGACTTACCTATGGAGGACGGTCGTCGGGGGTACTTCGAAGTAGAGCCTTCACGAGATGCGGCAATCACTTGTGGATGCTGCTGTTGCTGTTGCTGCTGCTGCTTCCAACGTCGTCTTCCGTCACACTAGGCACGATATCTTGAAATTTCGCGCGAAAAAAAGGAACTCGAATACTTAAAAAAAAGCGCGGCGTATTTGCCCAAATCTCGATTCACCCTATTTATTATTTCATTTACTTTCTTTCCTTGGATATGAGAGATAGTATTCAAAATGTAATAATATATATATTTGTATAAAGTGGCACGTTAAAGACGACAGTGGGTGATTCTCGTTTTGAGGGGCCGACCGATACTCTCTCGCACCCTTCGCCGAATTGGTACGAGACAGAAGGCCTACTACTCACTATTACTCTTTCTCTCTCGTTTTTTTTCTCTTTCTCTCTTTCACACTCTCCCTCTCTCACACAAACATACTCTCTTTCTCTCTCTCTCTCTCCCTTACTCTCTCTTTCTTTCTCTCTCTCTTTATTCAGTCTCCTCAAAATCACCGCGACACCGCACCGAACAGAAGTGAACTACTCGTGCGCCGCCGGTTCACGGTACCTTAAATACCTTGGCAGCCGTGCCGCCACCGCCGCAACCGCCGCAGTCGTCGCCGCCGTCGAGAATCGTGCGGCCCCTACCTTCAAAGCCGCCCCACGTCGCATACCCGGATTGGCGGGGGAGCAAGCAGGAACGATGCTCGCCGTACTCGCCGGATACAGAAGAGCATCCTCCGCCATCCCTTCTTGCCCCTTTCTGCTCCATCTGCCACCTCCTCTTCCTCCTTCTCATCCTCCTCTTCATCCTCCTCTTCATCCTCCTCTTCATCCTCCTCCACCTCCATCTCCACCACCTCCTCCACCTCCTCTTCGTACTCTTCCTCATCCTCCTCTTCCTCCTACTCTTCCTCCTTCTTCTCCTCCTTTTCCAGCGTTTATTCGCCTCTCTCCTACTCCAGTGTACCAAGGTATAACGGCCTCTCGCTCTCTTTCTACGTGCTCCGCACGCACACACAACCGAACGGTGGCAAGTTGCATGAGAAAAGGAGAAGAGACATACATCCCGATACTTGGAGCGATTCCCTCGCCATTCCATTCGCGTCTTTGCGCGCGTTTGTAACGAGGAACTTAGAAGCTGCTCCTGATTGATCTTATTCTTATTCTTAATCTTATACTTTTTCTTATTCTTATTCTTCTTCTTCGATTTTCGTTACGTATACCTTACGTTATTATTTCTTTTTTATTACCACGAGGTTTAGATACGTCACTTAAATATACTACCGGTGTATGTAACATTTTTCTATAATAAAATTATATTTAAGTTAAAAAAGAAACATTATTTCAAAAGTATCAGGATTCAGGAGGTTGAACAACGTTAAGGGCTTTAACTTCTACGTTAACGCGCATGCGCAATTTTATGATACGCGGGAGTCTGCGCGAATTCTCATTTCGCATATTTGCGGTGTTCGATATAGGTGTGCGAAGAACCCCGCTATTCTATGACAACACAGTCGTTGATTTTCAAAGATATGTATGTTACCGTCATTCTTCCTCTGGCAATATTATCTCAGTTTCCTTCCCCAGTCTCCCAACCCCCATCAAGCCCTCCCCATGGAATTTCAAACGCTCGCGGATGGCAGCGGCGCGTTAATCGCACGTTCCGTTTCTTTTACACGAGCGTGTCCTTGCACGTTTACACGCGTGCTTTCAAGTGGCACCTCCGTGTGTACTTACTATAAGAGCGTTTTTCCACGAGCGTGTTCCGCGTTGCTTTTCATGATTAGCCGTCCATGTTCTACGCACGATGAAGTGGGACCCTCCTCTCCGTTGAGTGGTTCATGCGAACGAGATCAAAGTCTCTTTTACTTTTTTTACTCTCTCTCTCTCTCTTTCTCTTTCTCTCCTCTTATGTATTACGTTGATGATGTTCAAGAGAGCTGATCTTTCCCGTTTTTTTTTAAAGTATGCGAAAGATGTACCTGTCAATGTATAACATATTATATATTTCTTTCTCGTTTTCAATTCCACGATTTTTAACAGGTACTCCTTCTCGTTTCTTGTTTCCTGAAATTTTTTTTTTTTCTCTGTAACGATCAACACCTACACTGTCATTATAGTATTTGCATGAGTAACTATACGTCTCGTTCATAAAGATTTATAACATGTATCTCGTTTAATAGTATTATTCGTATTACAAATGAATTCTTTGTAAATTATGTTAATACCAAGAAAGCATGATTTAAATTGTACTAAACGTTATTATACGGGAATTTGTGAATTTGTTTCCCTAGCGTAAACACGTAAGGATTGGTCAATGCTATTGGAAATTCAGCTTTGCTGACTCACTATCTGACCGATCCTATCTAGAAACGGATCGAGAGAAGAAGGGATACCCCATAAATTATTTGTGGGTTTCGTATGTTCTCGGAAGATCGATTCAAGTAAAAAAACAGATTCTTTCTTAATTAATTTTCCCGTTGACTCACTCTTCCTTTTCCTTTCTTCGTCTTTATCTTTTTATTTGTAATCGTTGATTTGTTTATTTTTCGTTTTTTAATTACTTTCCGTTTCTTTGAAAAAATGTAAATAATAAAAAATACATTTGACGTTACTTTTGAATGACTTCTAAATGCTAATGACAAAATCTTCATGGTAAAATCAAATCATTAAGAAATTTCGATTAATGACTATTNTTGAAAAAATGTAAATAATAAAAAATACATTTAACGTTATTTTTGAATGATTTCTAAATTCTAATGATAAAATCTCCATGGTAAAACCAAATCATTAAGAAATTTCGATTAATGATTATTGTAAGATATTTAATACTACGATGTTTTTTTCCTTCCTTCATTACTTAACATAATACAGAAATTCAAAATAATTGAAATCGTATCAAGATTCTACTAATAACAGACCAGACTCTTATTAGATTTAACTATTCATTCGACCCTTTGCTTAATTTGCAGAGTCTGCGAACTATTTCTCCCTTTTTCTTTATCTCACATACTTGGGATTAAAAAAAGAAACACGATCTAGTAGACGAGGGTAACACATTGCGATTTTAATTGGCATTCCAATAAAACGTTCACGTATTTTAGAATAAACTTGACCACTCGACATTGTATCATCCAAAAACTCAAAAATATAATCTTTTATGTTTAAAAGAAAATCTATACTTTAAATTTATGATTAAACGTTTATCATATTATAAGTTTAAGTTACTTTTATTATTCAAGATATCAATCGATAAATATTATCAATTCTAAAACTTATTATCTTTTATTTTTCCTCTTTGTAAAATAAAGCTAAAGAAAAAAAAAAACATCGAGTATAGATAATAGATGAAAACATTATATTTATTTCCACGGTAAAAGGAAAATTCTATCATTAAGAACATATGTACTTGTACTAGATCAAACTAAAGATATAATATTAAATATTTATAAGTACAGGTTAATAACACAATGATAATCATCATAAACGTAACCAACGCGTTGTTCGTTTTAACGTACGGTGTAATAAGAAGATGTAAAAACCGTAAAGAAAGTAATAATAAAGAAATAAACTTAAGTTGGTAATAGTTAATTTTAGATACTTCGTATCTATGCTTGTAACTCTCATCAGGAAAATATTAAAAAAATAAAAACAAGAGGAAAACAGAATTCGGTTCGTCGAACTAAACTCGTCTCGATTCGTAACTTCACGTAGAGCTTGCTATATCTACCCACGTTTATCTACGGTTGGTGAGATCGTTGCCACTGACACTGACATAATATCGTTATTCGAGAAAGAGAGTATCCTTCTTTGACGGTCACAGTCACGACTACCAGGATGGTGAAATTACACGAATGATGTAATATCTCTTGCATAAGTGCTACGTGAATGAGAAAGAAAGAAAGAAAGAGTAAAAGAGTAAGAGAGAGAGAGAAAGATACGATAGAAAGTTAAGTGCAAGCAAAAGAAGGAGATAGAATCATCGTCTTCGTCGTCATCGTCTTCGTCGTCATCGTCGTCGTCGTCGTCTTCGTCTTCGTCGTTGTCGTCGTCGAGCAGACAGCGAACTTGACCTGAATCCTCGAGCAGCGAGAAAGAATCATCGTTGGAGTCTCTTATAGAAAGGAGAAAGAGGGGTAGGAGGGAGGAGGAACTGCGGTGAAAGAGCTAAGAGATAGAGTGAGACGCTAAAGAGGAAATTACTTTCGATTTCGAGCTCCTTCAGATCAGTTACACTTTCTCTTATCGCTTTCCTCTTCTTTTCTTAACTTCCTTCATATTTCTACATTTTTTTCTTTCTCTGTATCTTCTGTTTCATTAAATTATTTTATATTATTGTTTTTCTCATTAGGCAAAATCTATTAGAGAAGAACTAAGATGATAATACACAACAGTGATTGGTTTTTAATTGAAACGACCACTTCGTTGATACTTTTGTAAGATCGTAGTTAGTAAGTAATACGAAACATGATGTTTACTAAATATATTTGTCAGAAATGAGAATTGTTCACGGATGTTCGTTTGTTAAGGAATCGTAAATCAAATTGAATCGTCTCTGTTTGACTTAGCGTACGTGACTCGTTCGGTCTTTTAGAATCTTGTCTTTAATCCAATCGGGTTTTTCCACGAGATTTTTTTTTTATTATTGACTTTTTATTTTATTTAATGTTTAGCTGTTATTCTCTCATTTACACAATTCTGTAATGTAATGACATGTACATTAATAAATTTTGGAATTGAAGACCTTTTGGTTCATTAGATTTCTCATTAGGGATACAACCGTGACCGTATATCCATTCATCCTTGATTCTTGACCAATTAAATGATTGCTTAGCGTTTATTAAACATGATAAGTGAGTCATTATTAATTTGATTATGATTACTCGAACAAAATACGCGAATCTTTCATTTTCTTCTGGTTACCTTTCTATTTTTGATTATTATTATTGTGTATAGAATAATAATGAAGATTTAAATAAACGATTGAAATATTTTAAATTTGTTACATATAATCGCACTATTAGTAAAGTTCTTTTAATCGTTTCTGGGTAAATCTTATACGTAATCCTCGCCCACGCGTTTAATGAACACGTTGATGTATACAAGAGTCACGTACTGCACTCCGTTGAGAAGAACAGCTGCAGGTGGACGCAGAAGCAAGAGGATACTTTTAACACTTTTTTTTTGAAAATGCAATTTTCTTCTTTTTTTTTTTTCGTCAAACCATTATACGTGAATTTCATAATGGTTTTCGAGCTTAACAATTATGTCACACTTCGTACGTAAGAATATAATATATCTAGCAAAGTATTAAGTCGTCTGTTAAAGTTTCTTCATTTAAAATGAAAGAAATATTGTGGATATAAAACTTACTAAGAAGAAGAAATAATACGAGAAACTTTTATAACGACCCTAATCGTTTGTCGATTAGAAAATCTTGCTAAACGTTTTTTTATTGTCCATCATTTTCTTCGACTTTACGAAGCCAGTAGTTAACGATGGTCGAATGAATTCAACGGAAGTTACAAGTTTTTATGAATGAATATTTAACGAAGGATCGTATTCGTGACAGTAGGATTATTAGCTTGGTTTGTTTACAAATAGAATAGACTGTAGTATTTGAATCCCTGACTTTATATTCTCCCGTTTTATATCTTCGTTACATCCGGTGCAATGAGATGATGTCGTTCCTATGACAATATTTATCTCGTCGACTCTGATTGTGAGTCGAGTAGAGAAGACTTTCAGTGTATTTTAGACTCAGTCATCTCTCCTCGTGCGTACATAACATATCATATATACTTGAACCACCTGTATTTAATGCTGATACATTATACACGTTTGAAGAAGAGTTAAGTACAACTCTAGGATGATTTATGGCAAATTGCATGAAAGTAACGATTAAATTAACGATTGTTTCAAATATCCTGTTATAATCGAGTCTTAATGTAAATCGTTTCACAAAATTTATTCCTACAAATTGCACATCCTCTTTATATAAAAAAGATTCTTTTCTCGATAATATTCTTTTTCAAATTTCTATTAAATCTAACAAATTATTTGTTATATATAATAAATTTAATTCGAATGATTAGATTCTAGGTAAACAATGAAAATGTTTACCTTTCGAATTACCCATAGAATTTGTCATTATTTCCTTATTATCCTTTTTTCCTCTTGTGAACTCGTGTAAAACGTTTTGTTCGTAGTATTAAACGTAACACTTGTCACGTAAATTAAAGCAGTCGTGAGAAGTTCGCATCGTCGCACCGGACAAATGGAGATATTATGCGGAGTTTCTGGGCTCGAACGATATCGACCTCGTGAAAAATATTCTCAGGTGTGATAGAGAGCAAGAAGAGAGAGAGAGAGAGAGAGAGATAGAGACAGAGTGAGAGAGAGAGAGAGGGAAAAGAGGGAGTTCTCGATCGTCCGGTTTTCCGGTACTCGCCCGTCTCCCGTGCTAAACCACGCGAAATATGTGTACGGTAGAAAAGGCACGCGCGTTCACACATACACGTGTCGTTCGACCGTAAACATTAGTCTTTATGTGCTCTAACGAATCCAATTTTTAATCTATCTGCTGTATATGTATTTGTCGTACTTATACATATTTACCTCCCTTATATAAATATCCACGACTATTGAACTTATGTGATCGCACAAGATACCACTAGATACTATACACGATAAACGAACGGATATTCAAATCAGAGTTATCGATATTCCGGGTGCTTCGATGCATTTTCAACTTGCCCTGACTTGGAAAACTCATTGGATTTTCTAACATAGAAACAGAAGATCGTTTCTTATTTAAATATATTTTTTGTGTATTACAAATCTTTACAGATACCGAAGTGTTTTCATTTAAGAAATGGCAATTACATTTATTAATACATTTAAAATAACAATTTACGATAACGATTTTTCTAACTCGTTCAAGTCGATATTAATTTACATTATCTTGCATGGAATAATATTCTTCACGACGTTCCAACGTGAGGTTTCTCTTTTCATTTGTTTATCGAGGTCGATGCTCTCATACTCATATATGATCTCATATATGTATTTATGTATGCGTAAGTATGTATGTAGGAAGAGAAAGGTTCACAGCAGTAAGCTGAATCGGGGTCTATGATTCTTCATTCGTTTCATGTTTTAAATCACCTTGATATAGTTCCATATATTAATATGTATATTTTGATGTGTATATTATTATATCATGAAATAAAGATTGCACTAGGAATGTTGACTAATTATTAAATTTTTTCAATACATTGATGCATATCACCAACCATATTTTGTTAACCATAAGATTTGACTTGTTGAAGATTTCCTGACAGATGATTGAGATGACATGGACAACATCTCGATCTCTTCTCCGAGTCGTCGTAGAATGGCTTTTTCACGAAAGAAGTGAACTCTCAGTGAAATAGTTCTCGCTGAAGGGGGAACGAAGGAAATCAATAGCGTTGCTAGGGTTGCCACGGAGCAGAGAGAGCAAGAGAGAGAGAAAGACAGAGAGAAAGAGAGAGAGAGAGAGAGAAAATAACGTTTATTGCACTAGGGAGACTCTGTAAGTATGTATATATACAAAAGGAACAAAGCAATATAGGTATATCTAACGGTAAGTTCAAGTAAGTATAAGAGAGAGAAAGATCAAGAGAACATAGGACGATGATGCTTTTAAAGGCCAAGTATTCAGGGATCCAAGTGTTCGTAGAAACCATTAAACGAATTCAAGGATACATCCTTCTTAAATTTACCATTAGAGAAATTTCATTAGTTTGAGTATATTCTCTTACAAGATACCATTTCGAAAAATAATTTTTTAATATCCCATATATATTCGCGTAATAAATATCTCGAACCTTGAATTAATCGTTCGTACTTCTACCTTTTTCTATATAATTTTAAAGTTTATTTATATATAAAGATTGTTAATAAAATTTGGAAAGAACGAGAATAGTTAAAAGTAAACCTTCAATGTGTATTACATTTGAGATAATTTGAATTTTTAATGAAACGTATTACTATTTGTATGGATTCGTCATCATAGTTTTTTCTTTTTTTTCTAAATTCCATTGGAAATTTTGTATATTCATATACCATACGATATATCGAAATATTCTAAATTTTATTGTTAAATTATTCGTTAACATTTGTTATTCCTTTAACCAGATCAGAGTGTTAGATCTTTATACTGGATCATATTACACAGTTCAACAAGGTATTTCTTGAATTTTCTCCAAAGTACTCTCTTTTAGAGATATGATCACTTATGGTAATAAAGAGTAATATCATATTCCAATTGTCATAGTAATTGGAATTGTAATCCATATGCTTTCGTCTATCTTCTCAACGATGTTTTACATTTTTCGCATCGAAAGAATCATCTCTGAATGATAAATTGCTTTAATCTCAAGCCTAGTTATGGAGTTAGGGGGTTGACTCGTATGTCACGTACACGAGGGCTCTCTAAAAGAAAAAAAAAAAGAAAAAAGTGCGATCAATGCGAAGGGATGGTCGACGTTTGACGATGTTGACTTTTTATGATACTACCCATCAATCGATGGGCATTTATCATTAAATAATATATTCCGTTATTACCTGGCATCTATCTCTGTTTATTTTTGTTTATTTTTTTATTTTTAACAGTATTTCTCTCGTTTCGTATGTTATTGTATACGTAAAAAGAACATAATATCGGTATCGAGATAATGATTTTATTTTATTCATCAATCAACGATCCTTCCCATCCTTTTCAAATCATCATTAACGTACCTTATTATTTTACGTAAACGCAATTATTAATTCTCATCAATGGAAATTTTTCGACAGAGTTGTTCGATATTTTATAAACCAACAATCTCGTTAACTAGTTTTGTTATTTCATACGAATATAACGTAATCCTTATACAATATAACGTTTGCGTCTAATTACGTACATTAAACGTAACGAATAAAGATGAAAGGATAAACAAAAATAAAGCATAAATGTTTTTGCTTCGAATCCGTTATATGGGTGGTGGTGGTGGTGGTGGTGGGTCGATTCCATTTAGGTTCGCAGCTGTCCCATCGAACGATTGTTTCGATTAATTCGCAGAGGAAGAATCACAAAGGATGACGCACGCGCGTAGGTGTTGAGGAATAGGGGGATAGGTATTATGGGAAAAGAGGACCGAATGCATTCATTCCAAAATCCTGGGATCGAGGGGTTGTAAAAAGGGAGATGGGAGATGGGAGAATGTGGATACAAAAGTGTATACAGAAGAGAATACATTTTGCGAAAATACGAATGAAGGGTCTTTGTTAACCAACGTATGACCGAATACTCATAATTCGAATCTAATGAAATTTTTCTTACCACCATAACAATAATTTTCTGATTGATAGATTTTTCTAAATGGACGATTAATTTTTCATACATTTCATAACACATTTCGCTTTTAATAATCAACACTATTATTCATATGCTAAGTTAATCAACAATTTTCGTAATAGAGCTTGCTAAATGTGAACCTTTTAAAGGTATCGTTTCTGTGATGGCAAACCCTATATCCATTTCTAATAAAGTAGGCATTCGTGAGAAGGTCGACTTAAAGGGTCAGATAGGTTGGTGGTTCAAAGCAATTGACCGGAAAGCTAAAGACTTTGGGTTTAAATCTTCCTGCAAGTAATTTAAGAGTTCAATTTTATTTATGAATTTTATACATAGTTAATACTTGATATTTATTTAGTTGTTAATATTTGTTTAATTCATAATTTTTCGTAACATTTTACTATGATGTAATACTTTTGTTCTTCAACTAATAATATAACGTCAATAATTAATTAGTACGTGTCACGTATTTCAAATATTGCAAATCATTTTAGTCAGAAAGGTGTCGAACGATAAACATTTATTAAATTCCTACATTAAACTTTTCTTTTATTCTTATCCTCAAAGAATTCTCTTAAAAGGTACAAGGTGATTTCGGTAAATACTCGAAAGATTTGATATTTCGTCGAGAGAAGTACTGGCAAACTTCAATCAACGGATCCTTTATGAATCAGTTTTTTTATTTCTCATAAAATAGATTTCTCTTTTTTCTTGAAGGGTGATTCTGCTTATAAAGGATAAGAGAAACCAAGGGTTGATTACTACTTTTAGCAATGAGTAGAGTGAGGGTTTGAAAGAGAGCGTAATATCGAAGAAAATGAAAGGAGAGAAATGGAAAGGGTAAAAAAAGGGGACGTCACCTTTTGACGTTAAATGGTTCCTTAAGAAGAGGATCTTGTATTTCTATTGCATTTGTCCACATGGTTCATGGATTAAATCGTTTTTTAAATTACTCTGGTTCTCTTTTCCTCTCTTTCTGTTTCTCTCTGGAGACCTCACACCGACTTTCGAGCTCGGCGTTTAATTTCTACGAGTTTCTACCTCGTTTTTCCTTGACTTTTGTGTTATGCTCGACGCGTACAAAAGCACGATTCGAATGAGGGAATGACTGTTGGGGATAACGAAGGACTACGAAGAGAAGAAGAAGAAGATACGGAGAAAGAGAAGCTGGATTTTAAGGGGTGCTACTCTCTTCTTCTCTACGATGGTTTCAAATCTGCTGCTTAACATGACTCTACACAATTCGTACGTAATGTTCGTGTCTGTTTGTACAGACCAAACAACAATGATACTTTCTCTTTCTATCATTCCTTCCCCCTTTTTCCGCAACATTTGTTTTAAAGGGAACGGATTGTAACGTGTTCGCTATATTATACGTAAAGTCACAGTATTTCAATGACAATCAGTGTAATTATTTTCAAACCTTACTAAACTGGTTAATTAGCTGCTTTCCAAAAAAAAAAAAAAAATAAAAAAGAAATAAAAACAAACGTAAATAAAATCTACATTTTTCTTCTACGAAATTTATTATCTTATTTCTTAATCTCTTCGTATTTATATTCTTTTAATATTAATCGATGATATTCTTTCCTCCTAGACAAGTTCAGTGTTTTTTTTTTCGATTGAAATATTTATCCTCAAACATCCGTAAAATATTCTTTTCCTTCTTCCGAATTCCAAATGTTTCCGACAGCGTATAATTTCGCATAGTGATTTCGATTATCAGAAATAAGGTAATATTATATTGTAATACAAAGTATTTGTGAGTAATCAAAAAATTCTATCCTTCTTGATGTCATCATGTATGCAACTATCGTGAAACCTTGCTCAATGTTTTGCATATTATATTATTAATAAAAATACAACTACAAATATAATAGCATTAAAAGCTGAATGAATGGTGAAAGTGCTTGGTTTTGTACACTCTCATTAATAAATTCAATTCCCAAAACGTCGTGAATTATTATATAATTGATCGATAAATCAATTTCCACGAATAAATGGATTGTTTTCGACGAAATCGAAATTAAAGACAACTAAATACGTAACGCAGGTGCAAAATTTCATTTTATAATAATAAATACAATTTTCGGAGTTAATAACCGTTAAACTGACGGACATCAACTGACAATTACGGCACAATATGTAATTTCGCATTATTACGAACACCTAATTGGATAGTGACGAATACAAAGAGAAAAAAAAAGATAAATAATATTTAATCAGGATGATGAAACTTCATAGAAAAAAAACAAAATAACTACAAGTTTCAACGTATCTTTTATCTTTTACATGGAATGATTATTTGAAATAAAACTTTTTCAAATTTCAATACCCCGAAACATACAAATCGACGAATCAATATTCAAACGATTAATTTATTCGACGTATGTTACGAAATTCTTCTATCTCACACTCTCGTATTTAATTCTATTATAAAATTTGAATAAAATTATAAATAACGTTTAACTCCTCTTCGTTATTTTAATTAAAAAAAAATAAATAAAAAAAGAGAAATAAATTCTTTAATTCAACGTTTCTCCAAAATCCAAAGTATTTGTAATTTTCGAGAATGAGTAAAAATGTTGATACGCGTTAAACACTTTAACGTCGTTCTATCAAACATTGTAATCCATTTCTTTGTTACAAAACTGTAACTAATTTCCAAGCTTAAAGAAATGATTTCCCATTGCTGTAATTCGCGTAACCAAGGCCGCTCGAGAAATTCATCATCATCATTATCATCATTATCATCATCATCCTGTACGATAAGAATCCTATTTCGTTGTTATAATGATGCTACGTTTTTTAAACGACTCGTTGGATTCTTTAAATGATCATATCAGGATCCGATAACGGGAGAAGAGTATCTTCTTGTTGCTTTATTCAATTTGTTATACCAGAACAGAATGGTCTTCATCCTCTAGACATTTATAGTTATAATAATATGCATCGATTGTAATGATAAATTGTAATCGACGTTGTCGTAATCTCTGATCTAGATCTTGATCCACAGAAAGATAAGTAAAGCAATATCGTTGATAACTCGACCGATCTTCCTAATAATTATCTCTCTCTCTCTTTCTCTCGGTGTTCATTAACATCTTTATCACAGTTAGTAAAAGACGAAGGAGAAAAATGAGAGTAAAAAAATCAAATAAAATAGTAAGAGTAACGTATAATAAAGATCATTCGAGTTGAACTCGCTAATGAGTGGTCTCATCGATCAGGCTAGTGCTAGGGGTCGACTATGGAAGGAAGAAACGATCTTCGCGAATAAAAAATAGGAAGAAGGAAAGAAAGAGTAAGAGGAATCAGAGGGAGGGAATTGTAAGAGGGTGGTAGGAGGAGAGAAGAAGAAGAAAAGTACCTCTTTCGTGATTCACGCAAATCGGACTTGCAGCTTCTGCGGTTTTAAATCGGTAATTTCCTACTTGGTGAAGAAGCGTCATCGAAGTAGTGAGAAATACCCGGGATTTGATTTTCCTTCATCGTATCGATAAATGAAAAGAGAGCAAATGAAAAAGGCGAAAGAGAAAAAGAAAAGAAGAGAAGGGGGAGGAGAAAGAAAGAGAAAGAATGGGAGAGAAAGAGAGAGAAGAGAAAAAGAGTTCAACAGACCTCGGCCGAGCTTCTCACGTAACGTCATTACGAGAAACGCGATCTCTCTGCCACGAAGAAAATTACTGAGAATTTTTTTTTTTTTCAAGTACTTCGAAGAGCACGAAAGTACTATGTTACGTCTGCTCGCACACACTGAATCAGATTTAAAGTGGTAAGTGTAAGCGTTTGTACGTGCGTATACGCGACTCTATGGAGTTTTCCCTAACTCTGGGATAACGTGTATGTAACTCTAGTTCATATTGTGTTTACATCAAATTGATGGAATAAAATACCATAAATTACATGCATGCTCATTTACGTTTAAAATACTTAGAGGGATAGGGATTATCACGCATGAGATATCGTGATATTGAAAGATGTTAAATTCAACTTACTTGTTTTTGATTTTTTTTTTTATATTAATTAAAGTTGTGTGATCATAATTCTCATATTAATTGAAATTGATTTTTTTAAATTAATATTTTATCTTATCTCGATAGATTGTGGTTTTTTTCTTTCGATTGTAATTCGTAACAGTGTTAAATTGTAATTTACATTTCCTTTATATTTTGTTATTTATCATCCCCTTTCTTCAAACCCAAATAGATTCTTCATTTCGCTTTTTTCCTTTTAATGGATACATTTTTCATAAAAGCAATTATACTTGATATCTCATAGAATCTCAAAAGATTATATCAACCCGGTAGCACGTCTTGTTCGTTTGAAAGAGTTCACCAAACGGATATTCTCAACGTCCTTGGAGATACCTCGTATATTTGTTCGTCGATATCCAAAAAGAGTTTCGATCATTTACGGACGTTACCCTCGAGGATCGTGTACGAAGAGAATTTTATTTTTCAGGTGACCGAGCATCGGGTGATTCGTATTCGCTCTTCGTGCATGTATGGTAACGGTCCTTCCAATGGAATACTCACCTTGGAATTTTCACATTATTTTCAAATGTCTCATAGCCTTCACTCGATTCGAAGCACATCGATTTATATGTAAATATCCTTTAAATACACACACATACACACATATATATAATAAGTTTAACTCGTTTACGCTCAGAAAAATTGTTACTTAGTTATAAAGTTCATATTGTGATAGTGCACACGATTCAATTCGATCGTCCAATCAATCGAGAGGTCATAAACGATGGAAATGAACAACTTTCCCATTAAGCTACATTACATACTTTGTTATATGGGTTTTACAAGGAAACTTTGGACTCACATCGTTGGATGTACGTGAGGCTACGTGAAGATCACTAATGACCTCTTTTAACAGCACTGATTTGTTTCGATTACTTTTAAAGTGATTCGAACTTAAATTAGTGGTATTAATGAATACTCAAGATGCAATTGCATTCTCTCTCCCTCTCTCTCTCTCTCTTATCTTTTATATTTTTTCTTTATTTTCAATATTTGTGAGAATGTTTTTGTATATAAATAAATATACACGTAGAATCACTTTTAATGGGATTAATATTTATACTTATTTTAACGTGTTTACATTAAAAACATCTACATGAAACCATTTATGTTCCTTGTTATAGAATAAATATTAAAGTATTTTAAATTTGTAAGCCTATTTAATTGTAAAAGGTACGTGCTCTTTAAAATATTTTAATATTAAGATAAAGTGCTAAACTCTCTTTAAAATACGATTTTGTGTGTTTTTCTTTTAAATTTATTTCAAGATGAAGTGAAGGATGCACTTGTCAAATGCAAAAAAAAAACTATCACCCTTACGTGCATGGATATATTCTCAGAGTGTAATTCAAATGAGAATTTTTTAAATCATCATATTTTGATGGATTAACAGGAATCAGTATTGATTTTATACTTGAGAATGAATAGATTTTATCGTATTGCAGAAAGGTATATTGATACAAAACGTCGAACGTGATCGGTAGGTCGTGGTCATATAAAAAAACATAAAAGTCTTATCACCAAGATACGATAGAGTATGAGTAATTACAAAGATAATTTAATGAAATATTAAGAATCCAAATACACAGATCTCTTACTTTTTGTCTTTATTTTAAATACGTATTTTAGGGAATCGTTGAGTAATACCTAAAGAAATCACATTACCTGCGTGTAAGTAATTTCACTTCTTTTTTCTTTTTTATCTTTTTCTCTTTTTCGAGGACGAACGTTCGCGTATGCGAGACTGGACATTTCAAGGTTCCACGAAGATGTTTTCGTATCTTTTATTTCTTTTTTTTTTTTATATGCTCGTTTGGTCATGCTTTTTCGTATAGTTCTCTTATCGATTAATGAACATACAATCGTACGAATTTTCAAGAACGTTTTAGTCATCGACTAATTTACGAAGTTATATCTTTTAAATGAGTATTTGTATTCGTAATGACGATAAACGTGATGTTAATAGAACCTTTGAATTAAAAGAAAATTCTATAACGTGGAATATTTTACTCTCGAACGGACGATGGTACCGCAGTATCCATGCAGAAACAGGACAGGACCTAGGACAAGGAGGAGGGTGCGCTTGGTATTGATTTTAGGGCTACCAACGGTTCCTCTTCCATAGGTCCAATATATATATGTATATGTATATACACACACATATATATATTCTCTATATCTCTTTCTCTATCTTCATATATCCGAGGGCCAGGACACATGTTCTCAAACAAGGACGATATATCCGCTTTGTTCCATAGAGAGAAATGGACTTTAATCCGGCCCATGTGCGCTTCCAAAACGAATCCCTGATTGAATTCATCATGAAAGCCGCTCAAGAGAGAAAGAGAGATTTCAAGGAAAAAGAAAAATAAAAGAACAGGGGAAAAATTGTGGAAGCGGAGGTATAAATCTTATATACGTCGAGACCGTGTTGCTTATTAAATTCTAAAGGATCCTTCAACACAACACTTTTGACAAGCTGGAATCATCGATCTTTTTATTAGGACTTGTCAACGAGAATTCTCATGAAATTAACAACCTTTTTCAACTTTTTTAGTCAATTGTTTTTTTTTTGTTTTCATCGAATTCCACTAACGTGTTGTCATCGTATGTTATTATTATACACGTGTATTATAATATATTATATTGTGAAACATGTGGTGTATGCAAAAATGGATTCTGGTTAGGCAAGAATTCGAGAATGTGATAGTAATTGGTCACTTTGATTGGTCAATAAATCAATTCTTCTTATTATAAGGACAAGTATGTATATTCATAGCAATAGATAACGATAACGATAAAATCAATAACCCTGAACTTGATAGGAAATAATTATAACGTAAAATGTTTTGCTTAGCCTTATACCTTCATGTATATGCATTCCAACTATTCTAATCGGATTAAACGCATCGTTGGCGTGCGTGCTATGTGTCTTGCATATTTACTTCATGCTTGACTGATCTTCTGACTTTGTAACACCACCCGCACGAATTTATCTCTCCCTTTATATATAAGCTTCTTTTTTGTGTTCTTCATTTGCCGTTTGACCTATTTAAAATTACGAACGTATCGATCGTAAGTGGGGAAAGAAAAAAAAGAAACAATTATTTTTCTCTACAATGACACAGATTAATTTAAATCTGAACTATTCTAATTTTAATCCTCGTCGTTTCTTCTACTCGAGAAATAAATTTATTCCGATTTTGGGAAAAAGAAATATACAGAACGAAAAATATAAATTATTTCTTGAAAAAATAAAACGAGTCAAGAGTAGACTCGAAGGAATTTTGAATAAAAATAAAATCAAATGTGCACTCGTGGTAGAGAAAGAAAAAATTGATTCGCGAATTTGAAATTAGCATGTCCGAGGTTCTTGGAAGAAATCATCTTTGGGTGGTTTATATTGTCTCGTTTAATTCGTAATTCGTTAGGCGCATTTTAATATGTCTACGATGATTTACTCACGTTTCTTTATGAGTTAATGCTTAACAAGAATATCCCATTTCGAGTATGGAAATATGTCTTTACGAAACGTCAGTTATTTTTTTTTCTTTTCGCCGTTACGATCACGCAAACGTAAAGAGACGTGTAGGTGTAGACGGACCACCTTGGTGGATAAAATGTCGCATATGTCATCAAAAAACCTATAGCAGCGGGTGAGCTTTATGAGCTGTGAGCTTATATTGACGAATAAATCATTACCTCATTTCTCTTTCTCTCTACGTAATATGAAAATGAAAATATTGAAAACGTTAACATTGAAGTTGGTTGTTTTTCACGAGAACGTGTAAGTAAAATTAAGATAATTTAACAAATTCTTAATCGAAATCTGAAAGTTCTGTTTCAGTATCTTATTCATTATGTTTAATATATATTAAACATATTAATAAATTTCTTCTATCTTTGTTACTTAAGATATATTTCAAACAAGAAAAAGAACAGAGAATTAAATCAGAAATGGGGGAATATCACGAATCCCCCAACTCTAATTTAATCTTAGCTTCCCTTTTTATTTTTTAATTCTAATTTTGATTCTGTAAGGTTCTTTCGACGAGGATAATACGGTCTTGAGTAAATGAAAAGAATTTTACATAGAGTATTACGTTGATGATATTTTCTTTTTTGAAAAAGGCCGATCGATATTGGATTAATCTCAAAGTCAAAACGTATAAGAGATTTTTTGTTACAAAAGAAAATAAGTAACTGACAATAAAGAATGAAAGAAGTGATATCTTTTAGAGGAATTTCAAAAGTATCAATGTAACAAAGTATCGAAGTATCAAAGTATTGAACCTCTTGTTGTCTGATGGATTAAAAAAAAAAAAAAAAAGGTTCGATTGGAAACGTCTACGAATTGATTCGATATCCTATTGCTTTTTATCCAAGCGTTGAAGCATTCTACGTAATGAACGATGCTTCGTTCATTCTTGACTCGTTGCCTTTTTTTTCTTTTTCTATAACTTCTTCGTCTTTGAAAAGTACCGTTATGAATCGACACGAGGACCTCCAACTGTACGAAGCGAGGGAGAAAATTACCGGTGCGCTTGCCAAGTAGACGAACTCAATTTCGTTGACTAGCAAAAGCAAGCCTACTGTTCGTCCCAACTACTTCAAGTATTTTCAAACGATGCAATATGTAGTCTTTCACCGAGTCTCCAATGTATCTTAGTCAAGGTTGACTAGCATCGTTTCTTTCTTCGTCACGCTTCAATACGCTTCTTCCCCAATTCCGTTTTTGCCGTTTCTTTGTGTTCTACGTTCAACTGTTACTCGCGAACAGGTGCTGATATCTCAAAGAGTTATCGAATATAACATTAAATTTCTAAACTTCGTTCATTGTTAATTAATCAAAATTGTTGATCCTCTTTAATAATTGGAGAAATAATATAAATAGGATTAACGATAGAATCATCGATAACAAATTAATTCCTATTGAATCGATTCAAATAGTTGTGGATTGTGCCTGGACTGGTAAATATTCGATGTAATACATCAAAAAAAAGGGAGAAAAGAAAACATATTTGATCGTGTTGATAATTTTTTCTCCTTTTTTCTAGATTATAGTGAGATGATGTTTCTATCACAAGATGGAATGATTTTTCAGGGATACTTTTTCTTTAAGCATCTATCGATTCGCTAGAAAGGTGGCAAAAAGAGAAAAACTATGAATTCTCTCTTCCTTAGAATTTGTGGCGAATAGTATATTGCATTCTTTTTTTTTTAATGTGGTTTTGTAATGTAATAATGCAATTGTTTCTTTTGATGCAGCTCGGTTGACTCGCTATAAGATCTCGGACGATGGTAGTTTCTCTAAAGGGAAGGAGAAGAAAATGTAATAGCGAGAATAAAATAAAATTAAAGTATACTTTCTCAATGGGCTATGGTTGTTATTGACGCACCTACCACATCCGCCAAGCTAACACTCGGATTTGTCCATTAGTGTGTTTCACCTTTTTCAAATTTTTACGAAAATCCTTTTACAGAATTAACTAACTCTCCTTCGTATGAATGAATCCATACAGGGATAGATGTCCTAGAATAGATTTGAGGTTTCTTCGCAAAATAGCTTGGAATCATTTTGCATCGAGTATATTCAAATTGCAATGAGATGTACTAGATTCGAAGAATGTTTCGTTTTTTCGTACTTCACGCATATATGTGTAATTTAATTTCTAAATAGAATATATTTCTTATACCATGTTCGATATACTACACAGATTACACAGATTACACAGATTAGACAGATTATATACTTTATACTTTTTTTGTTTTTCCAAGTACTCGACATTAATAATAATATTAACAACTATTCGTATATTCATAAGTAGTAGAACGAATCATTTTACAAATTACTTTCCTTAATGCAGTGTATACCATAAATAGGATAAATTGATCGATAAATATGGAAAACACGTGGGTGAGCTTTTATCCAATTTATACGAATTTTTCAAACTATATGTTATCTCTTATCTGTATATACAATATTATAATAAGTAAAGGGTGGTGAAGAAGAAAAAAGGGAAGATACTAATGACATTCAATTTGATTATTTTTAGCAGCAGTGCGATATTCTGGTTAATAGTTTGAAAAAAATAATTGCTACGTAAACTTAATGAGGAGCGATACGTTTAGTTCTAAACCAGTTTTTCCAGGAGTCTCGATCGAGAGTATCATCGGTAAAAAATTTTCTATACAAGTATATCTAACTATATCTATATATATAGAAACTCTTTACATTGGATAAAGATCGAATTGGTTTTATTTAATTCTCCAGTGCGATCGAACTAATGGTAATTCCCCATACGATGATCGAAATGGCGCCAAGTATCACGTACGATCATCACTTCCATAGACAGACTCGTCCATTAGATCGCATAACCAGTGGAAAGGGAGGTTATTTAATGCCAAGACACACGACGACTTTGCTTTCAATAATTACACAGGCAAACCGACAATGGCACGAGGCGATAAACTTGGTTCTATAGTGGATTAGACGATGACTATGTTAATTTACATCACGTATGATGTACTACGATGGTCCATTAGCACGTCTCCTTGAAAAAGATCTTCGTGCTGTGAGAATAAGAAAAAGAAAAATGAACACAAAAAATTAATAAACAGAAAAAGTGATTAAAAAAGAGAGAGAAAGATAGAGAGGTACAACTCAAATTTAAATGAAATTGATTCTAATTTCTTTGTCTCGTACTTATTAATCATAATACCAACGTTTAATGATATTTTAATAATAGAAATTGAATAAAATTGTTAACGTAGATTTTGATTAAAAAATAATAAATGTAGTTTTATGCTCGTTAGTTATGCAAGAAATATAAAGTAAACGTTAGAATTGTTATTACGAATAATCGTTGTCGTCTATTTTTTGTCTAAACATTTTCTAATCACATAAATGAAACACAAGAATATTGGCAAGAGGAAACATTGTATATATATATATATATACAAGGAAAAATAACGTACAACGTTGAAGGTGTTAAAACGTGTACATGTGATGTGCTTACAATGGACTAACTGTAACCAGTAGGAAAGTTTCCACGCTTCTTATTGTTTCTCCACGGATTTCTTGACATGTTAAAGACGTGTGTATATACTTACATCCTTTTTTTAACACTCCCTTTAGACGATCCTTCCTTCCACTATTCTTCTCATTCCACTCATCAGTGTTTTGCTTTGGTAAGGACTAAAACCAAATCTTTCTATTTTCGTAAATACAAATTTAGTCACGTTTATAATATAAGAAGTATCAATGTGTTATTGAACCATAGATTAAATCGAACCATAATTTGAATATTTCGTTTGAATTATTATGAAATTTGTATGATTAAAAGAAGATATTATATTTGATATTTTTCAAGAAATATATTTATTCCAATGAAATTATGAATTTAAATTTGAATGTAAATATAATATTAAATTTTTAAATCATTAATTAATTATAAATGATTCCCTGTAGTTAGTTTGCGTACCTCGATAAAGAATTCCATAAATATTTGATTCCAAGAAGGCAATTACAGGATAAAGGAGAAGTAAGGAGAAGATAAACAAGGGTAAAGGCCAGGGTTGTTAATAATAATCGAAAAACTTGTCACATCCGTTGAATGGAAAATCCTGTGGGTTGGAAAATGATATTAGAAGAAGAAAAAACAAACAAAAATCGTTACATGAATTTAAGAATTTTCGAGAAGATAGGAGAAGGTGTATAGTGCCCAGTAGTAGAAAGAAATTGTAGAAAAAGAAGAATAAGAAGAAGAAGATGAAGAAGAAGGAGTAGTAGAAGAAGAAGAAGAAGAAGAAGAAGAAGAAGAAGAGAAGAACTTTCCTGACGACCCAACGTATTCGCTGAGTCTTTGATTCGCGGTGATGCGGTATAACTAGAAACCTGCTCCCTCTGCAACTCAAACGACTTCGTTCTGAGAGAAACAGAGAGAGAAAGAGAGACTTCTCTCTTTCTTTCTCTTGCTTCTGGCCGAGGCAACCTGTTATTTCAGGATTGCGAATCGTTGGATGTTTTTGCGAGTCTCGCGGCCCACGGTACTATAAATATCGAAGAAGTCCCTTTTAACCGCGGTCGCTTCTTCAGCAACGTCGAACGTCATTGAAGTAGGGAAAGAAAGAAAGAAAGAAGTAAAGAAAGAAAGAAAGAAAGAAAAAATGTCGGGCCCTTCGTCTTCTTCCCAGAAAAGCGAGAAGGCGCCTCCTCTTCACGGCATCTGTCGCATGACGTCGTCTTCGAAGACGACCACGACGAGGACGAGGATGAGGACGAGGATGAGGACGAGGATGAGGACGACTCCATGGACAACCAGAACGTGCAGCTCACGATTAGATAGGATCGCCACCATTTTCTCTCAAGTGACTTTTCTTCTCCATCTTTCTGCAGAGACAGAGTATCTGTTGTAGGAGAAAACAGGGACGTGGTTTCTCATCTCCACCCTTTATTTTCTCCCATGGGTCCTGTCCCATAACGGACACCTTCGATTTCAGAGAATAGACGATGCTTTATTTTTTCTTTTTAATTCTCGAGATTATCCGGTTATTTTGACATTTTTTTCCTAATTTTTCTTCAACTGCAAAAGTTTCACGATTGACAGACCACTCGTACCGATAAGAATTATTATCACAAATTTATTACGAATATGTTGTTGATGTACTAATACACATATTTTAACATACTTTTTGTTTAATTAGAAATATTACTTAACAAAAAAGAAATGTTTAATTTGTGTTATATCAGAAACATAAGAAATTTTATTGACGGTGAAAAAGAAGGGCAACGACAACAGTGATTAGTGATTTTAAACATAATTAACTGCAAAATCAAGGATATCGATACAACTAATTTCGGTAACCGATCGTTTTAACAGTGAACTTGTCCTCGTAGAGCAAGACGATATTCAGAGTACATTGGTATTCCAACAGTAACTTCTTGAGTAGCTCTGATTCTAGACGTAATGCATGGAATTCTCCTTTCGAACAGAGAGTCTCTCTATTCCCTACGTACCGGGTGCATTCCTGATTAGTTCTTGGTATATACACGAAAATTCCAAGAACGTATACTTCCTATATAGATTTCCCCTCTTTAGACTGTCAGATTCCTTAAATTCGTCTGAAACCTACTTGCGTGGTTACCAATAAATGAAATATACTTACACGTATCTAAAGTATACATAACATGATACATCATTTTTATGAGAATACCTTGTATAAATATTATTCATACACGTTTCAGTTTCTCCTTATTTACAAATTTTTATTTCAAGACAAGATACTTTTTTTTTTACTATTTTTATATTATTTGTTTCCCTTATTTTGCCAGAAAATCTTTCCAATCATCTGCTCGAGATTGATTTAATTAACATATTACTAACACCATATAAAAAAGAAAGAAAGAAATGAACTAACTGGTTCACTATCATCATCTTTAATCATAATCTTTACTCCAAAGATCTAGCTAAACAGTTATTCAACATCCAATTTATTTTATACACATTATCCGGTCAGGTCAGCGTGCAAATGTCAGCAAGGAAATGAATCTTATTTACTTTTGTCTTTTAAACGTCAAACAAATTACACTTTAGATAACATTTACTGATTAGAACGATAGGCAGGGAAGGTGGGCAGAGAAGGAAAGATTATTTATTTCTTCCTTAAATACGTGGAAGTTTTCTTCAAGATATTCTCATAAAATACATTTTTTCTCCTGTCATATACACACACACACATAATCTCAATATATCTAGGTATATGCATTCGTACATGTTTAACTTTTTCTCGAAGAGGGCTTGTTCCAGTCATTGAAATAGATTTATTTAGTTCGTAAGGAAAACATAGCGACAGGTTTCGAGGACGGACATTGTCGTACGGAAGAATCGTTGTTGCTTGTAGAGTCGGTGTATAGCAAGCTGAAGACCGATGGCACGCGCTATAACGCGCTTCAAGAAGAAAAGAAGAAAAGAGAGCAATGTAAGAAAGAAGAGAGAGAGAGAGAGAGAGAGAGAGAGAGAGAGAAAGAGTAAACCGCTAGACCGGTGGGCCTTTATCTAACTAGTCCATCGTTTTCGAACTAACCGTTCGCTAGATTCCACGCAAGATCGCGTTTCCCTTCCTCACCCTTCCCCCTTCTCCCTTTCCCCATAACCCTCCTTCCTCCACCTCCTCTTCGTTCTCTTCTTCTCTTTATCCATCGTACGAGCAAGGCTACTCTGGCTACTCTGTCTAGTAGCTATGGCATTGACCATGGACGTCATTGGCTGCGGCTGTCTAAGTGCGAGTGCCTTGTAACTCGCACTTCCGGTACCGGAGTCGCACAGAACGAGTCGCTCCCACGGTCAAGGTCAACTCGGAGGCTCGAGGGGACGATAATAGCTCTCTCTCTCTCTGATATATCTCGCTTATTCCTCTCTCTCTCTTTCTCTCTCTCTCTTTTTTTATAGGTCATTGACCTGTTTATCGTTATGTATATCTTACGAGTTTTTTTTTGTATTCAATCGATATGTCGTAATTTCCAAAATAAGAATACGTATACACTTTGTAACGCATTCGTGACCATCAACGTAATCCCCCTACGTCATTTTAAAGTTCATGGTTCTCTTTAGATCATCGTCTCGTTTATTTTTTCAGTATAATTTATGACTTTGACTTAATCGATATTCTTGTAATTTCCAAATTAAGAATACACATACGTAATATATTCATAACACATTCGAAACCGGTAACACAGTGTTACGTCATCTTACAACCTGTTAAGTAAATGATTGTAACGTAGTCCCACGTTGTTAAATATTTATTTTGGTTTTTTTTATTAATCGTTTTTATTCGTATTAATATTATTTTGTTAAACTTGTTTAAATTATATTGTAGTATTATGTTTCTTAATTTTATTAAACTAGTTTGACGTTTTTTTAAGTTATGATTTGCAGTATCCAATTATAAACGTTTTGTTCGAATAACACCGATAGCCAATATGTTTGATGTATAAAAAAAAAATGAAAAGATAAAAAACCGAAGAAAATGTGGAAAAGGAAAAGTAAAATCAGCGTGTAATTTCCATACGACGACTGTTAAGTTCAACTGGAACGCATCATCGACTGCGTACACGTCATGGCGTAGACTAAAAACAACAAATACAAGAAATCTAATCCATCTTTCCCTTATGATGCATACGTTCTGTCTAAATATTTTGTTAGTAATATTAGGAGGTCCCAGAAATAAGAAAATAATCATTAACCTTCTTGGTAGGTACCGATTGAATTTTCCTTACACAGTTTTTCTTCATCTCCGATTACTTTCTATCTCGTATTTTATAGAATAAAAATTTAAATAAAAATATTTATCTCAATGAGTTTTTGTGATTATTTAAAAAAAAATATAAGAAACAATCAAATAATACAATAAGTCAAGTAAGAATATGATGAATGATTGAGTGATTACGCTTTAAATGAAAGGCCGATTAAAATTTATTAAATATAAAATTGAATTTGAATCTCTCGTTTAAAACAAGACAAAATAAAATAAGATTACTTTGCTTTACCTCGTAAGCGAATTAACGTTTAACATCAGACTCAGAGTTTCTGAAACCTCTTCCCTACGACTTGGAAAATACGATCAATCTATAAGATTGCAATAAAAAATGTTAAATGTAACACGTTAAGGAGTTGGAAAACTGGAAGTTGGTGCTAAAAATAGACGGACGGAAATAGCGATTAAATATAGCTGAGAGTAGTCGGAAATAGAAGCAAAAGAAGATTGAAGGTGTAGTATTAGGGCAAGGTATAAGGACGAGGATGGGAACAAGGATAAGAAAAACGAGAATGAAGACGATGGGTAGGAACGAAAAGAGGGAGAGCTGTGATCCTCAAGATGGGGATGGGGGGGGTGGAGGTTAGGGGATTATGGGAGAGGATGAGAAACGTAGCCGTTTGAGCTGGGGTTGGCGGATCGCGGCAACTTATCACATCGTTGCTCTCTTAGGTTTTATTATACGCAAAATATACTTCGCAACAGGATCGACTCGTTCGTTCGTTCGTTGGTTCGTTGGTTCGTTAGTTTGTTTTATTTTTCGTCTGTCGCACGCTATGGGATCATATAGCCATGAGAGATGAATTGTACGAAGTTAGACATCGGACGAGCTGTTCCGACGGCGTGCCAAGCGAATATCCATCCCACTTTTCACCCCCTCTTTACTTCATTATACACGCCCTTTTCGAAGAGACAGAGGAAGAAGATGAAGAAGAAGATGATGAAGAAGATGAAGAGAACTCTGAAGTGGAAACGAGTACGTAGACCTCTTCGAGAAAGTTATATTACTTAATTTTGAAATTTAATCCCATCGTCGTTCAGCACTCATGTCAGCTTGAAACGGATTGAACGTTTAAAAAAAAAGAAAGGAAAAAGAATTTAAGGAAATATTTGCTCTTTTGTTTTTAGTACGTTCCACGTCGGATCGATTTTCGATAATATTTTCCATAAGTTCACAGAATATTATTTTCTTTAAGCGATAAAATTAATAAGAAATATATTTATTTGTATATAAAATAATATGTTTAAATATATTGACCAGTTTTATTTGTAAAATGTTTGACTATTCGTGGTGTTAACAACCTTTAAATATTTCTTTTCTTTAGTAATACAATGCGTCTTAATATGTTCTTATTTTGTTTTTTTTGTTCGTGGGAAAAATCACGCAGGAAGAGTAGTCCTTTGCTTTTGTAATTAGGTAATTATCAGACCGTGAGTTTCTCGAGAATTTGATAATTTCCATTCGTTCGTTCAACGGTTCCTAACTTTACCGTTTTTCGTACGTCAAATCGATGAATTCGTTGTGGAATTGAGCAAGCAACAGCTAGAATAGTACAATTGCGGAATAAAAGTTAATAGTTCGTTGTAGAAGACAATGGATAATTCAGTGCAATGTGGTCTTGTGGATTTTTAGAATACTTTAAACTTCATTAACATTTATTTTCTTATCTCTGACTTTCGTGAAATGAAATTTAAAATAAAATCAATTCGACTTATCGAACATTATTAATGATATTTATTATAATAAGAATATTATAAATATTTGTTAATATTTAATAATTTTCCATTCCTCTTTCTATTTTTTTTTTTTGTAATATTTTCTTCACGAAGGAAGTTTCAGTAGGAGAATAAAAAGGTTCGCAACTAAATTCCCTTAATGTCGGTACTTCAAGGAACTTGGTTGAGTATAGCCACTTACCGTCACAACGCTTTCTATCGCAGTGCTCGATAAAGATTTGATGGAAGAAACGAAAGTAGACGCATAATCGAAGCTTCTTATCGAATGTGTTCATGGAAAAAAAAAAAAAAGGATAATAAGAAAAGTCAAGCTTTCCTTTTGCTGAGCATACGATAACGAAGGAGTCGTCTTGGAGAGCTTAATGCACGGTACACGGATACGCAAGGGAAATAAAATAGAAAAGAATGAAAATAAAGTGGAAGAAGGTACGAACAAAAAGAGAGAGAGAGAGAGAGAAAAATAAAGGGCGTAGTCCTTCAATTTTATTGACATTTAGGCTGATGTTCGCGTACCCTTTTGTGAACGGAGTACGAAAAAAGAAATAAAATAGGAAAAAAGAATAAAGAGAGAGAAAGAGAGAGAGAGAAAGCAGGGTGACTTCATTGCAAGACCCTCTTCTGATGCTTGGAAAATTAACTCACGGTTTATTAGATTTTATATTTTTTTTTTTCTACTTTTAAATCTAGACAGCCTTTTATCTGCGCTCGGGATTTTGTGTGACTCGGAAAAAGAAATATTTTTTCTTTAGTTTTGTCTGGTCATACCTATACAAAAGTAGTCAAACGTAGAAAAGTATATTGACGTACAGGAAGAGCAGAAACGTATATAAAATAAGTTTAAAAAAAAAAAAGCTAGTAGGGGACTCGAAAGAAAAGTCAAGATCGATGGGATCGGAAAAGGTTGTGAAAAATCATAAGGAAAAAGATATTATAGATATATGGTGAACTCTGTTGGATTATTAATGAAATTGCTCTTCGAATCAGGCGTTAAACCGTTTTAACGGAAATGACGTTCGCAACAGCCACTCAACACCTTTTTACGCTATTTCATACCGCAACGTTCGCTAAGCACAGCGTTATAAATACTTCGGGAAGTTGCATTAGCAGCATGACTTATTATTATAACGTCCATTATCGGTATAATTAAGATTGACGGAGTCGTAACGTGCAATTTAATGTTTCACCGCGAGTCCTTTTGCTGGAGGATCGTAATTTCAATGGGATCACAACGACTAACTCGAAAAAGTTTGACAAGGCTTTCTTTTACTTCAACCATGGTTCTCGTTCATGATGCCTCCTCCTCCTCCTCCTTCTCCTCCTGTAGAAAAAAAGAGAAGTAAAGTGAGAAATAGTGTAAAACAAGGAAACAACTTTACAGCTTATGGGTGTCGAAGACAAAGTTAAGATTTTATTGCTTCAAGCACGAGCTCGATGTTACTTTTTGTATCATCTAATTTTTAACTGCTTACGTTAACAGATCGATAATTATAGGCTTTTATATGAGTGTTGTATTAGCATGTGTTCGATGTTTTAAGATTTTCTGTTTAATTAACGTGAAAGATATTTTATTTCAATCTATTTCTTATAGATAGTTCCACTAATGTGTCATTTTTACTAAACAAATCATTTAACAAGAAAAGAATTGTCGTATTATAGTCGTATTATAGTCGTATTATATTCGATTCGCGAAACAATTACAAGGTATTATCACCGATGTAAAATTTGTGTTAATTTTAGTTTTTGTTTTATTTAACTCGGCAGAACTCCAACTCTTTCTTTTTGAATTTTGCTTCGTTCGGCAAAGACGAGTTCCTTTTCAAAGGTGTTTCAGGCTCGACGACCATGACCGTTCACATCCGAGAAGAGGATCCTTCTTCTCACGTTTAGTTATCCTCCAACAGACGAAAGAGGAAAAAAAAAGGAAGGAAGAGAAGGTGGAGGAAGAGATAGGTAGGATGAAAAGAGAGGAAGGAAAAAAGAAAACGAGAAAGGAAGATCGCAATCGCGTTTCTGTCATGACAACGAATTTTAAGGGAGAAACTCTTGCTGGTCGAAGAAGAAGCTATTCAAGTTTGAATTGACCACTGACTCAGGTTTGTGATGTCACTCGAGTCAGTATTTCCGTTTTGAAAAAGGATACCCTTTCTCTCTTTCTACTCATTTACGATCTCTATTTCTTTTTCTTTCTTGAGTTTTACGAACTCGTTTATGCGTCAGCAGCGTGCAACGCACGATCCATGACATAAGCAGCTCGATTATTTATTTGTTTCTTTTTCTTCTATCTTATATTTTTTCTTTTTATGAATACACCGATTCTCATAGATTACAGTCCGACAATCGATGATAATCTAATAATTTATACATATCTTGCAGAATGTTTCTTATAAAACTGAACGATCGTTTAGACGTATCAATTTATTATCGTTTCTTTCCTTATATACATATATTTTTTTTGCAAAAGAGAAAAAGAATAAAAAGAAGAAGAATAAAGAAGAATTTTTTGTCTTCACATTCGTATTCGCGTTCTAAGAAAGAACGTAAACGTTAGTAAAAACGTAGCATAGTATAGGACCTTGACTTTGCCTGTGTCAGACAATGTCTTCCCTGTCTTTCCCTTCGTAGTCGATGAGAAGGATAACGAAAATGCCTCGCACTATGAAAAAATAAACAACGAGAAAGGGACGACATCCGGTCCCGGTGCGCTCGCGTGTCATTCAACTCTTGATTATCTCATAGAAAAAGAAACAAGTAAGTATATTTCTCTCTTATATTTTCTCGCGCGAATCATGGGGGATGGGACAGGGAAGATTCTTTTTTATTTAATAACGTTAACAACTAATTAGCTAACTTTTTAACGTAATAAGTTATTATATATATATATATACACGTAAGATTATCACAATCATTTATCTTTTCTTTAGAACAAAAAATTAGATAAATTTTTTAATGATATATCACCAAGAATAATGATACGTTATATTACACGATAAGATTCTATTGATAAATATATTTACCATTAGTTTTATTTCCTAGATTAATTTCAAACCTATTCAAAAGAATATATTTTCATTAAAATCATCAGATCATTCTTGGATAATAATTGAACAATTGTTTAAACGTGTGTATACGTTCTTTTCAATGTTCCGATTTGTCAATGATATTACGGTAAATTGTAATCTCTGTTAATTAAAAATTCATGCGAATGATTTGAACTATGCGAAAAATTCCCCCTTCCTCATCTCTCTCTCTCTCTCTTTTCCCCCTTCAATTCGAGAAACAAAGGATAAGTCAGACGCAAATTAGAGAGGTATGAGATAAAAAGAGAAAGAGTATAATGAGTGGGAAAGTGAGGAGAATAAAAGAAACGAGACAGACGGATGAGTGAGAAAGTGAAAAGAACAACCCAGCACAATGCACATGCACATGCACATGCACGAGGCTTATTGCAATGTGTAGTGTAACTTTTTCTTTCTCTTTCTTTCTTACGTTTAAGAAAAAACAATAATCCTTTACTTTGCTTATTTTCTTTTTATTTCTATAAGCAAATCCTTCTTTTTTTTTTATTTTAGTTTCGTTTCACACATTTTCGTTTAAACTCTCGTTGTCAAAGTTTATTGTTTATCGATATAATCAATTAATTACAAAGACAATAATGTTTCTATTAAAAGTTACTTGTTCACACATGGATGTTTAATTATTCTTGACCAAAAAATAAGTAAGAAAAACATGTAAATGTGTGTGTGTGTGTATGTATGCTGTAATATTTGTCTTAAATAGATGTTACTTCTACTTTCTGCCATTCTCTTATGAAGATATTATTTATTCGTAGGGAACAAACAACTTTCTTCCGGCACCTTGGTATTCTCATCATTGAACCTACCATTCGTTATGTAGTAAAGTACATTACGTTGTCCCTCCTACGTCATGGAAGATGAATCGATGTATAAAAGATCAATGTCATCGTTAACTATGATTATTTTTATATTGTTAGAAAATAAAGATAAATGAAACAATCATTGATTAATTCTAACAATAAGTTAACTAACTTATTTTAAAAACATTATTCCTTCAAAATTTTGAACATTTTTTCATATTATTCTCACCAAAACATCATCTTTTATTATTTTCAACAAGAAATTGAATATTAGTAAATCAATAAAAATTAATAATATTTAATTTTGATGCTACAATTAACAACCTATATTTGTTTTTGCATTCCTTCCTATACTATAGTGTTCGAATAATGATTATTATAATTGATGATTGATGGTATAAGAAACGACGACCTTGATGAAGAAAAAAAATTCAGTGATTTCGATTTCGACCTAAAGAAAAAGATCAAAAGGATCCACATATGAATTTCTTGGATATACAATTATTTATTTTTCTTCTCTTTTGTTAAATCAAAATATTTTAGATTAATTATAGAAACGAGAATATCCATTCTTAGAAAATAAACATTTATGAGAAAAAACACACACACACACACAATAGATTTTTATTTACGAATACAACAATAAAAAAATATTGCTAAAATGTTCCCTTGTGTATTTCAGATAATTACAAATAATAAACATAGTATTTCTCATGAAAGTATTAATAAATGATTTAAATTAAAGAAAAAATAGTAAAAAAAGCATAACAGAGTCGAAGCTTATTAGTCGTTTGAAAAGATTTCGAGGATTCGAATTTCGATTCGAACAACCCGAGGGTTAAAGATTTTTTTGTGAATCCTACATAATCCAGGAATGATGAACGATCGAAAATATACAAGTATTATCAAAAGATGAAATAAAAACGATTATATCTTTGTTTTTCTTTCTTTCTTTCTTAGTCTTTTCCTTACTCCCACTTCGAGGAAACATTCGATAGAATTCTTTAGGGTTGAAAGGAAAGGCAACATTCACGTAGCGGCAATCTTTGAAGATTGCCGGCTTTCATGGGTGCCAGACGGTCGAAAGTCATTAAACTAGCAAGAATCACATGGGTAGCTCTTATTTTGCCGAAAAAGGAGAACGCCCCGTCTGTTTTGCGTTATGATCCTTTCCATGAATATCGTCGGCATCCTGCTTCTCTCTCTCTCTCTCTTTCTCTTTCTCTCCTTCTCTCTTTCCTTCTTATTTAGTCGTGTCCTTGATTCATCGTACCATCTTCGCCTGAGCTACCAAGAGATAAGAATTAGAAATAAACGAGGCGTAAACTAAAAGGGACTTCGTTAATTAATATCAGCTATTCTAACGAAATTAATTTCCGAGATTAACGCTCCGGGAAAAATTCTACGATATAATTACCAGCTTCTTGTTAATCGCTTCCGTTAAAGATAAATAAGAAAATAAATATTGTAATATAAAAACTGTTATCATTTTAATCGGATTATTAACAAGTATTCGTCATATATTACATGTACAATAATAAAACAATAATATTATTACAGAATATTAACATTTATTCTACCAACTTTTGTTTATAATTTTCATTAACAATTTATAAATTAATATATATTGTCGTATTCATATCTTATTGGACGGTAGTTTAAAATTGTTTTCATTTATAAACATTTTTCAAACGATTGGATAATAAAAATGTAGTAGAAAAATTTAGAAAATGAAACGAATCGCTTTTAACCAATCATTAATTTTGAATATTACCAAATTTATTCGAAAGCGATATCCTTGAATTATAATTGAAAGAAAACTATGAGAAATTGTTGATGGTTTATTATTTCTTTTTTTTCTCTTGTAATAAGCGAGCAACATTTCTAATTACCGCATGAGGTTTAAAATAATAGACAAAACAAAGGATAATTAACCGAGATTTCTTTTCGATGGAAGTGAGATCGATCGGTTGCGAAGTGACGGCTGAATTTTCAACAAAGCAACATAGTGTGCCTATTGTTTTCTCGCCAGACGAGATCTATGATGTATCAAATTTCGAAGCTTGTTATTGTAAATTAATGTTACAAAGTATAATTTTATTTGCAAAATTTATCGACGAACCATCAGTTAAAAATGTAATCAATATTATTCGTATATCTTTCAATTGATTACAAATTTAATCATGCGTAACACGTGAAAAACATATTACGAAACATTTCATTCATATGCATATCATTTTTCTGAAATGAAATTAAATCAAAGTACATAATATTATTGTATAATAATATTTGAATACGTGATTCGATTGCTATTGCTAATGAATATATGCAAATGAATTATAAAATAAAAAGAAAGAGAGAGAGAGAGAAATAACATAAATGTCTGGAAAAATTTCACGCCAATGTTCCAAATTAATCTCATAAAGTTGAATCTCTTTTTAACTTTCTTTGATGGAAGCCTTTGAATTAGACGATTACACCGTATCTTCTCTTTACTACCTTTCTCTTTTTCTTAATAGAATATGCGCTGTTAGATATTTTCTATCCTATTCTATTGCGAGAAGGAACCTGAGTCGTCATTTTCATCGTTGTCGTTGTCGTGCCAGGAGATTGAAGCAGGTAGCGGATCATCCTCCGTGAATAACGACGTCCTTGCCCGAGGCCATACGAGTATTTATAGACGATGATATCCCAGACTCATCTTCATCCTTTCCTTTTTTTTACTCCTCATCCGTCGACGATACGCCGAGAATTTCCGCCTTTCTCGTCTTTTCTAACTTTTTCCTTACCAAACTCGCATTTCACATCAATCGTATCTCTCTTTCCTTTTTTTTTTCTGTGTGGTTTGTTATAATAATCCTGCAAATCATTATTTTGCTCTTATATTTTCCCTTCATCTTGCATACAAAACACGAATAAATATTTGTCTCTTGGTTATTTTTCTTTATTTTTTTTCTCAACATACTCTATCGTTATTCATCATCTGAACTTAGGTCATTTTTATACGAGTGAGAAAAGATAAGAAAATAAAGAAATATTATATTTAATGAATGAAATAGTTGCATGGTGATGATTTAGTGATTCATCGTATTAAAACAAAAACCATTTCTATTTCTATGAGTTGATTTTTTCTCTTTTTAATTAATACTTATGTATGTAATGAATACCCTAATCAGGATTGACTTTCAATCTTGTAACGGATTTTCCTTATATTAATTATACCTGTCGCTACTTGCCATTTTGATATTTACAATTGGTTCTGTGTCTATTTTTTTGCTATACCAAAGGTTTAATTATATTAATTATATTAATCAAATACATATAATTTGATATTTATATTTTTAAATTACTCCGTTTAAATATATTCTCATTAAATCATTATTTTTAATAACACAACGAGGAAAAGTATATATATATACCTATTTAGATTAATTACACGTATCTTATGATATTTTGATTGAAATAAATTCGACGATAATAAAAACTCTTCGACAGGTTTCATTTGATTAAAAATTTATTTGACGGATTATAAAACACAAATAGAATTTATTTACTTTACACAGTGTTGGAATGTTTGTTACTTGACACGAAATTGTTTTTTTCATTTGCCGGAAGATAGCTGTGCAGCTCTGAATGCAACCATACAAGTACAACCTGACCGGCAAATAGCATTAACCGTTTATGGATAGCTTTCCTGTGAAATTCTGATCCATATAATCATCTGATGAATGCAGAAAGAAGACCGTTATTATTTTTTATTTATACATCGTTACTTAATTAAAGCGTTCGCCGGATGAATAAGAACATAAACATTAATTCTTCCAGTAGAAAAGAAGTAGAAGAAAAATAACAATCTTTTTCAGTTATTATTGTGAGAACATTTTACAGTTTAAGATATTACATTTTATTCGAACGTTTTATTCAAAGATAAAAGATACGATTATTATAAATTGCAAATGTGTTATTATTTGCATATGTTAATATAAAGCATTGATATTTCTATGATATAACGCACATTCCGATCTCACGACGGTTCGTTTATTTATTTTATTAATAACTTTATCCTGAAAAAGGAAAAGAAAGAGATTACTGTTGCGAATTCTTGACAAGTAATACGTGCAAATAATGTATATGTTTTTATTTGAATAATTATCATTTAATTATAATATTATTTGAATTATAAAATAGGAAAGATATGAATCGTTGTAATAGTATTTTAAAAAGAAGTGAGAGAAAGATGTAACGGATGTAAGAGCCAATGACGTTGAAGAATCGAACATCATTCTTCTTCTTCTTCTTCTTCTTCTTTTTCCTTATTTTTCCCGTTTAGCGATTTACCGAATCGAGATGGTCGAGATCCATTGACGATGATACTCTTTCAAGAAGAGTAACGTGCTTGAGAGAAAGAAAAAGTGGTCTCTGGGCAAATCGATAGACACGTTCCCGACTGTTCATGCGAGAAAACATTGAAGACGATTAAACGATTATGTCGTTTACAGTTTAAGGTTAATACTCGTGAGGTTTCAACTTATTTATAAGTGTTCATCTAAAATCGGTAAACATTATTTGGTATCTTAAAAAAAAATTTCATATATTTCTATATCGAAAAAATTAATTAAGATGAGTTAGTTTCAACAACAACAACAACAACAACAACAACAAATAATTAAATAAATTACATACATTAAATATGTTCGTTGAAAATTGGTATTCTAAATGAACCTTTCTCACTTTATTTTGTACTTTAATATAACCCAGTAAAGAGTTTAGCTACTCTTTGCTAAGAAAAAAAGAAAAGAACACTAGGAAGAATGAGAGAAAATATTTCTATCTGACTGACGGTTACAGCTGTTTGCACAAAAATACTTTTCTATACTCTTCTTCGTATCTATTATACAATAGTGACGTTATGGAAAGCAAAGATAGAAAAAGTGAGGAAAAGAAAGAAAGAGAGAGAGAGAGAGAGAGAGAGGGAGTAGAAAAGAGAGAGAAGGTCAACGATCGTTTGAGTTCTTGTGGAACCCAATATCGTTCAGTCTATTGACCTGTGTCTTCCATTTTTCGTCCAATACTTAAAACACAACATAGTATGTATGTATATATATATACATGCTTACATGTGTCCATTCTCGTCTCTTTGAACATAAGAGAGAGAGAAAGAAAAAAAGGAGAACTCCCGGTCCAGTTACGTAATAGTTTCAATACTTGATTTCCATAGGCAAACGAATTCCACGAATGCCTCCCCATTACTTCTGTTTGCCTTTTAGTCGATTCTTTGAAAACTAGTTTCGACTCCTAGCTCTATCTGTCTCTCTCTTTCTCACTCCTTTCACTATCTTGTTTTGATTTCTGCTAATAATCGAAGTTTTCTCACCTTGCTATTTGATAAATATACATTTGGGAATAACAGTGTAGTGTAAAATAATTAGTAAAGCTTTAGAAAAATATATTATACATATATACTTTGACATTACTTACTATTTATTTTATTTTTTTTTTACTTTGATAAGTTTTGAAGAGTTCAATAAATCTACAGAATTTATTGAGACTTTATATTCTGAAAATTGTAATTAATTTTGATAATCTATTAGGATATTGTAAACCATATATGAGTTGAATAAAGTTTGATAAAATTGTTATCGTCCTTTTCGTTGATTCAGTGGTTTATATAATAGCATCCTTTGAAAAATGTCTATGATTTGTTGGGTTTAACTAAAGGAAGTAATCGCGTAAGAATTCCATTGGAAGAGTTCTCTTAGAGTGGACGGTTATTTAAACGATGTCGAGTTCCAGACGGGAAACGAAGTTCTTTCGTGAATGCACGCTCAGAAGGTGTGGATGGGAGGAAACATGAAAGGTCGACGACGTCATTCAGGAACCGTTAAACGACGATGCTTCTTCCGAGCAGCAACGGATCGAGTTTCGAGAATTCCTTTTTCGTTACGAGTCGCGCCATTTTACACAGTTTTGTGTCTTTTTTTTTTTTACTTAATCCTTTATAATTCTATAAAATTTAACAGAACGTACATTCTATTCTTCTTTTCTGCAATTCGTCCATATGTGTTTATCTATTTTCATATGAAGTTTATTGTCAAAGTTTTTTAATGTGTGAGATCATTTGATTAGTAAATTATTATATTAATATTAATTCAAAATTATATATAATATGTATATTTTTAATTAGAGTATTGAAAGAATACGTAGACAATTAAATATACATAAAGACAATGGAAAAAGTGTATCTTGTAAAAGGAATTTTTCTAGAAAATTATTTCAATCACAGAAATATCCTAATTCCCTTATTCGATATTCATAAAGTCGACATTATTTTTCCTTCGTAGGGGATTTTACTTTTCATGAAGGATATCTTTGGAGTGAAGGTAGCATCAACAGTATCTACTTCCTCTTACCCATGGGAGTACGCGGAAAGAAAGAGAGAGAGAGAGAGAGAGAGAGAGATAAAAAGAGAAAGAAAATTGTCAAGGAGATCAAAAGAACCCTCATGTCGCGTCATACCGCATGCAGAGACACAGGAAGAGTCTTTTTCCAGTTGCGGTCTTGTATGTTGTACTGGATCACAAAAATCTTGACTACTATAATTGTAGTTTATTTCTAAAGATGAACTTTTTTTTTTATTAGTATTATGTTATATTTTCACCTATTTCAAGATAACTCATTTATTAATTGGTACGAACTTTTATATAAAAAAAACAAAAGAAAAAAAGAAGAAATAAAAATAGATGTTCTTGAGAAAAATTAACATTTTTTCACATAAGAACGTGGTTGGGTTTTTAAAAGTAAAATCACTGTTTAATGAGCAAATAAACGTTGTTAAATGTCACCACTCCTAATCGTATTTACGTAACAATTTCGAATAAAATTGTTATTTTTTTATTTGTCGAAGACTTCCGAAGATTTTTATGTTAATAATTTTGAAGTTGGTTCAAGTCAAATAATAAGAGAATTTCCATTCTCGAAATAAATCGATGATGGGATTTTGGGTAAGTTTAACGATCAGGTTAATTCACTCATTTAGATTTCACGAAGAGGAACATGGATATTTGTCAGTAAATTTGTTTAAACGGTTATTATTGCAATTTCAACCGATCAAGATTCAAGTCGAAAGATGGCACTTTCGGTACATAAGATTCGTTAGTTTTCACGATCGCTCGTTTGTTGCATGGAAACGGTGGATTTCGTATAAACTCTGAGATCCCTCTGTTAAGTTTTTAACAATTTGTATCTTACAATTTATTTTATTCAAGAGACCGAGTCCTCGAAAAAAAAAGGGGGACCAGTTATCTCCGAATGTTGAATCAAAGAGCGACCATACGAATGTAAACTGCAGTTTAAATGGCGATTCAACCCGATGGTTCAAAAATATGTTCTCTCTCGTGAAAGAGGAAACAAAACAAAATAAGAAAAATAGTGATTAATTCTATATTTTTGTGGGAATCGTAACGATAATGCGTAAACAAGTAGCAAGAGGGTTAAGAAAAATGTCTTTTTTTTGTTTTTAAATAATGTTGAATCGTTAGTAGAAATTCTAAAAGAATTAAATCTGGACACTTGTCATTAAAAAATAACGAAATCTACATCGTGTGGTATTTTTCTTTTCAAAATAGATTGGAACCCTCGTAAATAGCTCATTATTCCTACGCTTAGATAAAAAAAAATATATAAAGATAGATAAATTGGTTGATAAGGAAAGAGAGAGAGAGAGAGAGAGAGTAACTGAATGCGTTTCTTCGTAGGAAGTTACGTGGACTTGACGATACTTTTCTATTTTACCGTTTAGTCGCTAGCGATTCCACGCATAACTGGATCAAGTGTTGCGTGTTTGCGCCTACGCAAAACAAAACTCGTTTCCTCGTTCAGCATCACGAGTACGACAGAAAGAGAACATGAAAGAACTAAAGAGGAATAGAAGGTAAATAGACGATTACATCTAACATTTTTAACTATAAAATCAAACGTATTAGAATAAAACGATCTGCATATTCATATGTAGTTGCTTATTTACGTGTACGAAGGAAGAGAGGGAGTCATATAATTTGAGAGCTTTAATCGATTTGCGAGCGAATCGATTAATCGAAGAGCTACCATTAGTTCCACTACAGGATGAAAGCAAGTAAGAAACAGACAGAGACAAAAAGAGAGAGAAAAAGAGAGAGAAAGAGAGGTAAGGAAAAAGAAAGAATGGTACAGAGAGATTCTTCCTCTCCAAGAGATCCCGTAGTTATTTCAAAATTACGAGAAACGTCAACAGTTGATAATATATCCTTATTGTAGTTTAACTAAAAGGGGGTTAATTATCAGAAGATTCTTACTCAACTGTTTTTCCCGATCGATCTATCGTCGTTCCACCCGCTAAAGATTTATATTTTTCTTATATTCTCTTTCTCTACTTTCTATGGGAAGAGTTACGTTATAGGGTACGTAGGAAGTTCGTTGTTACATTGTCGGTGAATTCTCAACTTAATTGGAAGCCCGATTCGCGAACGGTGTGTCTCTGCAATTCCGTAAATTCATCGGGCGTCTTGAAGAGACCGCGAGAGAGAGAGAATGAGAGAAAGAGAGAGAGAGAGAGAGAAAGGGCAACTGTAGGATACCACCAATGGAACGCGGCTGATCATGCAAAGGAAAAAGAGCGTAGTAGACACGAGGACGAACCAACGTAGCCAACGTAGTCGACGTAGTCGACGTGAGCCTCGATGTACGGCCAATGTCGAACGAAAGGAATGCACGACACCGAAGCAGGGTTTTAGACCTACTAACTATACAGTAGTCCCGCATGCGTTGTTCCGCGAAGATCGAAGGAATTTAATGGAATCTAATGGTTATGGCTTTGAAGTTAAAGATAGGCAGAGAGAGAGAGAGAGAGAGAGAGAAAGAGAGAGAGAGAGAGAGAGAAAGAGAGAGAATCTATACTCGATTCGTTAAAGGACTAATACTCTGTAAACGGCTATTTGAACGCAGGTTTACCGTTACATGGGACCCGAACTGGATCGACCTTTCCTTCATCTATCTTTTTCTTCTATTACTAAAAGTATTAAAATTTATTATGGTTTTAACAACGACTTTAAAACTTAAATAATTTTGTTTTATTTATTAATTATCATTTTTCTAAAAGTATTTTATTTTCCTCGATAAATAAGAATAAATTAAAGTGTACGAAATTTCTAATTCTATTTTTATAAAAGTATTTTCTAGATTAATTCTCTACTTTCCCCATGCATGATGATATTATTGGTTAGATCGATCAAAACGTTATTTTGAGACATCCAATCAAAGATACTGAGCACGATTGTCATCAAGATCGCGAACGAATTGACAGAAAGTGGGCGCCTTACGATTCCTGGCTTTATGCCAGTTAAAGTCGCGATCCCACAGCCCTAAAGGACTTCCAAGAGTTGTGTCACCTTAAAGAAATCACTAACACTATTTGAATACCTCGTAGTAGTATTTGTTACTGCAAGATAGGACTGAAAGAGTATGTGCGAATATGTGGGAGAATGTATCGTAAGTATTTAGCGCCACGTTGACGCATACAAGTCGATAAGTGCGTCGCGGTCACGATTTCGAAACAACGCAGCCTTAGCCGTTCAAGAAACTAACTGTCCATACTGTTTCTTCCTGGTAACCCCCGATTCGGATAATAGATAAGTACTTTTACATTTTTTTTCACCTTTTTTTTCTCTATTTCTTTTTTAAACTCACATTTAACTTGTTCACGATTCAACCGATTTTCCAACCACCGATGTTTCTCACAATTGTTCCATTCTTTTTTCTTCATATTTTCTTCTTTTTTTTCTAATTCAATCTGAAACATAGAGAAATTGTAATCTTAATTTATTGTACCGAAATAAATTTTAAAATCGTGTAAAGGATTTTCAAGAATACGCTTCTAAGTTTTAACATAACTGTTTTTATAAATCTATAAGATTCTTTTTTATATTGTATTAATACAGTAAAGAAGTTAAAGATAATATGAAGAATTGAAAGGTTTGAAAAAAGTCGAGTATCAGATAGAAATAAAGGTAAACTCGATTAATATCGAGTTTGAGAAAATCGTGAGGTTTCTACGTCGTGCATCATTGCATTTGTGAAAAAAAAAGAAGAAAAAATTAAATACGTGCCTTTTCTTTCGTTCTTTCTTTCTCTCTCTCTCTCTCTCTCTCTCTCGTTAATGTTTTTTTGTTTATTTATTCTAATCGAGCGTAGCAATCACGTATTTATTAAGTCTCGTATAAAACCGGACTTGAAATTCACATCGGTGAGAAAAACAAGGGTTGTGTGTGTGAAGATTAGGGGGAAGGGGAAAGGTAGAGGATTGAGTGAGAGATGGAGAGAGGATGAGAGGGAGAGAGAGAAGAAAGAAAGAGTAAAAGATGTTTCTCTAAGAGTGAGTCATCGAGTGTGTTCTTATCATCGTCATCTTGGTCGTCATTGTCCCAGTCCTTGCGCGTTGACCCGCTAACACGAGCCAATCTTTAATCTGCCTTATCTCTCTCTCTCTCTCTCTCAGTACAACGCTTTTACTCTCGCTACGTAGAATAAGGACGACGTAATAGTTTATAAATAATCACCGAATACACCAACTAATCGTAAGGCTACGTCACTTACACATATCTAAAGATCTTCTCATCTTCAAGGAGGAAAGTTTCGATGTTTTTCTGACTCGATTGGCGAACGACGATCGTATCTCCTCTGATTAAAAAGAAATAAGAAACATCTTCTTTTTTCTAAACGACACTTAAACATTTTTATTTATATTTATTTATTTATTTATTTATTATATTTTTAAAATTAATTATATTTATTTTCCAAAGAAACGTAAAGGTAATACATTTGCTTCAAGAAATTCATTTATGATTATTGAATAAAAAAAAATAAAACAAATCGAGATTCATCTTGTATGTATTAAGAAGGACGAAATATATCCAAGTGTGTGAGGAAATAATCTTCACGGTCTAATGTTAAAACACGTTATAAAGTGCATTTTATATTTATATGCTTTTGCTAAGGACTTTAAAGACGGCGTAAAGAGTTATCGTTTATTTTTCAACTCAATTTTTCAATGTCAATGCTTTAGACTTCGTCTTTGATTATTTATATTTTTATTGTATTTTTAAAAAATTGTTATTATTTTTCTTCCTCTTTTTCTTCGTTGTCTTCTGTTTTCCTTTTCTCAACAGGTTAACGTCAGATTTACAGTGATCTCACAAGATTCTAATTATAATGATTAAAGTACTGCGGGGTGCAAGTATCAATCGCGTTGTAAATGTGCAACAAGGCAAGTAGGACTTTAAATGGATATCGCTCTTATGGCAACCTCGATATATCAGTTGAAACACTTATAAACTGTGAGCTGTCAGATTGCAAGGATGACGCCTTCTAGCGAAAGCAAGTGTATCGGATTGATAGCCTAAGCTCGAAGTTACACCCCTTTTTGCCAGTTAGACTTCGTCCTAGCTCGATAATTGCAGAGTTACATTTGACGTTGTCCTAGCAATAGTTTCTAAGAGATTTGCCCAAATAGAAAACTTCAAGGATTATATAATTGAACTTGAAAAACATAGTAAAGGTGAATTTTTCTTGAATAAATGCATATTTATGCATTAATAATTAGTATACAATTATTTCTAAACTATATATTACAAATATATTTTATATCTTCAACCTCTAAATATATTTATATATACCAACATTAATTATTTAAATATAAAATCACAACCAAAAAAATGAACAAATTATTTTTATTATTTTTTACCGGAACATTCCCCTATACTTTATACTCCTAATGGATAAAAAATCTGTAGATAAAAATAGTAAAATAGATGCAACGAGTATAGAATCTAATCTTAGGGTGTCGTTGATGCAATTTTCTTGAAAAATGATAAACAAAAAAGAATGTATTTCGTATTTCTCGCGGCGTAGAATCTTTCGCGAAGGCAGCTGTCGACGAAGGGAACAAGGAAAACGAGTTTCCTTCACGACGCTTTATCCTCGAGGACAAGCAAGGCTCTATCTAGGCGATCCATCGTTTTTTCTATTTTAGTTTAAGTTGAGTCTCTTTCGAAGAGCTCGCATTAAAGAAAGTCAAGGATCGGCGAGAAGACATTATAGTAGTGGTTGATACGTTTTTTTCTATTTTTCATCTTCTTCTTCTTCTTCTTCTTCTTCCTTTTTTTGCTTTCGATTCCCTTGTCTTTCATAAGGGACATAAAAAAGAAGAAATAAAATGGCTAAACAAAACAAAACTAAAAGTCTAAATGAGAGAAGAACTTGAGATAAGTTGAGAGAGTGTGTAACACACGTAAGACGTATCACGGTATAATTGCGTTATCGTCCATTAATCACGTGACTTGCTCTTCGTACATCCCCCCTGTTCCCCCTGTTCCCCCTGTTCCCCCTTCCCACTCTCACACTCTCTCACTCTCTTTCTCAAACTATCTATCTTTTTCTTTCTGTTATTAGACAGAGCATTTTTACTTAATTCCAGACCATTTAAATATTTTTTGTCCATCCGGTGAGAAATATGAAATGATTTAATGCTTGAAATTTGAAATTGTACTATGAAATAATATTAAATTGTATTTCTATTACAGAAGAGACTGTTAGGCGTGAGACATATAAAGCCATTAGTACAACAACCGTAACCTACCTATTTTCACCGTTAATCATTCGAAGAAGTCAACGGCGACGATTTACAATAGCTCGGATGTCGTTAATAAAATTATAACTTTAAGATTTAACCGTAAGACGCTGATGGGAGTCACGAGTGAAGGGTAAGGGTGAGAGGGGGGGTTTTGGTTAAAGGCTTAACGCATATGTAGCAATATAGTAATGTTACATACAAGCCTTGAGAGTTGATACGTGGGGATCGTTGTCCTTTTGCTTTCGAGAATGACTCGGAGAAATGTGCTCGCGTAACAAGAAGATAGGATATAGGCCTATAGAGTAAAATAGAATAGAAACTAGATATATATTTCTTCTACGTAGAATACGAACCAACATCGATAGATCAAGTATGAATATATACCTTTACCTAAGAGGAAATCTATTATTCTTCAAATTATATCGTCTTTCAAAGTTGTATATAGGTAAATCTCCAACGTGGTAGTAAAGTCTTTACCTTGATTATTTATAAGCACTATAGATTTCATCTTACGGAAAACGTCAAAGTAAAGGTAGGTATATTATCCTTGAACCTTAACGCAACTCAACGGGCTGCCTAACGTAGACCATAGGGAGAGATAATAATTCACGATATTATGGTTATAAAAATGTTGGACAAAACGAAAAATAATTATCTCTAAAGAAAGAGAGGGGGGTAAAATGTTCGACATGACGTAGCAAAAAGGTTGAAGAAAATCGTGCCAGGTTGGTAATCGACTAGCAAATTCACTGTTAAAGAACCTTCGAAGATTTCTAAGAGAGGATACTTTCGCGGAAGTTCTTCGTAGAAGAGAAGAGCTGTTCATGGAAGTTAACCTGGAGGAGTCGTCTCTCGTCGAACGACTTTTTATCGTTAGTTATTATCCATAACGTACGATGACGTTCAACTTATTAGAAACGAAATTTGTTGCTCTTAGTCGAAGGAAGAAGAACAAACTCGCTCGTTCGTTCTTCTTCTTGGATAAGTGCTCTCATTGTTAGTCTAAAGTATTTTTCTCCGTTTGGTTAAGTCATATCTCGACCTAGGCCCCCATTAACAAATACTTCTCACTCGTATACTCGTCTACGTTCTCTGATTATTCACATATCCATAAAGATTAATATATATCTACACTAATCATACAAATTTTATCGTAATAGAAAAAGAAACAAAGTTAACGAAACAACATTTGTTTCATTAGGTATCTCGTAAGTTAACAAAAAATCCTTTAGTTTGTTACACTTATTATTTACCTCCACCCACCCTCCTCTTCCCCGTTATAATTATAATCCCCGAAAATAAGAAACAAAAATTAGACCTCTTTTGGTTTTAATATAAATTTAACGGCACTTGATTTTCCATTGTAAATTCCAATCATAGTCTTCGAGTTCAGATCGCTCTATATTTAGATGAGAGGTAAAGTGATGCATAAAGTGTCTAGCAGCCTAGTAGAATGCAATTGGCGTTTATCGAAGCATGACCGGCATCAGCTTATATATCCATCCTTACTACTCTTTGTGTTACTTTACTATCATACTCTTTCACTTTGGGTGGAGAATTTACAAAAGAGCTTTCAATAATAGGATCCACGCTACGCATAGAGAATTGAGAACTTATCCTTGCGAATAACGAAAATTGAACTTTCGTAAATATTTATTTCCAAATTCCTACTGACAAAGTTCTGTTTTTTTAAACGATCAATGATTTAGACATTGTATTTTTGGCTAATTTCTAAAATCAAGAAATGTAGGGATGAGTGGTCCATCAAAAACCGTATGCTTCTTGACTTCGGAGGTAAAAAGATGCGACCTATTTTTGATAGTATTGAATAGTATGAGTAGTTGTCAGTAAAGAAGTAACTCGAATCAGTAAAAGGGAGAGTAACAAGACAAGAATAAAGTATTTTGAAGTAATTACAAAATGACTTTCAACGTTACTACTTATCGAGAAGAATCCCTTTAAAAAGTTTTATCAAAGTCTTAATAATGTCTCTCACACTTTCGTACAATTAATAGTTTTCAAATTGTAACAATCTTTTAAATCGGTTGAATTCAATTAATTACGCTTCATTAAGAAGATCTACTTATTTTAATTAAGAGATAAAGGGTGTAGGGGGTAGGGAAGGATTCTCGGAACAGAACAATTTCGAAGTACTTCGAAGAAAAGTTGCGTAATCGTCGAAGAATTCGCGAACATAATTGTCTATGACAAAATGAGATTGTACTAAAAGAAATTGACGGATGTGATTTGAAATCGAATCATTAAATTCTGAAAATTAATGTCAATTAAAATATCACTCGAATGATTTTGTTTATGAAGAATGAATATATTAAAACATTTCCTATATAGAATATAGACAAAAATATTCATAATATTGTCAGAGAAAACCAATTGATTTGTTAAAGTAATCTTCGTTGTAATACCAGAAGCTTATATATATATACACACACACACGTTAGTATTTAGAAATAGTCTATAACTAAGATTGTTCTGAGACAGCTTAATAGGAAACCAGCAATAAGATAATGAAATGTTACAGTAATCTTGATAAAAAGAATTTCAAAGGAAGAGAAAATAAAGTTCTATTAATTTATTAATTTATCTTATCAATGCTATAGAGAGCGTATATATACCAACTTACTATTTAATTATATATCTAATCACGAGTAACTAATCCGTATAATACTCGAGATAAATGATCGGTGACGCGTTCTATTGGTCCAAAGGATCGAAGAGGAAGAACCGATCGGTGGATATTGTACGATGGAAGAAGCTGCCAGAGATGCATACTGGACCGTTTGGAATCTCACGATGGGTGTAACGAAGCTGGATGAAATCTCTCTCTCTCTCTCTTTCTTTCTTTCTTTCTCTTCCTTATTTTCTCTTAACACACTCTCTCTTTCTCTTCCTCTTTCTCTGTATCGTGTGAGCATGAGATCAGCGTATCTTCCGTTAAAACGGCTCTCCGCGGGCTCCTTATCGAAGCCGGTTTACGAGCGACGTCCGAATCGAATTTTTGTGGATGCTGATGCTGCTGCTGCTGCTGCTGCTGCACTGCCGCGATTGTAGGATCGTTGGATCACACGCGCCGGTTTAACCAGTTTAGATAAGATCTTTCCCATGCTAAATATACCGTCGATCTGGCTAAATTCGTATCGCGATTCGATGAATTAATTGCGTGGACAAGTAAACGCATAGTCGCTGGTCTTTCGTTGTATGTAGGATTCGGAAGAAAAATAAGAGAAAAAGAGGGAAAGGGAGAGACAGAGAGAAAGAAAAAAATGTTTAAAGAGAGAAAGGGATAAAGGAGAAAGAAGAAGAGCCGTTAGTGATAGTCTCGAACTCATAGGAGATGTACGAGAATGCATCGTGCGCGTGAGTCTTCGTTGGTATAAGAAAATCCACTCTTTTTCTTTTTGCGCGACGTGTGCCGTTAGACGTCCCTGATTTGCTTGTTTTTCGTGTAGTGGTTACACGCGCTCACGCATATACGCACACACACGCATTCACTTACGAAGTAACTCTTTTATTTCTGGTAATGATACGCGCCTCTCTCGATCGTTTATCCTTACCCTCCCTTAGCGTGTTCCTTTCTTAATGGGATTTCTCTTATCAGAACTTATCGTCCGGGTCATCGTTGTGGCTCGTTTCACTTAATTTCCAAGCAGGTGATAGAATGACTCATTCCAATTGCATTAAATAGTTCGAGAGAGAGAGAGAAAGAGAGCAAGAGGATCACTTTTTTATTTCAATTCGATCATAAATTTATTGATGTATTTGATCATAAGATAAGAGAATAATGATTTATTTTAATGATTAAAGATTTATTCATTTTTAAGGATAAGATTTTATTATTTTCTATTTTTTCATCTTGTTTTTATTGTTATTTCTTTTTAATGATCTTACTTATAATAATTAAGGATAGTTGTTTCTGATTGGTATAATAATAATATATTTATATGTGTTAAGATTAACGAATTGATCTAAATGATCAAATCACCGGCTTTGTTTCATTAATACCCCATTGTTCTGGCTATCGAAGTTATTCAGTCAGTTAAAAACATTACGAGAGAATCGTATTATGATTTACAAGATTATCTAAATCAATGGATTCACAGATTGATACGATCGTATCTAAGTTAAGAATGAAAATTAAGAGATTTTCATTACGATATAACAGATTGTTGAAATCATTTATATTAAATGTCATATGTAGTATCTCAAAATAAGCAAAATATTTAGGTAACTAATGTTTATTATCTCAGCTTGTAAATGTATAAGAAAAAGATGCGTGTTCAGGTAAATCGGTGATCGGACGATTAGTTTGTAAAAGCCCGTTAGACGAGTTTGAGGCTAACTTTGGATACGGAAAAGGATAAAATAGAAAATGTTACGAGAGAGCCGTTATATACGTCGTCCTCTCTTCTTCAAACCATTACAAAAAAAGTATACTGCAAATGCTAAACTGCTTGACATTAGGTAAACATTTTCGAGGTTGCATTTATTTCTTGCAATCATCTCGACATTCTGGCCATTGAAGAACGGTGCATTTCAAGATCGATCTACTCGATTCGTTACGATCTGATTTGAATGTAGAACAATCCAGAGATATATACCATAATATAAAACATATACAAACTCAAGACGGTAAACTTACGTTGGTAATAATAGGAAGGGGTTAAAACTTAGAAAATATAATATGAGATAATAATTGGCAACGAATGAGGATGGAGATTATGAAACTAAAGGATCGTCGGAAGTAACACGAACGGCCTTTTTCGGTTCGTTAACCGGATGGCGTAAGAAATACGCCGTAGAGATCTATGATGATAAGCCATAGGGAGTTCTTGGATAAGGGGGAGGAAGGGAGGAGAGGGTTTAGAGGTGTACTACGATGGAGATGTGTAAGAGGAAAAAAAAAAAGATAAAAAAAAGGAGAAAAAAAAATCCAGAAAAAGAGTAAACAAAGGCGAGAGAGTTCTCTCACACGCGTGACAATGAACCTGGAAGCCCTTACTTAGGTTAGCCTAACAGATTTCCTCAAGACACCGGCAAGCAGACACGAGCAAGACGTTTCACGCGAACGTGATCTTTTAATTATGCGAATCCCGTAGACGAACTGTCTCTCTATCGACCATCACGTTTTGTCTTATTCTCGCATCGATTCCTTTACTCTCGTGAAGTCATTATAGCAGAAAGCCTATGTCTTTTGCGGTAGAAAGGACGTAAACAAGGAGTCATGCTCGTATTGGCGACAAACGTCGTAATGCCGTCGGGACGCGTCGTCTTCGTTTTCGTAGTCGTCGTTGTTGTTGTCGTCGTCGTCGTCGTAGTCGTCGTTGTAGTCGTAGTCGTTTATACAAGACGACGACAACGTGATTGCCAATTTATATTCGACTTTCAGAGAGCACCGAACTTCCTTGCCGACGCGTATTTACTACGTGCCTTGATTTCCTTCAATATACTCGATTAGTCTTTAAAGGATGCTGCACCTCTATACTATAATCTGTTATTTTATAAAGTAGCAAGGTAAAGTTGGTAGTTATAAAGTTGTATATACAGGTTATATATGGGAAAGATATTTATATACTCATGGATAAATCTTACCTATCTATTATATCATATATTATATATATATATATATATTTATTTTTGTATCTTATTTTATACTATACCAGATATTATATCATAAATTAAAATTATTTCATTATTATATCGATGATATTATTATTATTCAAATGATGGAAGCAATAATATATACTAATTTTAAATGATATTATATCAATATAACGAATTATTATTACCAATATAATATCTATTAACCTACTTTGCTAAACTATTTTAATTACTTTTTAAATGACCGATTAATCGAAAATCTCTTACACCCGCGGATAATTCACAAAAAAAAAACAGGAAAAAGATAATACGTATCTAATCCGGCATTTCTAATTTAAGAGCCTACCTTCTGAACGATTTCCTGACCAATACATTTAGCGTTTACACTCCATTGTGTATCGACGGGGCGCATATAGCAATATGGTTATCATTTATCGACGATATAACAGTACTCCCGAGATCGTTGCTAGAATGGTCGCGGTAGTCGTATTAGGTACACCTATATATGTAACTATGTATATACCTTACCTCCTTTCTCGATTCTATCGTCGCCATAGTGAGTAGTACCTGCTGATATTTTACTGTCAACCTATGCTTCCGAAGCGTTGTCCCAAGATCAGATTGCTTACAGACATCGGCTACTGAGAATCAATGATGATATGAGGAAACCTCTTTCTCTCTATCTTTTTTTTCCATTTTTTTCCTCTCTTTCCTATCATCTCTTCTCATCATCTACTCCTTCTTATTTCTCGTTGAATCTTTCATCAAGAGTCACTCTATGGTAAATCATTTCCTATAAACCTGACTGATCATAGCTAATGTTTTTTTTTATTGCGTAGTTCATGAAGAAAAGAGCATTTTGCATTGATCACATGCGACAAGAGAATATCGTAAAGAAAGTGCTGGATTTCTGCACAAACGGTAGAGGTGGAGTAAAATTGTATAAGAGGGAGGTAGCTGTTTTTAAAGTTTAAGTTATTTAATATAGTAAATATTATATAAGCAATATATTTTATAATAATTTAAAAACACACATTGTGCTACCATAATATTTGTATATTTATAATATATAATAGTAGGGATATATAAATCATCTTTTAAAATGGACTTGGATAATGAACGTTTAATTGGTTAAAGTAACCGCTCTGAAAATGGGAACACCCAGGTTAATGTTCTCATCAAAATTAACCGAAGGGATAACTTTTGAGATAAATTCTGCAATAATATCGAACATTGCGAAGCATCGTTTTCATTTGAACTTGAATTTAATCAAGTTTAATAAATAGCAATAAGCGAGGATGTACCTGATCGATGAAGAAAATGGAAACTAATTTTTTGTAATGTTCTAACTCGAGACGTAGACGAACGATCCCTTTACCTTAGAAAATCCCTCCGGCTAACACCCGTTATAACGTCTTAATGATCACATCTTATGAGTTAGGGTCATTATCGGTATACGCATGTGATGCAATCTTACTTCTTAGCTCCAGCCGTGTGTCGATCATTACCACGAGACTCGATTTGATTGACTATATATTTTTAATAATAAATATTCCTTTTCTGTTCTAATATGTTATTTAAAATCATGCATGCATATAAAACGTACATCGATACTGAGTTTAATGTTAAGAGTATGTTCGGCCTTGAATACTTGAACACAGTCATAGTTAATCCTTTTTTAAGAAAAATACTCATTCTAATGATTTGTTTCATTCAAAAAGGATCATAGCTATTATATAAAATGGATTAATAAATTCAAGACTTTAGTAAGGATTAAATCAATTGCAATATTTTCATGTAAGAGTATCGAAGATATTACGAGTAAGTGTTTCAAAGAGATAACGAGATTATAGACAATTACTATTTTTTTCATTATCAATTTTCTTTTGCTTATTATTAAACGTATTTCATAGACGACCCTATCGTTTACATAGTCAATTAATTTCATCTTATCGGAAAAAGATTACGAAAGAAAATAACAGAAGCTGTTCCTTTCATTCATTAATTCATTCTTTCAGAAATAAGATGTTCTTTTCTCTGGTTGGTTAATAACTGCACCAAATTGCAGCTGGTATATTACGAAGAAACTAAACTGTACAAATAGTTCAGTCTGTTGCCTTGCAATATTGTTATTTTTTCTTTTATTACTCTCTCTCTCTTCCCTTTCCTCTCTTTCCCATTTCAATCTCTTTTCCCTTTGTCTTTGTCTTTAATTTTTTCTAAAGTGTGAAAGAACAGGAGATAAAGAGAGAGAGAGAGAGAGAGAGAGAGAGAGAGATAGAAAAGAGAGACAGCAGGAGCAGGTGGCAATGTGCGAGTTTCTTCTGCGGGACAAATGCGCTAGGGTCCACAGGAAATGACGTATTTCCTGTCCGCCTTATTCGATTCATTCTGCTACTACAACGTCCAACGCGTTAGGCTACATTTAATTCATGTAGTAGAAGGGTATTATAATATTATACCATACATGTGATACATTTATTTATCACTTCATCATTTTCCCAACTCTTTTTTATCATTTCTACGAATTTTCTTCAAGTATTAATATGGCTATGCGTGAGTGTGTATGTGTGTATATGTATGCACGTACGTGATTGAAAACCTAGAAACGGCAGAACATTTAAGAAAGCATTTGGGCCATGGTCTTTTCGACCAATGTTTGCCTCAAACATTGGAGATCCTCTTCTTTATTATCTTATTTAATCACCACCTCTCTCACTTTCTCTCTCTTTCTATTCTCCTTTTGTCGTTTCTCTATCTTCTTTTTTTTTTGTATACATATATAAATTATCAGCATGAAATAAAAACGAGAGGAGGAAGAAGATGAATAAGCTAAGAGGACCTGAAATACAATTTCGCGAAGATCCAAAAAATTGGACGATGAATGGTCTAATTGGACGATAAACTCGATCCTTTTTGTAAATATACAGGAGTTGAATCAATAAGTTTTGTTGATTTTGTCGATTAGAATAAAGAATGGGGTATACAAATACAGAAACCGTGTTTTTATATTTTGTTGATTTTAATCAACGTAGGTAATTTTATTAAACGATATGCAAAGAAATATAGAAAGAGTTATTTCTATATAAATTATGGTTTAATCCGTGACGTTAATTATTTATGTGCTATGATACGAATAAAACCGAACAACCGAATTGAATCTTTGGCTCATAGGTTCGTGATTGCAAACAACATCGATCCTCGATTCAGTCCAATGTTTAGAATGTGCGTGTATAACACGTTGCGTACTCTAGCAGAACGTAAACTGCACTTTACGACCTGCCAAGACCTTCCTTCACCTCAATCATCCGGTTACCGGTAATTACGTTCGCCGATCGTCCGGAACCAATTACTTCGGCATTTCTTACCGATAATTCGATCGCCACGAGGAGGATCCGTGCAGAGTGCGTGACCAATAACCGTAGATACTGAAGTTACATTACAACTTTTACGTTGTTCCCTTTCTTAACCCATTCTCTCTATTTCCCTCCCCCACACACCCCTACCCACGCAACACTCCCACCCTTTCCCCCTTTTTGCTCAATCTCTCTTTTATTCTCAACGGTCATATTTTTCGTCAATAAAACGAAAAGTCAGGTACATAGATAAGAGAGAGAGAAAGAGAAAGAGGATGAATTAGCGATTTAGCAAAGAGAATTTTCTTATCGTGTGTTGAAAGGTTAAACTTCGAATAGCGTCGAATGATGCTACAATGTTGAGAAGACCAGTTTGAACTTCTTTTCATCTCACGAAGTACCTACAATACTATCCTTTTACAGTTAAGGACGAAGGAGTTATTGTTCTCTTACTTGGAAGCTTTTGACGAAGGCACGTCCTACGCGTGGATCTACTTTGTTCCATTCCGACGTCTTAAACTTTTCCTTCTCTTTATTTTCATTCTTTCTCATCTTCCTAGTGCCCACTTCAATACCACGAGAGTCAGCGATACCAAAGAGCATTATTTAGATATGATAAAACGATTTCTCGGCTGCATATACGAGACACCGGATGGCAACAACCATATAGGAAATCTTTATTTGTTAAATAGAAAATACAAAAAGAAAGATAAAGATCGTCGCGCAGATCCGTTACCCCTTGGAACCTTGAAAGATTAATTTCTTCCGCATTGGAAATTTCACTTTCCTCGAGGGGATATTATTTAATAACCTGTTCACGTAAAATCGTTTCTTAGGGAAAATGAAATTAACGAAAAGCTAGGAGAGTTTGAGTTGTTGTTGTTGTTGTTGTTTGTGGATTCATTGAAAGGTCGAAATGAAGTGTACGTTAACTATCGGTATGATTAGGATGGATGATTATGGTAAAGGAACGAACGAAAGATATGATAGGGGGAGAGAGGGTAGGGATGAATAAGAGGAAAATGTGGCGCACGTGTAGGTAAGTAGGTATTTTGAAGGATAATGGGCCAACAGCGTGAGAATAGCCTCAGGACACGTGATCCTTTAGAAAGTTGCACGTTGCACCAATCTTTCTTAGATGATCCTGGTTAGAATCTCATAACTGCTTTAAAGAGGGTCAATGACATTCGCACGAAACGCGGTGGCTATTTCAAGATTCGCTGACCTACGCTGATTTGCGGGAGTCGTAGTTGTGTAGTAACGATCGAGGTGACCTTTGGTAATCACATTGAAGAGACTTCTTCTTCTTCTTCTTCTTCTCTTCTTCTACTTCTTTTTCTTCGTCTTATTTCAGGGTGAAAAGTCAAGACTCTCTAGGTACTGGCCGACGACAGATAGTGCACCGTTAAACCGTTCTTGGATAATAAGTGATTATTACAGAGGGATCTTTCGATCTTCTAAGACCATTCACCTCCTTCTTAGACTTTTCATCTTTCTTTTCTACTATATTCAGTCTCTGAAAATGTAATCCTACCTATTGATACAAACGATCTTAATTTATATGATTCTGTTTCAGATTAATTAAAGGATAAAAGATTCCGTATAAATATATACCCCTAAATGAATGAAATGAATGAAATGAATTTTATGCAATTATTTGTATATACAACTAAAAGTATATATAATTGTCAATAAATTTAATTGATTATATATGAAACATCTTGAAAAATCATGTATATAAATTTATTCAATTTTCTCTATTTTTTATTTATGTATGTGTGTATTTGTAATAAGTTACTTTGATAAATAAACGATTAAGATATCAATTCTTAATTAAAATTGCGTATTTGAGATAAAAATGATGATGTTTGGAAAATAGAGAATTTCTAAGTAAACGGGATTTTGCTCATGATTCTAGGAAATTTTCGCAATACGGCAGTATTTGCGCGCGGGTGTGCATGGTGCATACTCGTGAGCTTCGAAAAGAAGAAGACGCATAAACGAGCGCAAAAAACACTCCAATGACTCGTAATCGTTATGGGAAGACAACGGGGACGTCCGTTATCTTTACGACTTGATCTTCGTATGGTGGTTGATGGTGGTGGTGGTTGTGGCGGCAGTGGATAAAGGATAGAGAAAAGGTGAAGAAGGTGGAAGTGGAAAGGGTGCTTTGGATCGGTGAACGATAAGAGATAACGGAGTTTGAATTCGAAGCGAGCTCAAGCTTATCGAAAAGACCCTGTGCTCTGCAACCTGGGTATCCAGGAAGAAAAGTACCTTTACCTTGGATTTTAAATTTCCATCTTTTGCTCTTTCTCTTTATTTCCTCCCATTCCACCTTTTCGGTCATATTTTTTTCTAGACAAATCTATCCCCGTTTCTGATGAAAAAAAATTATAAGAGAATCCCTGATTCATGGTCACGTTTCATTCTTTTCGATTATTTTTCCACCACATTGAAATTCTCATTGCTTATATCCTGATATATATATAAGGAGATAAATTCATCTTTAACTCATTGATAATCACTTTTTATTTCCCTTATTTCAAGAATCATTTCAATTATCGGTGAAATGATCATCGATAAAGTAAGATAAGTAACCCAAGGGGGATGCTTAATGGTTCCTGAGAATATAATAAAATAATAAATAATAATATAATAATATAATAATATGGTAAAATTGACTTTATCACGTTTAGTAAAAGTAATATAAAATTACATAACAGCACACAAGTAAATACAATTTATTATGATAGAAATGATTGTTAATATGTATTTTGATGAATGATTATGTTAATATGTTTATTGATTTATTCGATAATATACAATATTATCAAGTATGTATTCACGAATTGTTATTAGAAATGATAAAAGTTAAATTGGAATTTGTATTCACATATATATATTTCATTTGAAATCAATCATTTTCAGGATGCACATAGTAAGCAGTCGTTCTATATCTATTATTATCGATCGAAAGCTCACGTTCCTCTCAACTCACTCTCGACGTCCGTTCGAGAGCCAAAGCTTCAGCAGATAAATTCCTTTCATTTAACGCGTGCATTCGAGGCACGTACACATACCGTGTGTATCGATTTTTCCATGTGTACGTAAGTTTCCTGTATTGCAGTCGAGAGAAAGAAAGAAAGAAAGAGAGAGAGAGAGAGAGAGAGAGAGAGAGATCAGGACTGGATTCGTGGAAAATCAAGGCGTTCTCGAAGCGTCGATGGAAAGAAGAGAAAAGAAGAAGCAACGTCGAGACATCTTTCGCTCTCGAGAAATATGAGATTTATGCTGCATCCATCCATCCATCCATCCATTCGTAAAGTGAAATAAGGGAAAAGGAAAGGAACTCGAATCATCCGTCCGTAGTTTCCCTTTTAACTGAACAATCAACATTCCTTTTTATTCTGAGTATAATTAGCGCGGAAAGAATTTTTCTAGATCATAAATGAGTTCAATCAAAGTGGGTTGAGATGTTAGCTTTTGAATTTCAGTACATTTTCTATCTTTTTTTTAAGAAAAAAATCATTTGAATCTTGAAACGTAAGGGTTGACATAAATAACGTTACTCGAAATGACCCGTAGTAAAGACTTGAACGATTTTATGACTTTTGTAAGAAATAATAAAAAAAAAACAACAAGGTACTGAAACGAGGTATAATAAATTGTGAGTTCTAATGACACCAAGAGTTTTGATCCTTTCTTTATTGCTTTTTATTTCTTCAACGATTGGACGATATATTTCAACTTGAGACAAGTTATCAGAGATAAGTGAAATGAATACGTAAAAGGAAAATCAAAATACAGAAAGAAAATATTGAAATTTCATAAAAATGTCTATAAAACGATCTCGTTTTCAAATCAAAATATATTCCATGGCAAATCTTTTTTGGCAAGAGATACGAGAGATTATCGATGACATCGATTCCTCGATAAAAGTTCTGACTTATTTTTTATCGATAATCCATTTGTTGGCTGTGGTTTTACTCATAGAAATTTATTTCTATGTTTTCCCTACACGTCATTAGATTAAACATTGCATTGGTGAACCTCAATCGACCTTTTCCTTCTTCCTTTTCTGTATCTTCTTTCTCGTTAGTCATCACTCATCGGTATGCGGGCTCAACATCGTGCGGCTTTAAGAATCGATCTGAGTTAGCTCATCGTAGAAAAGTAAGTAAACTGAGAGGGTGGGAAGGGATATGCTTTTGGATATGCACTTGTAGATGTATCCCCGTGTATTTGAGAGAAAGAGAGGAAGAGAGAAAAACAGAAAAAGAGAAAGAGAGAGAGAGAGAGAGAGAGAGAATGATTCGTAGTCTAGCAGAGTGTTTACTGTTCGGTTGGGTTGTAGATCGCCCCTATCTTCGATCTAGTCTCTCTCTTCTTCTTCTTCTTCTTCTTCTTCTTCTTCTTCTTCTTCTTCTGCGCGAGCCCGAGAGGCTGAATGCAAAGAGAAATGAGCAAACGGTGAAGATCCTCGTGTCAACGTAGAGTAGCCGCCGGTACTCACTAGGAAATTTACAAGCACACGGTGTTCATACTTTATTGGTGTCATTCGCCTTACATAGATCGAAAATTTCAATAGGACGTGGAAAATCTACGTCAGTCCGTTATCAGGACTGACACGCGAACCGTGACTCGGCGAAGTGTACATCTACGAACGAAATAAAAGAGCAATAAGTATATTTTTACTACTTTATAAGTATTTTATTTATATTTTTTTCAATTCGTATTTGTTCTAGATCGAAATCAAAAGTTTCATGTAAGTTATATCAATTGGGATACATATTATATAAATAAGTTTATATTTCCCGTAGAAGAAATAGTTTTCATTACACCTAATACATCAAATGCATTTCGATAGAATAATTACGATATTAGAGGATTAATGAAAAAACTTGTATGAACAATTAGAAGATTTAATGAGGAATGATATTGCAGTCATTGGTTCATTAAGAAATTCGTTAGAGTAATTTATTAAATGGTCCATGAAGAACATTTTGATTGGAATTTATTGGAAATTAGAAGATCTAATCTACTCTATTAGATCTATCCTCTTAGATGAATCTAATCATTTAGTGGTATTGCAGTAGTTGGTTTAAAGTAGTTGTTCACGTGAAAGACAGGTAGATCGTTTAATCGATGATTATAGCCTATTTTATTCTCGTAGATGAAAAAAAAACGGGTAATGATCCAAATTGTAAAAGATCAATTCGCGTATTCTATAAAATTCTTTTTTTTCTTTTTTTCCAACACCTTGAGTATTCTCTTATCCGAATATCTACGTACGTAATAACGAGCGCACTCGTCGAACACGCGGCATTATTCAACACTCGGAACACCCACGGACGCGTGGGCGATCCGGACACTGTGCGAGAGATCCTCTCCTTTGTAAAAAAAAATTCTCCCTCTCTCTTTCTCTCTCTCTTTCTCTCTCTCTTTATCGGTCTTCGCTATTCAACTTGTCCGTCGTGTATCCTCGATGTTCTCGTCTTTTCCCCTTTCTCTTCATTCTCCTCTTCTCTCTTCTCTTCTTCCATTGACTTCGACAGAGACAGAGAAAAAGAATATCGGGACTAAACTGCTAGGTAGTCCGGAACTCCGTTATGCACACTTCGCAAAAGCGTACTTCGATCTTTATTCTTTTCAAGGGGTGCCAAAGCTCGTGACTTAGGGTCAACAAACCTTTTTAAACATTTCCCAGAAGCTGATACTTTAGTGTATACCATTTTAGTTCTATACTCGTTGGTCTATGACGATGACTAATTTACGCTTAAACGTGATCGACTTATTTATTTTCTGATAATTTATTATTTCAATAAATTATTTTCTAATAAAATTTGTTCATCTTTCGTTGTGAGATCAAATCAACCTTATCGGCTCGAACATTTTTCATTTTAGAACAAATGAAACTAATATATTGTAGAATAATTGAGAAAATCTTTTTAATTTTGTAAAAAATCTAAATCTGTTCTTTATCTTGTAAGAAGTTCTCTTATTTTTACCAGCAAAGATATTTCTTAATAATATTTATTATTATTAACTTAACGCGTTAATTATCGATGATAGCATAGTTCGATCATATCATAACTCTTAAAATAGATATTATTTATAATCGAACGATTAACAAATAAATAGACGGAAAATTCGAAAGAAGGTAAAAAGAAGAATGACTAAATGATCTCTGGATCTTACATGAATATTTCTCATAATTGTAAATTCATAAAATATGATAAGATGCGACCGATACTCGTTTCTATGCCATGTATACCATATAATACCCAGGTACATCGAAAATTTATAAAACACGGGGTGGTCATTATGAGTAAAAAGCGTTGCACGTTGGCGAAAAAGAAAAGAAAAGGAAAGAAAAGAAAAACATATTTAAAAAAAAAGCATAATCTTCGGGTAAGGGCGTAGTTTGCTCGTCGTGAATATATACGAGGCGCGGCGGGCGTCGTCAAAAAAACGGACGATACAAGGGTTATTAATCTCTCTCGCCGTGATGGGACGAATTTAAAAGAAGAAGAAGCAGAGGAGGTGGAGGAGGATGAAGAGGAGGATAAAGAGGAGAATGAGGAGAAGAGACGACGCTTCTTCGATTCTAAAGTATCGCGTGAAGAAGAATAAGAAGAAGATAGAAACGAACTGGCCCGGTCTTATGGTGGTGGTGGTAGTGGTGATGGTGATGGTGGTGCTAAAGATGATACTGATGATAAAGCTGATGCTAAAGCCTGATGCTGATGTTGATGCTGATAATGATGCTGATGCTGATGTTGATGGTTGATGTTGATGGTTGATGGTTACGATCCTGGTGTAATAGTGTGATCCGAGTACCAAAGAGAAAGAAAGAGAGAGAGAGAGGAAGAAGGACTCCTCATTCTCGAATTCTTTATTCTTCGTAGGATGTAAATGTACTCTTGGTGTCCTCTCGCAATGCTCTTGCTAGAACTACGAAAGAAGAAGAAGAAGAAGAAGAAGAAGAAGAAGAAGAAGAAGGATCACCGATGATCGGCCGGTTAAACGCACGCATATATGTTTGTCTTTCGTGGAAGCGAACGGAGAAAGAGAAGCGGACATGTTATGGTGCATCGGTATGTAAGGCCAAGATCGCGTGCAGGACCATACGAGCCTGGAGGTCCTGTCCGCTCTCTCGGTTGGACTTGCGCTGCATGCTCTGCTTCTTTAACAGCGAGCGCGAAACTCATCGCGCTAAGAAGAAGAAGAAGAAGTAGAAGTAGAAGAAGATGAAGATGAAGAAGAAGAAGAAGAAGGATAAGAATAAGATGGAGAAATTCTTTGGCAAATTGAATCTCCATGACCCCTCTGGTTTTTTCCTACTTTAACACCCAGGGATCTCGTACTCGATAACTACAAGTGACTCTAAGCTAAGACTAATCTTCAATTAGAAACTAAAGACTTCAATGTTTTATGCGATTAAATCTATTATAAAGATCGTCCTAAATTTGTTTATCTTCTTATCTGATTTCGTTCGATGTTATTTTCACACAGTGCAATTTAATCTCTCGACACTTTAAATCTTATGCACTTTATTTATATCTTTAAAATTGATTTTTAGAGTAAGATTAAATAATGTTCCTTTTTTTTTCTTTTAGAAAATTGACTTCTAATGATATATACATAAATTATATATTACATAGCTCTAATTCCAGGTTTGTCGTATTTTTTCTTAGTTAGTATTTTAAAGGAACTTTCTTTAGGTGTTAGCTACGCTGTATAATTTATTAATTTTTCGAATTCTTCTAAGAGAAGTTAAACGACAGGATAAAACGTCAATTGTCGTAGATCTCGAATTGAATTTTAAAGTAAAAGGATAATAAAAAGATAGGTATTTAATTGATCGATTTTACCTACGAAATCAACGATCATTAATGGTAACCTTTCGTAGAGAAGACGCTGTATAATCCCACTGTTGGATCGTCATAACTTATTGCGTCGATGTAGTAACGATAATAGCACAAATATTTTATCGATTGTGAGGTATGATCGACAGAATAAAAAAAAACCAAGAAGAAAAGAAAATAAAGAAGATGAAGAAGAAGAAGAAGAAGAAGAAGAAGAAGAAGAAGAAGAAGAAGAAGAAGAAGAAGAAGAAAAGGAAGGAAACAGGGTAAGCGTTGCTACATCGAATTGACCTTAACCCTTTCTTCGAATCTCATACACGTGTAGGTACATATGATCAGCAATAAATCATTTAGTCATAAGTCTACCTCCTTTGCCGATTAACCACGGATTCGTAAGAAATAATAAGGTAAATAACTGTACGTGTAAGCTTCATTGACATTAAACGTTCTATTTATAATTTTAAACGCATCTAAGAACTATGATCCATAGGTACACATAGTTACACTGTATTGATAGAAAGGAGAAAATAAGATAATCATTTATGTGTCTTCCGTTTGATGGTATCGATAAAGAATATTCAACTGCTTCTAAAAAGATCCTGTATAAACGAATTTTCGCATATACAAGTTACCTTATGTCAGTTTAATTAATGACCTTACTCTCTAAACCTAAGAAAAAAAATTTGGACATTCTTTTTTCTATCAATTATACTTACTTAGATTTCTATGAAAACGATTAGGTGGATTTCACTAAAAAATTAGAATAGAAATAGATAAGATGAAAACATGAGAATTCACATGAGCGAGCTTTTAATGTGTGTGCTACGTCTAAAAGGAAGCTAAATAATTTATTAACGCACGAATAAACACACGCGTTACGTATATATTATACTTAAGCTATCTACGATAACTCATTCGTGTGTGTATAGGAGATACTTAACGGATTACACGACGATTAATCGATTAGCAAGTTGCTACGAAGATGACCGACCGATGGCTTTCGAGTTGGTTCAAACTTTAGCCTAAAATTGTGCGTATTGATTATTTTAAAATTAGAAAAATTCGCCTTGAAAATAATTTATTTGATCGTTCCGCGATTTCAAGAAATCATTTAAGAAAAAAATAAAATAACGTCCTTGGGTGCCTTTGGCGGTACAATCATTCGATCTTACCATTGTTGATTTGTCTATTTTTTTTTTTTCTAATTTTTTTTATTATCAAATTTATACTAGTTGATTCTTAATTTCGTTGATAGGAGCATAGCTTTTAATATTTTCATGGACATCAAACGTAAACTTTGCAATATGAGTCATACCGCCAATCGATGTAATCGAGCATCACCGATTTATGAAAAATCTTCGTTTCTTCCGACGTTATTGCGTAGAACCGTGTTGGTTAGTAAGATACAACAAAAAGAAGGCAAGTACCGTAACAATGAGCCTTGATGAGAAAAGTTCGTAGAGTGACGTCATAACTCGAGACTCCAAGTACCTTCGAGCGTTTATCCTGACACGGTTTTAGCTTGATTCATCGTCAACCGGGGAACGTTATTTACCATCAGTAAACGATCGGATCTCTCTTCCGTCGTATTTCTACGCCATACCGATGTTTTATTAACTCACGAAAAATCTTTATATCTCTTTTAGCTAAGATAATGAAAGATTATTTCGTCGTAATTAAAAAAGATTATCTCCAGTTGATAATGCTACTTGTACGTGACAAGAAATAAAAAAAAAAGGGAAATAAAGTTTCAGTATCCGAGTTACTCTAATACATGTTTATTTGTTATTTGTATTTTTTTTGAATAGAAGAAGATTCAAGTAAGTCTGATTAAATAATTTCGAAAAAAAAGAAGAAAGAGGATCGAATTAACGTGAAATAGGTTCGTTCGATGATGCTAAAGAGCACCGTTTCTCGCAACAACTAAAAACAAGATAAAGAGGAAGAAGAGCTTAAAGTCGTGATTTTTTTTTCATTCTTTGATCAGAAGGTACGAAAGGGATCGTAGACATAGTTCCGGGTAGATCGAAGGGACGGCCCTGACATTTTGGCGAGTAGTGCTGCTAATGAGATTCCTTTATGCTAATCGCTCGCGTGCTCGCTCGAGTCCGCTCGTCTCATGAATTTTATCGCGAGCCTTCATCATTCTCTTCTTCGGCTTGGAACTGCGATTGAGTCGTCAGCACGAGCGAGTAAACGAGAAATATATACATAAATGAGAGAGAGAGAGAGAGAGAGAGAGAGAGAGAGAGAGACGTAACACGTGGAAAAAGGGAAAAATGAGAAAATAAGGTTTCTTCCTTAACCCAAGAGGAAGACGGAAAAGTAATAAGAATTAAAGTAGAACGATAGGATAGTTAAACTAAAAAATCAATATCATTCGTTTACAACTCCATGAACACGACTAAGATCCAGATTGTACCAGTCCGTGGAATATTAAAAGCGTGTATTACGTTTGAATGTTACGATGATTTGCTAGCACTAATTTTTAGTTATACCTCGTATCGTTTGTAAATAGAAAAAGATCCATATATGTGGTTAGCATGGAAAAGACGTGCGAGTTCGAGCTGTCACAGAACTACATAGCTGGTTGAACATCATGCGATTATTAATTGCATACGATAGTATGCTTAACGAGGCGTGCTCTGTTGATACGTACTTGTGGTACTGTTAAACGGAAATTATCATGGTTAACAAGTTTTCCTAATGGTTAATTTCAAAAAAAAAGAACAAAATCGAGACATTGATATATCTTTTGCTTTGATTCCTCTTTTTTATATGTTAATATTTTAATTATGTACATTTATACATTGACGAATAACTAATTTGGTTTATATTTTCTAAAAAGATCAATTTAAAAAAAGAAAAAATAAAATTCATTTTATTTAAATGATAAAAGTACCGAGCAAATTTCTATAAGTTAAACAAAATATGGTTTGGATTATTTTAAAGATAATTTTATTTAACATTTATTATTATTATTATTATTATTATGAAAAATTTGTCACGAATATGACGATGGTGTTTAACGATTTTGTATTAGACTATCAAATGATTTATTTATTGGTTATTTTCAGTATTATCGAAAATTAAGATGATCAAGATGATGTTTTGCCTTCGAAGAACTTGACCTTGAAGTAACGAGCTGCAGCTAGAAGGTGAGAGTCACGACCTGCTATGAGAAAATTAATTGATATACGATTTTGTTCGTTTTTCCTCGATGTTTGCATACGAAATAACATCAAAGAGAGAGAAAAAGAGAGAGAGAGAGAGAGAGAGGAAGAGATGCTATGTTATAGTGGTTACCAAAAAAACGATATGATATTATCAGTGTATATATCATAACTAAGGAGAGTAACGTTCACTTCGATGAAAGAAACAGTAGGAAGATGAGAAAGAGTAAATGATTAGAACGAGAGAGAGAGAAAGGGTGAGAGAAAGGGAGAGATAGGTAAGGAGTAGTGTAAGAAAACTGCGGGAGGTCCTATCACCGCAAAACTTGGTATAATGTCTGTAACGAATTGCGAAGGTTCATAACTGTTGTTGTAATAATAAAGTGATAGATGCTGCAATCCTCTTTACGCTCGATTAATATCGATTATGAACGATTAAACGACGGCAATTATCCTTCGATAACAGTTTTCCCTTTGTTTGTATGAGAATTCGTCCTTGCAAGGAGAAAATACTTTGACGTAATGAGATTTGTTTTACACGTTTAATACACGCCAATAACGTTGATTCGTGCGAGATATAAAAGATCTTGTTGAATCATAGAATAATTAGAAATTGTCAATACTGATCGATCAATTAATCGTAACCACAATTAATTTTCATCAAGATTTTTATTTGATTAAATTGTCCCATAAGTTTCTTCCTTATTTTTTCAGTAAAATATTTTCTATATGTGTGTGTTGTATTTTATATTATTTTACTTAACAATATACGATTTTCTTCCTATTACCTTGTTCGTAATACTATAGTATTTAATATTAATAAAATAAAATAAAATATATAAAATATTAAGTACAGAAAGTTAATTAAGAAAAAGGAAGAAACTTATGGGACGATCTAATGTTTAATATCGTTTAATTAATTGTAAGATACTTCTTAATATTTGCTGTTATGTTACATAAAGACATGATTTACGTTAATGACTTCCGTTTGATCGAAGATTCAAGGATTTATTTAAAAAAAATAGGCAAACACATTTAGGCTAGTAATAGCCCGAAATTTGCATAATAAAAACAGATTGAGAAAAAAAAAACAAAAAATAGAAGAGGTCGTTTTTGTACGTTTAATATCATCGAAGTGATGACACAAGTTTATTTAGTCGTTTTCATCGAATTCTCTTGATGGAAATAGAGAGAAAGAAAAAAAAAATGTTTAAAAAGAGAAATCCCGGAAGTTAAAAGGAATCGCGAGGATCGTTTGGTAATAAGAAATTTGTCTTTTTTTTTTTTTTAATTCTTTAAGTCTCAACCGGGTTCTTCATCGGTCTCGATCAGCAAGTAAACACATTACCTTGGTGGAAACGTATTTCACGTTTAAATTTGTACCCGCGTGATAGATCGTTAAAAGCCAGGATCGTGCGTGTGTGTGCCTGAATAATGAGTCGTGTTGGAACACTTGTAACTGCGACACGAATGAGTTATATTTTATCTACATGCATATAATACTTAAACGTATGTATGTTGTGTTTGTGAGTATTTATATGCAATCGTTTGATTTGCGTTCTCTGTCTCATTCTCTCTTTCTTTCTTTCCTTTCTTTCTTTTTCTTAACCAGGATCATCTATTTCCACTGTCCGTTCGATTAAATCCAATGACACATCTCACGAATAGATCGAAGACTCGCGTGTTCATCGATCACAAGCAATACAGTGATCTATCGATTTGTCCGTGGGGATACGAACCATCGATAGAAATGGCATCTCATGCTACGCGTTATACGGAATGAAAATGTATTCTATGACTTTGTAAAAATTATGGATGTTAGAAGTATATATATATTTTTTTTTTGGTGAAATAGATATATAGAAAAGAAATACGAGGCTGGTATAAGTAAAAAGATTAAGAGAGAGAGAAAGAGAGAAAAATATACCATGTTCGTAGTGGTATAATAACGCACAGGTGTGCTCCAGATCGATCGATTGATTCTAATTATTTCTTTACTCGCAACAAAAAAAAAAACCCCGATCAAATAGAAATAGTAATATCTTATTTAGCTCGAATTTTGTTTCCTATACATTTTCTTATTTTTATCTTTATTCCCATTTATAGAATTTATTGACACTTTGATTAATCGTTAGTCAATGAATGAGACATGTATTACTTTAACGAGTAAACTAGTTAACTCGTGGTAATATTTAATACGACATTCGTGGTCTACAAAGAAGCTATATTTGACAACGTATTCTGAAGAATTTTATCTTTCAAAGACATTCCAAACATCTCCGATCAGGATTGATTCCATTTACTTGGGAATTCTACTGAATCGTTAAACGTTTTCATGATATCATTATCTGTATTACTATTTTTATATATCTAATCTCTCTTTCTCTCTTTATCCTCAATTAATAAAATTCTTATTTTTGTTTAATCTTAAATTTCTATCGTACATTCGATATTTCTCTTCTTAAAGATGATAATCAATTTTTCCTCGATGAAAGTGAAAAATTAGCGTTAAACGTATAACGCGTTGACTCGATAGTTAATTGCATCATTAATAAAGGAGAATCATTAGTTCGAGCTATAGTCGTGCTAAAATGAATATATGTCAAAATTTAATGATGACAACTAATACAAGATTTTACTTATACGTATTCATATAAAAAAAAAATTCAAATATGTCTAATCATTATCAAATTGTTTCTACCCTGTAAGTATGACAAGTTATAACAATTACAGTAATATAATAAAATAATATAATAAATAAGTATTTACACAATAACGTACGTATTATTATTTGAAAAATTCTTTAAGTATAAAGACTCTTCTTTCATCGAGGTTAAGGGTTTGCAATCGTGAAACTTCGAAGATCATTACCGATTTTTTCAACGCATATATTATAATACATACCGTGATATTTTATGCACACATGTGAATGCAATTAAATTTGCATATGAGTGAACCTCTCTCTCTCTCTCTCTCTCTCTCTCTCTCTCTCTGTTCTCTCAACGATGTTACGATATTGAAATTTTTTTTTAGAGGAAAAATTTTGTTATAACTTTAGCAAATATTAAAGTACGTACGTCTTTGTCCTGTCAAGGGGTATACGTCTCGTTCCTACTGTAGAAGCTCTTTTCATAAATTTATGACTTTGACTATACCGAGTAGTATATAAAGTTTTTAATGAAATTCTCGCGCGACCATACTCACGGATAGTCGGTATTCATTAACGAAGTCGCATCAATTTAATAAGTCTTTATGATCTTGTCCCTGGGAGTTTATAATTATTTTTCATCGTTGAAGACGATACCGAGACGATAGATCGAAGGTCTTTTGGGGTAAAAATTAGTAATACGAGTAACGTTAAACTACTATAAACTCGCATACAAATTTTCAAGAAATTATATAAAATATTACTCGATGCGTGTATCTCGTAGATATGTCGTATTAAAATCATTTAAATGTCATTTGTTACATTCACACACACACACATACACAGACACGCAAAAATCAAGGTAATTTTAACATGTTTTTCTTTTCTTTTTTTGTTCAAGTCAATTATCGTCCGAAGAACCTTTTGTAAGTAAATATAATTAACAGTAAAAGAAAAAAAAGACTTAATCGTTATTTCGTAAAAAAAAAAGCCAACACTTCAAAGCATTGCGTTACTCACTCTTTATATTTCATTATGTTAATTAGAAAAACATCATACCGAAGCACGTACCAATTTAAAACATCGACAAATATTTTTTTTTCTCGTTCGAGGAGTATCTTATAAAAAGAAGGTCAAATGGTTGTTTGATGCGAATACCCAGAGGGGTGAATAAAATATGGATGAATTCATTTGATGGGATACACCATATTGTTCTCATTCCACCTATCCTCGTCTTTCTATCTATCCACCGATCTATCCATCTCCCTGGTTTTTCCCCGAAGGCAAACATTAACTCGAAATCTAAAGATCGGCAAAGGCGGTTACTCTCGTCTGAGAATTTTCAACAGATGTATACGGGGTGAAGGGAGAAGTAGGGGTGGGAAGAAATACAAGGCATGGCTACTGTCTACTGCAAAATCTCTAACGTGTTGTAGGTTTTAAGGGTGAACGGGTCAAAGCTGAGGAAAGATTTTTTCCTCCTTCTTTGTCCCCCTTCCCTCACCCATTCTATCTCTGAAAAGGAAGAAGATCAGCTAGCGGCATCGGTTAGTTCAAATTGAGCTTAGAAATAGGAAGAGGAAGAAGAGATAGAAAGAAGACGAGAAGAAGAGTTTAATGTGTTAGTGGACGAAGAAAAGCAAAGGCCAGTTTATACCAGCTGCTGCAACATGGCGTGGGCGACCTGTCCTCCCTTATACGTCCCACCATACCAACTAATTCATTGCGTATAAACTTGGCCTCTAACTAACTAGCTGACACCGTACTCGACCTAACAACCGTCTTATATATTTTTCTTTTCCCTTATACATTTATGTTTCCTCTTTTATTCTTTTATTCTCCTCTAACAGCTTACTGACCTTTACGCGAACTATTTTTTATTTAATTTCTCATTATCAGAAAACATCTCATTATATATAGTCCAGTCAATTAAACTTGATTTTGAGTTCAAAATGAATATTGCTTCGATCTGACAGGAAGAAATGTTAAAAGATCGAGAATATGGTCTACAGAATTATTTCAGAATTTTTTTGTATTGAAAATTATTCATATAGTATGTTTAACACTAAATCCTATCACACTATGGTGAAATGTTAAAAAAATTAAAAATTATGGTCGGCTTACGTTTAAATGTACTTACAATTAGTTCTTTCATCCAATACTGTATATCCATATCCATAACTGCACTGTATCCATATATGCACATATCAGTTTTTAGCACTACACACACTCGAAAACATATGCATATCACTTGCACATGAAGAAAACACGCGTAAACTTGACACGAAATAAATTACGTACTTGTCTAATATCGATATTACACCTTCCGACGTTCGAAGAAGACTAACGATTGTTAAGAAAAATAAATACGAATACATCCGACAGGTACCGAACATATACGAAGGTTAATAACAAATCTAACGACGAAATTCATAATACAATAGAAATGACAAGGGTCGATTATCGACCCCGACCGAGAAACGACGGGGAGTATCGAACGTAAACAAAACATTGAACGCTTGACTAAGCCGATAGTTAAGGAATGTTTTTCTATGTGTATTTCATATTTAACGAATTTCCTAGAATTAACCGAGAGATATACGAACAGTACCGATGTTTAGCTCGTTTAACTCGGATGTAAACCTTTGCCTATCTTTCTCTCAATACATTCAATACGTATGGGATTATTACTATGTTTTTCAACAGCTGACTTACTTTAGTATCGTTGACCTACTTTTGACCAGCTGTTTTCTATTTCTAATGATAGATTTTTTTAATTTTTTAATATTCAAATAATTAATAAATAGATTTATGTATATATCGATTATATTCGATTAAACTGTTTTAGGTGCGAACGTCCAATAAAATCAGATTATTGTTTCTTCATTTTCACTGTTTTCTCTTTATCATTAATTTATTTTTTTTCTTTCTCTCTCTCTCTAAAAAAAAGTATCTCACTCAGATTGAAGTACGTTTCTGATAACGTACCATGAAATCGAAGCTTGATAATACTCGCAAGTTGTTTCTTAGAGTGCCTCGGGCTTTACCAGGATGGTACTTGTGCAAATCGAACGCAAACGTGAAGAGTGAGAGAGAGAGAGAAAATAAAGAAGCAAAAAAGAAAAAGTTTTTTTTTGATCTTCGCTGGGAATGAGACGAAACGGGTCGAATTAAATCGCGCTATCGGAGATGAGTTATCGATCGGTCTATTACCGAGGACAGGTTATTGTTCTATGTCGTGGACGAGGATCGGAAAGGCGAAAGGGAGGAAGAAGAAAAAGAGAGAAAGTCAGTCAGTTCGACCTCTAGCTGTGCAAGTGCAAGCAAGCAACCAACCAACCAACCAACCAAGCAAGCGACGTTGTTCGGAACGTCACGTGCCAGAAGATCGTGCTCATCGAATTCGTCCTCGATGGACAAACAACAGACTCGTTTGCCATTCCTCCTATTTCTCTCATCCCTAAAGATTCTCGAGATGATTCCTTTCATCTCTGGCACGATTTACAAATTTATATCGGTACAAAAAAAAATATCTTTTCGTATTTATTTAAATGAATTGAATGTAACACGTAAAATAGTTATTTTATTTTATAATTTAATTTACGGGTGTCAATTTGAAGACCTTTATCGGTAAGAGTAGAAAGAATATAGTAGTATTCAGTTAAATTGGTTATGGTAGACCTTTCAGAAACAAAACCATGCTGTTGACTTGTAATAATATTTTAGTACAAAGATTAAAGTTTTCTACTAATCAAATTCTCTAGAATCTCTTTCCAGAATAGAAATAGATCGAAAATTATGTATAGACAAAGACATGTCGTTAAGAATGGGTTTAATAAGTTATAGATAAGATTTTAATATCTTCTAGGTGACAAATATTCTAGATTTTAGATTCTTAGTTTCTACAAGTTCTAGATTTGAAGGTAATTAAAAAAGAAATATTATTATAACATCGTGATATTGTTTTAATGGAAATAAGGTAAAGGTGTATTTTATTCAAGTTACGGTAAAATATGTGCGTACCGTTTTGCACGAGCTAAAAAAAAGAAAGAAAGAGAGAGAGAGAGAAAATATTCCCGAGTTGTCGCACGGTGCTTAAACGATCTGCCGACAGTGTCTCTAAGGGGACACAGAAAAACATTTGAGATTTTTGAAGTTGTTGCAGTTGTCGACTGCAATGTCGCCATCTCTGCATCTTGGAATCCTTTAACGGTGTAAATCGTGAAGGGCAAAGATGAGCGGACAACGTTGAAGATGGAGGCCAAGGGAAGAAAGTAAACTCGACCAACGGAGCTCTGGATTTTCCATGCCATGGTAAGAAATTATTTTTTAGTCAATTAATAATAAATTAATTATTGATAATAATAATAATTATAATAGAAAATTAGATACCTATATTACGATATGTTCTATTATTTTTGCCCATTTACAACGATTAATGTTTGATTAATGCATTACAATGATTCACATATTTGTTAACGATCTTTGCCGTCAAATTACATTATTTAATATTAATTTAATAATATTAATATATATTATAATTGTTATATATATGTGTCTTATCTTGTGTTTTTTTTACCGTTTTCGATGAGATCAGAAATGAAAAGATCAGCAAATCTTAGACACTGGAAACGACCACCGACGTTGACTTGAAAGATATCTTCCTTGCTACAAACTTTTTTGTCCTATCCTACCGTCTACTTTTCTTGTCCCTTTTCTTACTTCATGTTCTTCCCTCGGGTGGTAAACGATCGAAGTATTCTTATCGAGAGCGAGTGCCATAGAAAAAGATAGAGATAGATAAAAAGAGAGAGAGAGAGAGAGAGAGAAAAAGTCTGGCCGGTCAACAGCCGTGAAATCCATTAATTGTGAATTCTCGCCACGAAGTTGCTGAGAGTCTGTTGAACCCTTCGACACATAGTCGTCTTCGTTCGCAGAAAACGTTGATGCGCTCATACAAGAATTTGCAGAATTTCTAAACACGCTTAGGCTAGGTATGCTTGACACGAACGCGCTGATTTACGTAGACACGCGCGTCGTTCTAATTTCGGGTTGCGTCCATTACCGGATACGAGATGGGGAATTCATCGTTTATTGAAGTAAATCGACATTCCAAAAGCGAGCCCTCGTGTCCACGAAAACGTTTAACTGTGAGAAAATACTATCGTCTATTCGTTTTAATCTTTCATAGAATGTTAATCGCTGTAAGAATAATTACCATTTAGTTTTGTCAATTTTATTTACACAATTTATATATACAAAAAATATATATACATATAAATGTAATTATGATTTTAAATTAAAACTCAAGAAGAACAAATCTATTAGATGATAAACTAAATAAAAAAATCATTAAATATACTTTCCCATTATAATAAATTCAAAGTTAGTAATTTACTTTATATACCGCGTGAAAAAATATTGTCGATATAATCAGAATTGGTAAGAACTAAATAAAAAAATAGAAAAGGGTACCTGTAGATTATAGAAGTAAAATCACGATCGTAGGGGAAGACGATTAAAGGCGGCGCTTATGGAACATAAAATACAAGCACGTAAAGCGTACATACTAGGTACTTGGAAAACGCCTAAAGCGATACCGGTTGCACGCAAATGTCTTGTACCTAGTAACCGGGTCATGTAACCGTCCCGATCCTCTACCTCTTGGTTTACTGCAAATTAATGGATCACGAAAATGAAATTACCGTAACAGCACGTTCGTCTTAACGTAACGCTCGAACTATAGGGGCCGTTTCACGACCCTGCAAGGATACCTTTCATCCGTGAGATCGTTCTATACCTTGTAAACAGTCCAAGACCCCAACCGAAGTGGTGGAGGAGGCGATTCTCAAGTTTGCACATAAATATTTCAATCCGTATCGCGCGTCAATCGTTTATTACGCAACGGACAAGGTCATATACCTTGTCTGGTGAAGGTAAGGAAACACAAATGGCGATGAGAATGGCGACAAATGAAGACAAATGGTTGATACGAGTAAACGAATTCTATTTCCTTGACTTTTCTTTCTTTTCGATTTGTACAACACTTTTTAATTTTTCATTTTTGTATATTTATCAAAAGAATATATTTATTTATAAGAGTATTAACGCGAACACCGATCTAAACGAGGTAGGTTATCGAAAGTTGAGGATTATCGTTAACTGCTTTTAACGAATTAACATGATTATGTTTGCAAATTCTTTTATGAGCTCCCATTGATCGTTGTAGAAATACAGTACGTGACAAATCATCGAGAAAACATCTGCGAGAGAAGTATTTTTTTGTTCTTCTACTTTTTAAGAATACTTAAGGAAAAAAAACGATGTATCTTTATTATTACTTTCTCTGTATTATATTCTCAACTTAAGTAGATTTAAACTTCATCGAAAACGTCTAATGATTCAAGATTGTTATTTCTAAGTCTTAGTACTTCAACGACGCGAACTATGAGACAGGTCATTCTTAAAATAGTTTCGTACCTCTTGTCTTTATCTTTTTTTTAATATATTTCATTTTATACCTTGGCACATTTACCGACGACTTTCTCGATATATTAGAAGAAAAGGATAGATAATTATCAATAGACGATAGAAATATTCTCGATGTAAACAAAATGCCATTGACGGTAGATCATTAGACGATAATACCACGTAAACGTGTCTCTCCTTTCGTTGATTAATAATTAAATCCTTTTTTTCCTTTCTTACAAACGAATGACCATACATGAAATAAACGTTGTAACTCGCGTCGTAGGGGGATGAGGAAAGGTGGTAGAAGAAAGGAAGAGAAAAAATGAACATTCCATGGTTTAAAGAAAGAAAAGAAAAAAAGACGATTCAATCGCGACCATCTATTAACTTCCTGAATAAACCCGAGAAAGATTTTAGTTGGCTCAACGACCGATAATCGATCGTAATTCGATCCAAGGAAGATAAGAACAGCGTGGTTGTTGTACGTAAAATGGCACGTTCCGTGCGAGAACCACCGTAATTAAGTCTTAAAAGGAAAAGCATTAATTATACGCGACAAAATAATTAATCTCTTCGTGGTTTAGATCATCTTCAGGAATTTACGAAGAATGAGAGAGAGAGAAGAGAGAGAGAGATGATACGCGATACTTGCTACCAGTTACGCGGATTTCCTAACTATTAGTCTCGTGGTTAAGCGTGGAAACGGATAGGAGATTGATTTATCGAATTTATTACTGCATTTTACCTATCGATATCCTCCGTCATCGATACACGCTGTAGTAATATCTATATAAAGAAATATACACGGAAATATTTACATTTTTTGCGCTTCTTTTTTATGAACATCGAGCATGTGCATACGTGTGTACATGGTTCGTTAAAAAGAAGAAAAAAAAAAATTACAACATATATAAGTATATATTTTATCAACAGCAAATAATGAAGATTATTTCATTCTATTAAAATGGAAATGATAAAAAAGAAGAAAAATAATGATCGTTTAACGTTTAACAAAACATCCAATGGATGATTAATTCTAGATAAGCGGAATAATCAATCGTCGATGCGCGTGAATGATCGTAAAATCAATCTATTGAACTAAAAACTATAGAATGTAATAATACAATACTGTAGAAAAAGAAATTACTACGATTCTAATAGTTGTTTTTAGAAAATTCTTTTTTTTAATTGTTCAAAGTTCAATAACCCGATCATATATTATTACTCCTCGATTTGATGTTTCTTTCAACGATTATTTACAGTTACATCTTTATTCTAGCAGTTAACCTACTTGCAAAACTAGTATGTCGTGTTTGATCGCGAATAAAAAAAGACATTCCTGGTTTATTACTAGATTAACAGAAATCTCGTCTTCTTTTCAGGGTAATGGATGGCTATCATGTCGATAAATCAAGGTTTCTAATGTGTAACATCTTTATTATTGCAATACTAACGATAATGGTGTACATTTTTCGAATTAGGAAAGACTACACCGTTATCGTGTATCATCGGAACAAAAGAAAATCATATTGTTAATATAAAATAGTTCTTTAATTTAATTCGTTTCTACTAGAGTTTATCGTAATTCGAAATGAAAAGTAGGAAAGTATAAGATCAATTGCAGTTTTACAAATAGAAAATATCTTATTGATTTACATAATGATCGTTTGTGAATATCTCGGTTGAAAACAGATATAAAACAACTAATTAATATTTTCCAAGAATTCTAATCGAATGTTTCACGACTTTACACCATTGTAAAACTGAATGAACCGTCACTATGCAAATGCTGATTGGGTAAAGTGCTATAAGCTGATAAATACAGCCGATGAGCTGACTCATCTTGATGACTGGACGATTAATAACGCGAAGTTAAGGTTTTGATGTAAGTGGTGTATCCCCTCGATTTCTTACACTACGGTGTATACGTGTGTATATGTGTGTGTGTGTGGGAGAAAGAGTAGAAGAATAAGAATAAGAAACAAAGCTAGTTAAAAAATTGTTACGAAAAAAAGAAAAAGAAAAGAAAAATATTTAACATAGCCATTACGATAGAGTAGAAAAAGCGTTTAGATTGGTGCAAAGATCGCTCCTCATTAAAATAAACGAGTATGCCACCTAAATATTCTCTTTTGCCGTTCTTCCCGTTGAAGACACGTGCGAAAGTAGTAATCGCGATGATTACTCGTAATCGACGTTACGTTTTACGACACGCGCAACAAGAATATCCGAGTAAACTTTCTTTCTTTCTTATTTGTCGTGTTTCCTCTCTCTCTCTCTCTCTTTCTTTCTCTCGTACACCTGACATTGACCCTGAAACATGTCGAGGGCTTTTATGGCTTTATTCAAAAAGATGCAGGTTATATCGTGTGAAAGATTCGATAAGATTCGGTTTACGAGAAGAGAAAGCCTATGAAGGAGGGAAGAAAAAGTAAAGTGTGTGTGTATGTGTATGTGTATGTGTGTAAGAGAAAGAAGATATACTCCCACGGTGAAACTCAGATGTCTGTTTCAGTAACATACAGCCAAAGATATATATATGTATATAGAAAGAAAGAGAAAGAGAAAGATAGAGAGAGAGAGGAAGAGANAAGCAATTTTTGTTTTTCTCTTTTTCTCTTTATTCGTTCACCCATAAGAAAAAGAGAGAGAGAGAGAGAGAGAGAGATAGTAGAAGGGTTCGTCAAAAAATTCTGCGGGCTCCTTCGCAGGATAAGAAAAACGACAACCGAAGGTGAATCGTATAATTTCCGAAGGGAAGCGTCGAACAGTCGAGAATGGAAGGGTTATAGAAAGAGAGAAGAGAGAAGAGAGAGAGAGAGAGGAAAAGGGCAATCCTGGCTTAGAGAGAGACCTAGAGAGCCGTTTAATACACCGCCGCGACGTGACTCATCGAGAAATATTGCGACTATTAATTTCGTCCGATTGTATTGCACTTCACTTTTACGTCGCGCAAATTCACGATAGACCCGGATGATTGGTAGATTTAATTCGAGTTCTTCAGATTACAAAAAAAAATAGATAAAAATTAACCACGAATCGAACGTATTTTTATATCTCAAAATATTTCAAACAGATTAGACTCTAAATCTAATTGAAAAATAATCATCGAAATTTTCTTCGATATTTTAATTGAAATCTTTTCGTCGATCTTTGCATTTCGACATAGTCGTTTAGTATTCTCTTGAATTTAAAGGAATGTCACATAGTGTTACGATTTAATGAGAACCAGCACGCGCTTGATATCCATTCTGGCATACAAGCTAAAAACGTTTTCTACAAAGCGAAGGTAAGATTTTCGAAGGTTCGTCACGTAGTCTGGAAGTTGAAATTATCATGAACAAAACAACCTCTTTCAAGCAAGGTAGATGTGTAGTTTTGAAAAAAAAAGAGAGAGAGAGAGAGAGAGAAAGAGAGAGCTTGCGAAGCACGAAGTAAAAGAAACGTTAAGATTGAAGTTAACTTCACCAAATATATTCACCGTTATCATTTAGTAGTCCATGTGCATACCTTTGATGTACGATTCCGAAATATTTTCCTAGATGCCAAATGGAAGCTTTTACTTCATCTGTAATTTTGTTGGTTCTTTTTAACTTTCTTAACTTCACGAACGTTTCTATTTTTATTCACGAACCATTTACGTTCCTTTTTTTTCTTTTTGCACCGTCAATAGCAAGTAGTATAGTGTCGTGGTGATAAATCGTTATAGAAAAAGCTTCAGCTTTTCAGTACTTCTCTTTCTCTTCGAATTTACTTCATCGTCTGTCGAAAAAAACCCGTACGATTTAGTCAAAATTTTATTCTCTTCTTTTCGAAACGTTCCTTCATACGAATATTTTACACTTATTTACTTCTGTATATTATTTTATAATAAAATTTATACTTTCTGGATAAATCTTTAAATATCAATTATTCATCTTTAAGTTGAATAATTTTATGTTAAATGTGTACGTCAAATTTATTTCACACAAAGGAAACCTGAAAGTATGTATCAGTTAATGATACACTCACACGTAAGTATATTTATACGTGATTTATTTCGGTTGGAAAATGGTTAATGGATAGTTGTTAAGTATAATGAGTTAGATTGTCCCGTTGTCTTGATAAACCTTTCGTGGTGGTAATGAAGACTAACGTAAAACACTTTTACGGGTATGTAGTCCTTTTATTGAAAATACTAGAATTTTGTGCAACGATGTGTATCGGCTTGGACAATAATTGAATTTCATTGAGTGGGAGGTGCTGAGAGCATACCTCTCTTTCTCTCTCTCTCTCTCTTTTATCCTTTTCTTCATCCTCCTTCACCTCCACGTTGTTGTCTGTAAGTTGAAACACGGTTACTCGCGTGACGTGTTCTCCTCTGTTCACTTCAAATGCAATAACGAAACGCTTTTCTCTTTCGGTAAGTGAAGTTTCCATTTTTATTTTCACAGAAACAACTTCGTCCGTTGTTGCAAGTGAAAAAAAAGGTACAAGAAGCTAGTGTAAGGGTATCTCGTTTTTTGTTCCTTTTGTTAAAAAAAATTAATACCTCGAGTATAATTTATTTAACAAATTGTATTATACGCGAAAATCAAAGATGAAAAACACACGAAATGATTTCAAGTTAACAAAGAGATAAAGTAAAAGAGAGAGAGAGAGAATATAGTCGAAAGAAGAGAAGACAAAAAAAAGAAAATAAAAAACCATTTGAACGTTAACGAGTGCCCATCAAATTTGTAATAGCCGGGGTCCTGTCCTGCTGTGAGAAAAAAATAGAAAACGAACGCAAACTCATGAAGCTCCTTTCTTCTCCTTCCTTCTTTTCGTGAATAGATTTTAAACGGAGAGAATTTTTAGCGAAGGTCAAAGAGCATTTTTTTTCATTATCGAAGTAGAGATTTATCGTACCGAACAATGTACGAGAACGTTTCTTTACCCTTTCTCTCTCTCTCTCTCTCTCTCCTTAATATTTTTTTCTCTTTCTTTTATTACCTTTTCTCCTTTTCCTTCTTCTTCTTCTTCTTTCTTCTTGGATGGTTGCACCAGGCAAAAGACATGAACCAGTTTTTCATGCAAACATGAGATACAAAAAATACGATCTCTTTTTCGTTCGACTAATAAATGATCTTGAAATCCTATAGTTAAATTCCACATAAATGTTCAATTAAATATTTAAGGTCCCCCCCCCTGCCCCTCTTTACTCTTCAACTTCCAACCGTTTCGTTTTCTCTACTTCACGATGAGAGATTAAGTGTCATTTTCGCGTTCACTTTATTAATATAATTATAGTTATTATCATCAAGTTCGCAGAAACTCGTATTTGTCCAAAAATGAGCAAACAGTTTATTTTAGAGAAGAATTATCTTAACAAGAATATCTATGGTAGTTAGTAACACGTATCGATAACGACAATATTACTTGGCAAATGGGTAATCATTTGCATTGGAATCGTGAATTAGTGTGAAAAATTGTCCTATCGTCGCATTTATACAACTTATTATTAAAGCATTACAATCATTATGTTTTTCTAGATAATTCTATATAATTTTAGATAAATTAGTTAACTATTTACTTGGAATTAGATTGTAACGAAAGGTATAAGTCTCTCTTTTCTATATTTCAAGTAAAAGAAAATCATTTTCCATGTAGTGTAACTTATTATTACCTATTTTAACAAAAGTATAATCATTTACTATAAAATAAGATGAGATATTAAATTATTTATTAATAATCGTTAAACTATTTGTTTCTGTCTCTCTTTCTCTCTTTCGATGTTTATTGGCAATTCGTTCCGTATCTTGTTTTATTTGATTGAAAACAGTTACACGAACGTTCTTATTTCGATCGAAAGATAATCAATCGGGGTTACTCGTCATAAAATTTTAATCAAAATCATTCGCTTAGTTGACCGTAAGATAAATGATTGACCTATAGTAACATTTCAATTAGCTATCTAATCATTAATAAAAATAATTTTAATGAGGTTAATAACTCTAATTCTTATATTGGACACATATTAGGTGGACCGTAAAGTAATGTCTTTTCTAGACATAACAACATTAGTTTATCATTTATTACCTAATCAGAGTCTACTTCTTCTAAGTCGTGCCAGAAAAAAATTAAAAAATAACGACATTACTTTTAGGTCCATCTAATATATCCAGATATTGTCTTACGTTATTATTGAAATGATTTTTGTGAAATTTGATCACCGGTGTTTCACATCTAACACGACTTAAGATAAATTTCTAAAAATATCTTACGAAATAATCTATTTTGTGTTCGATATTTTTCAAAATATTATTTAAATAAAATACTAAATAAAATACTCGTAAATTTGTATATTTAATTTAAAAAAAGTAAAAATCTTTCGATTATACTTTAATTATAAATCGATATCTTCTCAATTAACGATTTTTCGTTAGACGTTATTTCTAAAATTCTACGTTTAATAATTAATAATCTTCTGAGAATAAAATTAAGAGAGAGAGACAGAAAGAGAGATGAAATTTCGATATTCATAGATTGAAAATCGAATATTAGTATTAGTAGATTAATATTGATGATAGGTAATTATAATGATTCGTTTGTATATACAGATACTTATCGATCGAACCTTAATATTATTTTTTTCTTTTAGACGATCGTTTCTCTTTCACAAAATAGATACATCGCTTGTCCGGATGTTGATCGAGTTTCCCCCTTCTTCAATCCTCCTTACCACCCTTTACCTTCTCTCTCTCTCTCTTCTTCGTCTCTGTCTCAATCTGACACACGTGTGCGAGAAATAAATCGCGATTCATTTGGAGATCGATGCACGACGGGTCGTCGAACCGGTGCTTTTAAAGGAGATGGGAAAAGTAATTAAATTTTTCGACGACTACGTGACGACGAGAAATCGAGAAATGTTTCAATTCGAGTATACATATATTGGAATGGAGTAGTGGGAGGGAAGTAGAAGAAGAAGAAGAAGAAGAAGAAGAATTAGAGAAGAAAGAGGAAGAGAAGGAAAAGGAGGAGAAGGAAGAAGAAGAAGAAGATGAGAAAGAGGAAGAAGAGGAAGCAGAGGAAGAAAATAAGAAGAAGAAGATGAAGAATAAAAAAAAAGAAGTATATATAATAAGCGAGCCCGTGGGAGAATCGAGATACCATAGTTGAGGTAACGAAGCTCTTTCACCGAAATTACAGTTATCCCGTTCAAAAGGTTAACGACTTTTTCGTACGATGATCACGATAAACGCCACGAAAAAGAAGAAAAAGAAAAAAAAAAGGATTATTTATTTTCTTTTTCTCCCAAACGAATTATCATTCGCATTTAATTTAATTTTAATTTTAATTTTAATTTTCGCACTTTCTATCAATTTCTGTTCATTATCGTATTTCTAACGCATAGTAATCGTAGATATTTGTATACTTAAGAAATATTCGTTAAAGCTTATGAATCAATGATCATTTTCTTTTTAATATTCTACGAAAGTGTTTTTAGTTTATTTTATCTTAGACATAAATCTCTGAAGATATCAAATTTGTATAATCCTCTTATTCAAATAGAACCGAAGAAAAAAATATCGGAGATATGTATTATAAATATTTATGATAACTGTTGTTTTTCTTTTATTTTTCTTTAAAAAAAAAATTAAATAAGTGATGTTAACGTGAGTAGATGAGTAAACGAACACAAATTTTCTAATACGGATTAATTATATTGCAAATTTATCGTATTATCAAACGAAATGAATGAAAATATGCATCGCGAGATAGAAATCATCGATGAGAAGGAAAGAAAGAAAGAAAGATAATAAAAAGAAGACAAAGTGTCAAGGACATTAAGCAATTATTATGAAATCACAACGCCCACATGTTTATTCACGGCCTTGGCGGTCATCCTCTCTCTCTCTCTCTCTCTCTCTCTCTCTCTCTCTCTCTTTTATCGCAAAGAATTTCCGTCTTCTTCATACGCGGTCGACGTATTCTATCTTCGCACAAGGTTAACGTCCAGTTAAATATCATGCGATGTTTGCCACTTTGCTTCTTGTCAATTTCACATTATCGAATTCGAAAGAAGAAGAAGAAGAAGAAGAAAAGGTGAGATTAAAAAATAAAGAAAAATAAATTCAATAAATATGATATATTTATTCGTCTTAATATAAAATGATTATTATGAAACTACACAATACTTGGTTAATAAATAAAAAATTATAAAATATAAAAACAAATTGAATAGTTCGATAAAAAAAAAAGGAAATCTCATTCGGTAAGAACCCAAAGCTTAAAAACATAGATAGCATGGAAAATATCGATGATCAAAATACCATCGACGTGTGATACTCGTTGAAATAAAAACGAAAGTCCATAATAGGTAGTGGTTCTTAAGAAATATGTACCAACTGCAGTCAAGATTGTTTGTTTATTTTTATCTTTCAGAAAAATAATGCGAAACGTGACCGAATTTATTTACCGAATTTATCGACGATAATACTTTCCAAGGTTCCACGATTTATAAAACAGCAACTTGAATCGTTTCGAAAGATGTATGTAATAACATCGAGAGTACTTTTTACCTTCTTTTCTCATTCTACAACAACATCTAAAATATATGTTACATTCTAATAGTAGGGAATGAGGTTTTATTTATTTTCATTTGATATCTTTCCTTATTTTTCTTCTTCTTCTTCTTAAAGTTATTTCAAAGCCCCCTTCCAACCCCCTGTAAAGTCTGTTAATGGTGCACGAAGTCTTGAACGATCGTTTCTCTTTCGAGTAAAGTTCTCTTCACCCTCGAACGCCATGGCAACCGTGTATATGGTTCCCCATATTGTATTCCAGACGAGCTTCCGTCTAGACGCACCATCACTAACGAGAGAGTCCAGTTTTATCGAAGAAGATTGAGCCACAAGTACGAGCGACTTTAACACTGTCGCCACGTACGTAAATCTGTGGATCGCGAGCGCGGGCGTGCGCGCGTGCACGTGACTGGAATTTAACGATAGGAGGAGGAAAAGAACGAACGGGGGTTAGGAGAAGGGAGAGTAGAATGATCGAAACGCTTAACGGACTAATATAATGTAAGATCTACGAATTTGTTCATTTATATGTTTGTTGCTTCTTTCAATCTATGATTTCATATTTATACTTCGATATTTTACTACCATAAATTAATCATTAATTTTAATTGATCGTTATTAATACTCTTTTCCTTTCGAAGATAATAAAATACAAATAAAGTCTGAAATTTGTGTAATTAAAATCAGGAGAGTGGGTAAGGGAAGAATGATTGAAACGTTGAACGAGCTAATATAAAATCGACGAATTTGTCCATTTATATTTCATTTTTTTCAAGAATACTTTTTGCTTCTCCTAATCTACCTTTTTATATTTACTTCGATATTTAACGATCACGAATTAGTCATTAATTTTAATTGATCTCATTTAACTTTTGTTCCTTTCGAAAAATAGAAAGAAAAGTAAAGATAGTCTGAAATTTCAGTAATTAAAATCTAGGTACCCTTTTAATTAACTTCAAGAGAGAAAGAGAAAGATGTTGGTTTAGGGTATAGGAAAGGTTTGAAGGAAGAAGAGAAACGTGGAAGAAGGAGGTAATAAAACAAAGACAATAAAAGGAGAAGCCAAGAATGGGTTGTGTACCCTCGTATTATAATGGCATAATATAACCCATGCTAGTGTGATGTATGGCGCAATTGGTTCGTCGATGAGGGAGAAGCCACAGTAAAAGGGAGGAGAAAAACTGTGGCCCTCTTCGATCCCCCAAATAATTAATCGATGCATGTTCGAGCCTCTGCAGGGTTCGACAAGTAATGATAGGGCTCTGGATTCATTCATACATGCATGCATATGCATCTCTCCTCACTCTTTCTCTCTCTCTCTCTCTTTCTATCGTTTTCAATATATGTTGGCTAAGAAAAACGACTTATACACGAAAAATAAATGCTTTGGTAAAATAGTGGTAGAACGGATATGGTTTATATTTAAGTGAATTTTAGCTCCCGCTAATTTTAAATTAACCATTTTTTATTTATGTTCTTTAGATCAGAAAGAAATTAGTTAAGGTTTCTCGTAATTGCGTATTCTTTTTTTTTTTGGAAGATGAGAAGAGGGTGGTTGTGGTTTTTTATCGTATCCCTAGAATTAATTTTAATTGTGGAACGTTGAGTATGAAAGTTACTTGTTGAAACGTTCTTTTGGTTAGGAGGATAAGTAAAAAAGAACAAAATTCATATAAAATCACCTAAAAATAGCTGGATTGTAGCAGCATCTTCGAAATGGTTATGTATATCGGATTCGATCGTACCGAGGTATTTAATATTCTCTTGGCAATTCGCGTGAGGTATTTCGATAATTCGACGAAGACGTGTCGCCGATCGTGATCAGTGAGCGAATTCGCGAAACGAGGCAAGCAGTATCAAACCTATCTCTCATGAAACCATTGATGTCATCAAAATCCTTCAACATTTGCACAAGTATTACACCTTAGTCTCTCATACAAGATTTTTCAAATAAACTTGTGAATATTTTCTATTTTTATTCAACAAACTCAGTTATCATAAAATCATCATAAATTAACGATGCTGCAATTTATGACCTACCTCCTTCTTCCGTTCTTTTTCCAATTTTTTTCTCTCATTCCCATTGACGCAACGGTACGTCGATTAATTATTTTTTAGTCTGAAAAAAATACTTAAACGAGCAAATTAATGAAAAAAAAAACTTCAGAAGTTCCAGAGAGAGAGAAAAGAGAGAAATAAAAAAGTGGCGTAAATGAGAATTTATTCTCCGACATTCGACGTATTCATTCACCGATCACCGGAACGAGTGTTCGAGCTTGGTAGGGTAATTAAGCTTGAAAACGAAGAAACGAGAATACTCTAGGATACTTTACCTTCCTTAAAAGGTCACCGACCCTGGCTAGCAGCAGCCTCGCGGGGGTCGAAACTTATGCGTATAGGTGTTTCGCTTATCGGTAACCGAGAACGTCAAATGGAATTGCGTCAAGATGGAAACAGACGGAGATGATGAAAAAGAAAAAAAAAACTAGAAAAAAGAGATATCCTTTTCTCTCATGAATCTCCTGGTAGTAGGGAATATGTGTTTTACCGTTTTGTGTTCGAACGTACTCTTTCTCTTTCTTTCTTTCTACCTCTATCCTTTTATTCGTTTCTCTCTAACTATACTTCTAACTCTCTCTCTCTCTTTTTTTTCTTTCTCTCTCGATCTATCACGTGAATGGAATGGTTGTAACCTCACGGAGAGGTTACAAACGCACTGACCCATGCGTGTCACCGTTATTTCCATTGATTTTTCTTCCCTCGAAAATCCCTTCTTCGGACGATCAAATGAAAGAGAGATAAAGAGAAAGAGAGAAAGAGAGAAAGAGAAAAAGAGAGGGAAGAGAGAAAGCCGATAACTCCCATAAGAACCTGGCATGGTACACGCTCACAACGACCGTGAGCTGGCTGAAAATGGATTCGAACGATGTGTACGATGGTTATTGGTTTACGATGCCACGGATACGTCATTATCTTATGTGTTACATGGGAAGCGTCGGTCAGAGACTTTCCATAGAATGGAATCCTACCATTCGCGGATCTACATGATGGATGCTACTACTCTTTCTCTCTCGTTCTATCTCTGTTTTCTACCTAGCTCTATCAATCGAGTCAGCCAATAAGTTATTCTTTTTTACCTCCTCTCGCAAATTCAAAATTAATTTTCCCTGTCAAGGAAGCCCGTTAGATACCTACAATGGAACGTTACTATGTGCTATTTAAACACTATTTCTATCAAACATGTCAAAATACATAGTTTTTTTTTTAATTTTGATTTATTTTCTATTTTTTAGTTTCTATGGTTCAATCTTTTTTCTGAATATTTGAACATTGTTACAATTATTCTCACCTGATGGATAGAAAATATGCATTTTTGTCGGTGAAAATAAATATTCATTAAAATTCTGATAGAAAAGAAAAATATTCAACTCACTTATTGCAGATAGAAGATAATTGCATTCTTAATGAAAATCAATTAAATTTGTTATCGATCATATTATAAAGCTCGGAACTAATGTAATTATAATGAGAAATATTTACAGATTTGATCAAAATTGTTTTAGAATTTTCGTCAAATTTCGTCAGACGTTGGAGAAAAAAATAAAAACTTTGAGAGGAAATCATACGAATATAAAGGCAATATAAAGACGAGTTTTCTAGCCTTTCGAAACGTTTTTTCATTGATATTATCAAAATATACTCGGTAGACTCTTCCCGATGACATTTTATCGTATATCAAGGGATTGCGTATGATTTAGGGAGCTTTAAATCGATTTGACATTCTAACGTCTGCTACCCTTTTTCCGAACGATCGTATAAACTTCCATTTCGGTTCAGAAATAAGGTTGGATACTGGGTTTATCCGGAGGGTTATATCATATTCCAATTTTTACCTTCCACCGTCTCAACCTAAATTGGATCATTATACGCTCTACCAGCTAACACTTCCTAATCTGTTATAGGAACGAGGAAAAATTTTCTACGTTACTCGACGTTGGAGTCAAATCTTTTACGATCGAACGTGTCCAATGATATGACATTTATTTATTATTATTATTATTATTTTTATTATTATTTACATTGAAATCAAGAAACAAGAGTTAAACGATTGCATGGAGAATAATATGAACATTAATCGAGATACAGGTTTAGGGCAATTTATTTATTTTTTTTTGCAAAGAGATTATGTCTCTTTCTAGATCATGCATCTCGTGTATCTTCCTAGTATTTTTTCAAGACTGTCGTTAGTTTACCATGGTTGGTGGTACCGTTAAATTTAGCACGTTTTGCTCATCGGGAACGAAAGGTCTAGTAATTTTAATAATAAGAAACGAGCTGTAGGTAGGTTCTACTCTAAACGAGTTATTTACAGATTAGTTCATGAAGGTAGGGAATACTTTAATATACCAAAGTGTCGTCGGCGTCTAAGTATCCTATTTATCATGTTATACAACGGTTTGCTAGATGTTGAGAAAGTGATCTCGTCTTGGAAGATTTACTCTGTTAATTACATGCACTTGGATATATTTTACTGCACATTTTAATGGTAAGAATATGTTTCTGACGTAAATTCCACGAAGATTAATGTTCTTTTCATTCTTCCTCTTCTTAGAATGCCTTCCCATTACTGAAAGTCAGCAATGAGCTTACTAAATTTTTTTTTTCTTCTTCTTCAATACCAATCTGTATAATTTTTCAACTTTTCTAATGCCATAAAAAAAGAAAACAAAAACAAGAACATTTTTCCTATATCCGATCCTTCTTTTATTCCTGCGAATTTGTTCAATCAATTCGAATAAAATCCAAGTATCGTGAGTATTAAATCCTGTATCGTAATATAAGAATGATCAGGTTGATCTTAAGGGTCGTGAAATTCGATCACGTGTGATGATATAAAGTATATAAAATTGGTAATTAATTCATAGTCGTTCAATCTTTGTTTCTTTCTATAATTTGCAATAAACAAACAAATAAATAAATTAACAAAATAAATATATGAGTAAAAATTGTATAATTTTATAATAGTCACGTGTTAATCGTGACACAATTATACCACAGTTCCATATAATACAATATTACGAAAATAAAGGTTACTTTTTTATCCAGATTTTCTAATACACAGTAAACCATCAGAAAGTCTAATCGGTCAAGGTATTCCCATCGTACGTCCGTGGGCTTCTTCTCTTGACCGACTCTTTCCTAATTCAACTAGCGAGCTGGCAAAGAGGCACGAAGACTCGTCGACTCGTCGCCGAGAGATCGGCACGGTCGACCAATCTAAATAAGTGCAGAGAAAAGAACACACCGTGCTGAGTTGTCATGCGGACTCCGTGGGTCCGTGCCTTCACGCGTGACTTCTACCCCCTTTCACCTCTTCCCCAATCCTCCCCCGCCCCGACTGACTCCGCTTCACTCCTCTTCTTCACTGGCACGCTCGCGAAACGATTCTTCTTCTATACTACGAACGGACGGACAGGACGGATAGGACGGACAGGATGGACGGACGGACAGACACGCGTTTGCGCTCGCGCGCACATCTCATGAGAACGGCGTTTATACGTTCTCTCAATTCTACCAGCAGACGCCACGCCGCGTACTTACTGATCAAGGAGTGTTAGAGAAGGATGGGAAGGAGGTCGAAGACATCGCGAACGAAATTTTATTTATTCTCTTTAACCCTCAGGGTTAAGTCCAAGAATACCTGCTGACTTGGATAACAAGTCCCGTGAGAGATACAGATATTTATATGTGTATATATATACACGTGGATATTTAATTTATTATTAAACGGGATGTTATCTGGATAAGTGATACACTCAGGCTAAAGATAATCCTAAATATGTATAAATATTAATCTAATAATCTAAATGAATAAGAATACTATTGTGTTTCGTTTGATTAAACAAATATGTTGTTAATTATTTTTATTAGAAACATAACATTAAACTAGTCGACAAAATCAACGTTACGTTCGCCAATTTTTGAAACGATAATTCAGCGTTAATGTATGAGACGGTACGCTTGGTTAAATTTTTATCCTTTAATCTTGATTTTTTTCTTGATGGTAGGTCAAAAAAAGGTTGATTTTAACGTAGATTTCTTCTTTAAGAAACCAGTTGATGGTAGAAGAATATGGTAAGAATAAAGCCGTACCTGTCGCAGAAACTTGTGTGTCCGGCATACTTTACTGCCGCTAATCTTCATCTTCGAGTGACTTTTAACTCGGAAACAAAGTCAAATGAGACATACGTTTATGTGATATTTTGCACATTTTCAACTATAATTTACATATGTATCTACGAAGATAATATAATTATATTCGTGTTAATTTTTATAGGTCTTGATAAATTGAATGATAGAAAATATTAGTTACAAACAAATTGTTCATGTGTGTCTATGTTAAAAGTTACAAATTCTATTATAATCATAGATTTTCTTTACACTTAGAGAACAGTCATCGTTTTATTTAATTTCAAACAAAAGAAGAAGAAGAAGAAGAAGAAGAAATACAAAAAAAGTACGTGAGAAAAGATTTTGCTGAAAGCAGTTTACATGCAAGCGCACGAAGGGATCCTTTCTTGGAACGAGTCTACCTTTCCGATATTGTGCAGCAGACGACAATGTCTAGTAGGTGTGAACATTTACGATAAGGAATGTCGTGTAAATCGTAACAGAATTGGCAGCTACTCGAATTGACATGATTAGATTAATATCTAACGATTCAATTAAAGATATATCCGATATGATGCATAAATATCGTAAAAGATAATGGTCATAGACACGGATGATGAAGTTGATTAAAAGCAACGATAAGTATAGTTTTGCTATTCACGATTAATCTACGATGACAGGATTCGATCTGATTCGATAATGTATTAATAGTAGTAGTAGTAGTAATAGTAATAGTAGTAGTGAGTATGGTGCATTTGATGCGGTAGCGGATCGAAGGCGTGGCCAATCGCGTTGTAGGTTAGAGATTTCCGGGCGATGCATTACGACGAAGTGTGCATCTTGGAAATTGAGATACGACGAGGGCGTTTGCAATGCCGGTGCCCGTGTCCAAGGCTACAAGTATTTTATATGTGTGAGTGTGTCCTGCGAGAATTGAAAAGCAAATGACGACGAGTGTCATGTAGGATAAGGTTTATGAGTCTGTGTTTTAGGTACATATATGCATGAGATATTGGAAGGATAAAAAAAAAGATAGAATTAGAATGAAGGATCAAGATGTTCAATTACTATTAAATATCATCACACACACACAATAGTTAAAGTTGTTATCTTGTCTCTAATATTATTCTAAATTCTTTAATACTACAGCGAGTAACTCTACATTTCTATACTTTTTGCAGTATAATAAATTGTATAAAATAATCAAAGGAAAAAAAAATATATATATACGTGGTTTAGTATGAATTTAGGATGACGTGATTGGAACATTATCGAACGCAGTTTACGTCAGAGTTTTTATTGAATTGACAGAATCCGGATATGCAATCGGTGACGTATGTCAAAGCGCCAGTTAAAAAAAAAGAAAATAAAAAAAAAAGAAAAGAAACGGCGATTAATGATGTTCATATAATCACTGTGGCCTCTGACGATCTTGCACGGAGGGTTACAAGCATGACTCATAACACAATCGACTCATCGTATAGATTCGTGGATCTAATTGTAAGTGGTATTACGAAACCGTGCGTTAAAGAAATATATTTCCGTCTGCATCGAAGAAATGTGCATAGCTCTGTTCGTATTATTTTTTCTTTTTTTATACAATTTGACGTTGTCTCGTTGATAATTATATTTTTTTTTGTGCTATTTATAATCTAACGACAATTCCAAGATTGGAAAGGGAATAAAAAGGAATTTATCCATAATTCTTGGACGTGTAAGATTACACAAAAATAATAATAAAAAAAGGGTTAAATATTTATAGAAATCTTGCAAAATAGATAATCGATATAGATATTTTCGTATCATCTTTACCCTATCATTTTACGTTGTTAGAAACAATTATTTTCTATACCTAATGTCGAGGTCAGTATACTAGAATAGAATGAAAGGAGGATAGGGATTCCCTGGCCTTTGAACGTTTGATTCACTGGGGTATTGTCTCTGGACAATACGCATACAATAACTCAAACCGATCTGAATCTAATATATGACTTATGATCGTGTTTCCTCTTGCATCTTGAATAAACAATTGTGTACCCCCTTCAGAATTGTTCTTTTCTCGAGATTAATTCCAGACCCAAATACTATATTCAAATATATTACCCAACTATCATCACATTGTTAAATACAAATATTCTTTATGTTATTCGTTTTGTTACAATAACAATAGAATTTTCTTCTGTGGATTTAATTGTAAGTATTACACGATGTGAAGTAGATAAACAGAGACCTTTCTTAGATTAACCGTTTAAGTCCCAAGCAACGTGATCGCACTGTTGAGATTTTACCGATTGTCGAAAATGCATGCTCAGATTTATTGATCCAAGTACATCACACAGTTTCTTTTAATGTAAATAGTACACTTTACAATAGTTAGTATAATATTATAAATAATGCAATAATTACAGAACTAAACTCATTTAGAGAAAGCTCGGTTACGCTGTTTGAGATTCTTTGAGAGTGTTTTCTCAAAACTCTTTGGGACTCAAACAGTTAAAGAAACATGTTCGTTTATTATCGTTCAAGCTGTAATAATCCCGATATTAAAACAGTAACTCGATAGAAAATCTAATACATCGAATGAACAAAGATCGTGTAACTTTTTGTTGTGATCCTTAAGAGAGTGTATTACATAGTACTCAGCAAAAGATTCGATCTCCTTACGCAGAGATGATGATGAGATGGACTCTGTCGGATAACTTCCTACATAGATAAGAATCAGCCCGGATCCGTAGCCTCTTTAAACGACGAGGTCGTTGGTTCTTCTATTCACGGTATTATACGATTCCTTGAATTCAAACAAGACATTTATCGATATTCTACCTGATCTTTTCAACAATCCATTTCTACAACCAACAACGAGCAACCCCTATTGAATCGAATGTATGTTCAAATGGTGTATATTAATCCAAGTAACAGATTCTTGAAGAATCATTTTTTAATCGCAAGAAATAGAAAGCAATACACTCATACTTTGATTAAAATTATTTATTAGTAATGGTTTTTTTCTCATCGGAATATATTAAACAACTTCTGTTTTAATATATTTTGAAAATATGTTCGTATTTGCTAGTATCTCCTTTTCTTTTAGTCATTTTGATAGACAAATTTCTGAAAATTCTAAGATAATATAAATACCATATAATTCGAAGAAAAATAATAAAAATATCTATTGCTTGTTTTAAAAGTATTAACTGAATTGACTGTATTCTAATATCCTTGAAGGGGGTATTCCCGCAACGCGACCACAACGATGAGAAACTTTAATAAAAATATCTCACAGACTTCTACAAGAAAGTATGAATTTAATAATAAAGCAAATTTGATCATTTTCGAGAGAAAAATCTATTATTATTATTATTTTTGTTTCTTTTTTTCTATTCGAACTTTCATTTAATCCGTGTATCACCAGATAAGTCAGATAATTAACGTAGTTTTATTTGAGTATATAAAAATACTAAGAGGTACGTTTTAGCGATTTATAGTTTTTTTTTTGGCTCGTATTCCTTGATTTATTTGATTGTTTGAAACGTACCGTTCGAATTCGTTCCCCGAAGAAGAGGAACGGAGTTAGCGAGTCGGTGTGTAAGTCGACGAAGGGAGAACGCGATTACCGCATTCGCGTTGCACGTCTCTTGCATTTCGTAACCCCGTGACGAGACGAGAAGGCTCTTAAGAATACGAAAAGACCGTCTGAGTGACCGCTGTTCTCTCCGTTCGAGATATACCTGCCTTCGGGTTACTAACCTGCCCGATCGATCGTCGTAAAATCCATTCAGAGGAATCGTCTCCAAAAATATCTTCGTACTTTCGACGAATTTAATCAAAGTCCCTCGGTCGTCCAATAAATTTTACGTGAATTGGTGTATTCGTTCTTTTTTTGGATACGTCGAACTTACGTAAATGCATCAGGAATAAGAATTAGGTCTAGAATAATTGTAAATCGTGTATATATATACATAATCTATGTACTTTTAATGTACATATATGTTATCTTATATAATTTCACTCTGACGGTAGAATTCAAATGAATATCATTCAAAATTTATAATAAAAGTATATAAGTATATAAGTATATTGTATTTTTCTAACTTATTAATTTATTTAACACGATAAAAATAATTGATGTTGTTATTTCGAATGAATAATTGTTAAAGAACATTGAAAATTTGATTCAATGGAAAAAATCTAATATTTCCCAGCAATGAAACACTCGTTTGGTCTCCAAATTGGGAGGACAGAAAAAAAGAAGAGAAGATCGTCGTGAAAACGATGAAAAGTTCGTGATTTGGTAGTAGAAGATAAAAAAAAAAGAGATAAAAGATAACTGAAAGGGTAGAGGGATAAAACGATCGAAAATTTTCTAGTCCCGACGTTTCCGTTGGAATACTACTTCATCCCCTTTTTTACTCGACGAAGTATCTGGCCCTTGGCCAAGCCGAAACGCTTACTTGGCTTGTCGGCTTGGATACATCTTCTACGCGAGTCTACAATGCGGTACGAACTGCAGTACGTGCAACGACCTCATGATCTTGAACTTGTAGGTATTTTGACATATACGTTGCAAACGTCATCGTAGTTGTAGACATCGGATTTAGTCTTGGAAATGTTAACCAAGATTCTGCGATGGTTTCCCTACCTCTTCTTAAATGAAACTAATAATCGAGAGAAAAATGAAGGATACACGTTTAATTTGAATCATTTCATTCAAAAATCGTACCATAACTTTTATTTTAATATAAAAAATAAATCACATATAAAATCAAATTTCTGGATTATGTTTTTCAATTCGTCGACCATCGTTCACAGTCATAATTAATTACGATGTACCTTTTTATCTGTATCAGAATCAACTTGCAAAAAGAGATTAATTTAAATAATACTTACGTAGTCACGAGAGATCATCAACTCTAAAGCAACCTGGATAAAGATGAAAAGACAAGGACGGCTTTTTCTTCTAATCTCTAAACTAACCGCCTTAAAGTTAGATTTTAGATTCATCGGGCAACGTAATCCTTTTATGACCGCCGCATACGCCGACAGTTTTCTCTTTTCTCTCGTTTCCATGGGTTTTCTTTATAATCCTTTCCGACGAGAGTGCAGCAAGCAACTTCTCGCGAATGCGATTAACGTGCCTCCTCTTAGGATGTCTCTTCTGAAAACGTTATGCCGCTGCAACTCGTTCTCCGTGCACCTTCTCTCTCAACTATTTTTTTTTCTAATCTCATCAACGACGACCTTGAATGGAGATGTCTGATGAATGAACTTATTCCGCGTATTCTGGTAGGAAACATTTTCTCTGAAATCGTATTACTTGCGGTCGTTTATGGTTGAGATGATACATCAACATGGTTATTTTTATTATCCGTGATGAATAATTAAATAATTATTATCCAAAGTGTATCTAAATTTATCTATTAAATTCGCACTACCGAGTTTCCTCTTTTAAATCAAATAAAGAAATTGTAAAAAAGAAAAAGACGATTTTCTAAGAAAGTAATTCACTTACGATCAGTCGGATTTCGGAATGCAGGTCATTTCTTAGGCGAGTCCACAAATCTCGAGACACCCTGAACAACACAGAATCAGATAATACGCGAGTTTGCGTTATCTCTTGTCGGCTACCGTATATAGTTTTCTTGCTAGAGTTATCACGAGGATCCGAAGAGAGGAATAGTAGAGGAATAAGAAAAAGGAACGAAGAGGAAGAACCACGTCGCAGTTGTCGTCGTTGTCGTCGTCGTCGTCCTCCTCTTCCTCCTCCTCCTCCTCCTCTTATTTCTTTTTATTTTTTCGCGTGTCTGTTTGTATGTCCATGTACGTCTCTGGCACTTGCTCGCGAAAAGCAGCAGCAGACTTGCGTATGAACGGTATGCAAAGTTTCTCTTCATCTCCGTTTCCCTCAAGTAACCTCTCTTCTTTCTACGTGTACGCGTGCGCACAGAGCATACACACACACACACACACACATACACACATATATATATACAATCAGTGGTTACGGTGCTCATGGCATAGACCTCATTTACGGTCTCGGATGCGACGCAACTCGATGGATTCTGTATTGCATCGTTGACGAGCGCTTCTCGAGTTTGAATGCATTGTGATTGCATTGTGCCATAGAATAGAACCTTCTTGCTCCGATAGATCCCCGGTTCCCTTCCTTCCTCTGACAGGACAGATATTGTGCCTATGAGAAAATCATTTTTTCCTTTTTGCCCCGCATACACAGCGAGAACGAACAGAGAAAAAGAAATAAAATAGATAAAGGAATAGACATACTCGTGATCTATCCTCAGAAACACATACTTCCCCTACCTCTCTTAAGAATTATTTTAAATGGTTGAGATTTTAATGCCTCCTCGTAGGGTTAGAACCCGTCTTCCGATAGGAATTACGATCCTAATCGGTACGGTGGTATATTCTCGGGAGACTCTACTTCCAACTTTTAGTACCTTCCAACTATTTACGGCACGTGGTAAACGTAGAAACTATTTCTCTCGTTAGTCGTTAATAGTTAGAAAAATATATCAGAATAACTTTACTTAAGTTACCCCAAGAAGTCTTTAGGATTTATTCGATGGTAAAATATCTTCTTTCTTGAATTTTTTTTGTGTTTATCACAAGCAGAGGTTATTGTAGAGTATCTTTCATCGAAATCGAGTTTAATTCGTGCTGACGACTAGCGTAGATAGAGGTAGGGATATAGTTAAAGGGTTCCTTTTAACAGTCTACCATCTCGTGTCTCGAGGACGACTACTACTACTACTACTACGATATGTGCAAGGTACCGATGTTGATTAGGTCGAAACATACGATTCGAAGTACGGCCTCGAGTACTTACCCTTTAGCCGCGAGACTCGATTGCCTTTCTCAGAATTAGATAAGTCCCTTTATTGGTGATCGGATCACTGCGGGAGCGGCAGTGCCAGGAGCAAGTTCAAGGTTACCTCGTTAAAAATAGCCAAGCTTGGCGAAGAAGTCAAGAGGAAGCCAGGAGATACAAAAAATAAAATAAAATAAAAGGGTGACGGGGAAGGTAGAATCAGTGATGTAGAGAAAGAGAATGTAACTTTGTGGTAGTCGGCTTGTGTTGCTTCTATTAGAACTTAGAATTTATCCGGAAATGTATTGAAAAGTATAAATCTACCAATAGATCGATCCGGTCTATCGATTCATGATGGCTAGAGATCTATCGATCAATAGATTTCCGATGAATTTTGATTGGTATCGATAGATCTTGATGGAAATCTTTGACAGTAACCGTACATTAAATAAATTACTGTAGATGATATACAATGATTTTACGTACAAATAATAATCTTATATTTGAAGAGTTAACAAATTATTTAATATAAATAACAAATATATAAAACACGTAGTTAATAAAACCTTTAAAAAAGAAAAAAATTAAATCATAGTTAAAAGAAATTCTAGAAAAATCAGAACGGTTTTTATAATTCACACAAAAAACATAGAAAGTCAGTGATTTCTGCGAGAGAATGATTGTTCGAATAAACGAACATTACGAGTAGTTTGTTTCTATGAACTAACACACTCGACACGTGCACACGTTTGATGTTCTTACCTGATTCCTAGGTAATTCGTATAAGCAAATCGAACGTCTCAAAGACTCTGCTACGCGAACTCTACGCTGATCGGTCGTGCTTTATGATTCTAAATATTGTTAAGTGGGTAAAGAGCACGTCAAATATGCACGTGTTCCTTTTTTATGACGACTCTCGTAAAGATAAATAAAAATAAAAATAATAATAACAATAATAAGAATAATAATCACGTTAGCACGATTTCATCATGACTTAACACGTTTACGATCGATAGATAGAATATTTATTACTACAAAAAATAGCGGGTACAATAATAATAGTAATAATAATAGTAATAATATTAATAATAATAATAATAATAATAATAATATATTAAAAAAACCTTACAAAATAAAACGTTCATCAGTTGACTTGTGTTTACAGTCATTGTTGGTCACAGGTTTGTTCAATTTTTCTGACTACCGTCATAATTCATTAAAATACTTAATTAAAAATAATCTGTACTGGTTCATGGTAATTCATTAAAAAAAAAAAAATAAAAAGACTTGCCACGTTAAACTTCTTTCTTTTTCAATCCAGGATATAATTCTACTAAGATAAACTAAAAAACGAACAAAAGTTATTATTTACCTACCGGCAGTTAGATGCTTTAAAAAGGATTAGTTTATATAAGATTTAATTAACGGTGTTATTAACGTCACTTTTTTATTTGGATAATCAAAGTAGTAACATTATAATTGTGATACTTCATCATGAGAATAATAAATGATTAGATTTTTATTCGATATCTGTCACACGTTTCTGTCGTCGTAGTTTTCGTCGTCGTCATAGTCATCGTTGTCATCATCTTTGTTGTATTCGTCAGTAAAGATTATTAATTCATTTACCAAACCATTATTTCGTTGATTTTCACATAATATTTATTCTCATTGCATTGGTGAAACTTTGTTCCTGAGAAGCAAAATACAAATGAATTATACTTTCTGACCTCCAACTCCAACAGGAGTGTCTTTTTAATCACTTAACATACCATGATACACCGTGAACATCTTCGATAAAACCGGTGACGAGTAAAATGCATACAATTTGTTTGTTTTTTTTTGTGTTTTTTTTTTGTTTTCTTGTTTTTTTATAATACGCATATTTATATTTTTATGTATAGGTACACTTACGGTACAAGGGCGAAAATTGGATATAAAGATTGCATCTAATGCAATCTTATAAATAATCCACGTTCATCCCAATCGGTTCCTACCAATTTCTAAAAATTATAACATCGACGAGATATCGTCGTTGGATACCCTAATCATATATTTATTTTTGTCTACCTACTCGCAGTTAATGTATATAATCTTTCTCTCATTTATTGAACAGTAGAATCAATCACGCAAGATATATTTAATAAGACGTAGGAATTATTATTTTATACTTAAAAAAAAAGAAAACACTAAAAATCCAAACACAAAAAAGTGATAGTATTAATTATGCCTGTTAATTAAAAAAATTTAGTTGTGATCTGTGATTAGAGGGAGTTTTTCTAAATCGTATATAATATAGAAAATTAATTAAATAACTAATAAATTTATTTTGTCGTCGATGAAAGAAGGACGAGGATTGATTCTTGGCAAGATTCTACGATTATAACGAGCAAAAAATTGCCCTATTGCAACTGTTAAGAGAAAGAAGGAAAAAGATCAAATTATTATAAGGATAAAATAATTCGGTAAACAGATATTTAAACTATAAAAAAAAAAACTGATAATATAATTATTGCGAATATTTTAACTCTTTCTCAGATATCACTTATTTATTTCCCCTCTTCCTTCCTTCCTTTCTTTATCTATCTATCTATTTATCTATCTCATTATCTTGAGTGATTGATCCCCTCTTAGAGTTCTCCTTTCTACGATATTTTTTGTTCTTTTCTATTTCTTTTCTTATTTTTATATTTAATTTCAGAACATGATCGTACTCACATTAATCGTATTCGATTGTATTCCCACTTTCTTTATTTCCTTCATTTCTATTACTTTTTTTTTAAATTTTTCTTCTTATATTTTATATTTGTTTTGTTATTTATTTTAAAAACTACTATAATAATAATATAGATATAACTAACAATTAAGAAATAAGTGAAAACAATTGTCCTGTTGTTGCTTCTAACACGCTTACACAACAGTAAAATACATTTTTCTTTATTTTTAATTCTATATGTACTCTTCGCTTATTTTCTTTATTTTTTTTTTGTTTGCTTTTTAAGTGAAGATATTCTTTGAAGGGTTTAGTTTAAGTGTAAATGAAGTAAGAATAAGAATAAGAATAAGAAGAAGACGAATATAAGAAGAGGAGAAAAATGAGAAGACTAGGTTGTTTAAAGTGAAAAGGATGAAAGAAACTAGAAATCACTTTAGATGGATTTTAAAGGTAATTCAAATCGATTTTAATGCAATTTATAATATTCTTTTTCTTTCTAACGTTATCCCTTTCTCTCTCTTTCTTTCTTTCTCTCGGTATTTTGACGTAGAGTTAGAAAATGTTTAAACTAAGCAACAATTTCTGTATATTTTATGATAAACATTTATAATTATAATTTATTATATTGAAATATAAAACATTGATGATAATAAAAACACGTAATAATCTTCACCGTATAGGTTTAACTTATAAATAAAATTATTTTAATATAACTTTCATTAATTATATAATATTGTTTACATAATTAATGAAAAAAATTCTTTTCTTTCACTATTTTTGTTTTCCCTTTTGACAACTGGTTTCTTTCATTCTTGTTTTGTTTTATGAAATTTTTTAAATTTTCTCTCACTCTTTCCTACTTCTTCTTCTTCTTGTTCTCTCTCTCTCTTTTTTTTTCTCATACACACACACACACACACACACAAACACAGAATCATTAAGGATCTTTAAGTAATTACAATTTCGTCAAAAAATAGGACGTTATTCTCTCTCGGTCTTTCAATCTTTCATACTCGATCCTTCTCTACAATAATCTTTTGATTAAAATGATTTTCCATGGTGTTTCTTTTGTTCTATTTTCTTATCTCTCTTTTTCTCACACATTCTCTCTCTCTCTTTCTCTTTCTCTCTGACATTCTCTCTTTTTCATTTAAAATTGTTTTAAAGCCACGAATAGAAAGAACGTTCTCGGTAGAAAAAGTTTATAACAACGCTGCAACAGATCTCGCAAAGTTTTAATTTCATTTGTTTATTCTATTATATTAATTATTCTTACACACGTTTATTATTATTTTTTTTGTCTTTCTTGTTTTTTCTTTTTTTTTCCTTTTCAAACCAATCAATCGATAGCATAGTCACAACAAAATTAAAATTAATATACAAAAAGTTGTTGCCAATTAATTCTTACCGTTAGGAATGTTCGCAATTCTAATAGCTTTTTGATAATAATAATAATAATATTATTATTATCAAAATAAATAATTAATATTATAATTATTAATATTATAATTATTATATTAATAATTATTAATATTATTATTATTATTTCTCTCATTCATTCTTTCATTCTGACTTTTACTTTCTTACATCCAACACGTTACCAAATTTAGTCAATGAAACTTACAAATAACAAAAAAAGTTATGATTGTAAGTAATCATAATTATTGGTCCTGCTTAAATCAATTGCATACCTTTTGTATTATAATATGAGATGACTTGTCTTATTACACTAATTTGCTAAATTTTACAAGAACAATTTATATAGGTAAATTACGAATAGAAAAAAAAAGATAAAAAAAAAAGAGGAAAAGCATACAGTGCGAGCAACGTGTAAAGTTCTATTTTATAATATTTTATCTAAGATAATTTTCACTGTCATACAGAATAATTACCATCTAATCAGCCTTAACTTCGTACGATTCTCGGTGCTGTTATTATTATTCGTTAAAATGATTCAATAATAATATATCACTGATAAAACACACGTATAATACATATATGTGTATATACATATTAACATATATACACACACACATATATAAGTACGAAGGTGTTGGTAAATTTTTGTTTGTTTAGTTTGTTTGCAGATAACTGTGAAACGTAACGAAAGAATATGAACTCTTCCGAAGGCCTATCATCATCATTATTTTATTCCTAATTAATATCTAAATAATATTTAAGTGAACAGGGAAAGTGTGGTGGATAAGGGGAGATTTAAAGTTAAAAGTAAAAATAGTGTCTCGTAGAGAATATTTCAAAAAAAAAAAAAAAAAAAAAAAACAAGCTAGATTATCAATACTAATCTATCAATTAAAAAATACTTTTATTATTATTTTTTTTTGTTTTGTTTTTTTTTAATATTTAAAAGAAAGAAAAAGAAGAAGAAGAAAAAAATCAGGACTAAAAGAGAACATTGATGATGATGATGTTAACTGGAGATGTATCATCTCAAGCAATGTTAAAGAATTCTACGAAAAAAAACATATGTGTAAAAACTCGACTAAAAGAATGAATAAAAAGAATATTTTATAAACTTTCCTAGAAGTCATTTAAAAACTGGAATAAAAAATAAGACATCTTTCAGATTATTCAGAATCTTTATAATAATTGAATTGTTTTCTGTATACCATACAGAAAGAGATTAAAAAAAAAGAAAAGAAAAAAGAAAGATGACGAAAATACAAAGGAAATAAGAGACCATAAGTGGGTGCTTAATCATATGAATCAACGAGTGCAATATATATAATATATATATTATTTATATATATATTATAATATATATATAGTGCATACACATTGTAAAATATATGACAAAAATATTGAAAACTCGTAGAAATATATATGCATCAATAGAAGTAAGATTTTTAAAAGGATGATATACAACAAATTCAGTCACAATAGATGACTTTCATTGATAAAACGAACCTAAGAAGAATAAAATGAGTGTAAAAATTGTTAAGATACAATATTTTCTACCTCTCTTTCACTCTCTCTCTTTCTCTCACTCTTTTTTTGTTAAATATTTCCCTCTCTTTCAAGATTAATCCTTTCCTTTAAATCGTATTTTCAAGGAACCTTTTTTTTTTTGAAACACGAGTACAACTACCAAATCTATTTTCTTTCAAGAACCAAACTTAGAGAGTACATATTTCTATACTTTCCTTAATTTCTCGTTTCCAATCTAAAATTTAACTTCAAAATATATCGAATCAAGGAGAATACGAATAGATTGAAGCAGGGATGGGATTCAGGAATGCAATGAAAAAGTATTGCGGTCACAGAATCTGCAGGAAAAAAAAAAAGGTATTATTTTAAACTGACGATTTGAGTATATCATTTAAGTTTAAATTTTCTTCTTTTTTTTTTTTTTTAACGCTCTGTATTCTCAGCAGTTTCTACTACTTTTCTTTTTCTTCTTCTTCTTCTTTTTTCTTCTTTTTCAATTTTCTCTTTCTTTCTCAATTTACTGCTTCAAAGTAAACGTGCAAAATTTTATTACAAACATTGTGACGAATGTTTGAACATTTTTTTTCTTCTTTTTCTTTCCTCCCTCGTAAAAGAAGGAACAGAAACAAACAGGAAGGTTTCTTTCTTTTTTGGGGGAAAAAAAAGAGAAAGAAAAAGAAAAAAAGAAAAAGGAATCACGTTTTCTTTTCCATCAACGTGAGTTTTCTTCTTTCTTTCTTTTTTTTATTTTTTATTTTTTATTTTATTGGTTCAATAACGCGAGCTTATCTTTTCCTTCCATTTCTTTTTCCTTTCTTTCTTTCTTTCTTTCTTTTTATACTTTTTCATTTCTCTTTTCTCTTCGCTGTACTTTTGGTCTAAGTTTTTTATGGTCTTAGTTTGCACGGCGGGAAACGGGATATTTGTTTCGTCAGTTGGAATATTTGGTCACGAAGTTATAGTCGTCTCAACCGAGGCCAGCCCATTCCATGAAGTCGGGTACCTCTCTCACAGGCACGTCCCTAGCAAGGGCTTTCACTCTCAGGTTTCTGTCTTCCGTCAACAACACGACTTCTCTCTTCAGACGTCGGGGTTGGTGGTTCTCTTCTGTCGAGGTAAGATAAATTAGATTTTCTAAGCCTACGAAAAAATGGGTTCTGACTTAAACAATCTAGGATTTCAATCCGATTTTTCCCATCATTTCATGTTTGGTACATTCAGAACCTAAACTTGTACCTTTTTCAAATAAACCCCAGTTTTCCCATTCTTTCGTAGTTTCTTTAAAACTCATACAAACTCGTGTTTTACAATCTTCTTATTTTTTTCTGTTTATTTCTTTTCGGAGAATCTCTAAATAATCTCAATTTATCGATCATATTTATTGATTTGAAGAAATGATAAAAATCATCTACTTTACTTTAATTTTAATAAATAATATCAATTCAAATTATCAAAGAAATCTAACAAAGAATTGATTCTCGACGAATGTAAAAGAAAAATAATTTATATTCAACGTACCTGGATTGTTAAGTTCTTTGATGCCTGTTCTACACAGACTCAAACACGTAGCCAGGATTCTGTCATCGTTTCTAGTCAATTTATCCTGCAACGAATATCAAAGAAAATATTGTCAATATTACATCTAGTCCTATCATTCCTTTAAGACGTACAAAACTATCTATCTTTGATTTGAAACTTCAACAACTTGTTAAGAAAACCAGGGTGAGAAAGTAGAGAAAACTAGATAGACAAGACACAGAATAAAAAAGAAATAATAACGAAAGGATTCTTTTCGTTATCGTGTTTCTCCCTTTCTCTCTCTTTCTCGATAAACCGAGTTTCGTGTCTGTACAATCGTATCAAAATCATGTTTTCCAATATATATTACTACGAAGAAAATGCTGGTAGAAATCACGAATGCGTGTTTTCGCAGTACAATTTATTTCACATAGAGAAGGAAGAATTCATCTTTCCTATAAAAGAATTTCTTAGGTACTCGAGTCTCTTCTTATCATAAAAATTCGTGCTTCAATGAACACCGATCTGTAATCCCTTTTCCTCTTCCTCTCTTTCTCTCTCTTCTTTTTCACCCTCTTTACTACTTCTTTGCATGCGTGAAAGATAGTACTACAGCTCCCTTTTTTCTTTCCTATTGATTTTTCGTTCTAGACCTATCACAGAATGATAGAATTCAATTCTCTGATCTCTTTTATGATTTATCTTACATCCAAGAAACCGTCACCACTTGCAATCAAGGATGATAAATAAATTTCAAATAAAAACAGAACATTCAAACAAAAATATATTTCTTGTACTGTATCAGAAAACAATGTTGTTGATATATTTTCATTCTGATCTAACTCTGCATGTTTCATGCATGCGTATAAAACAAATATAAAATATTTCTAATCTATTAAGTTAAGTTAAGATTTAAGAGATTTAAGTTCAAGGTTTTATTGGTTTTAACGATGATTTAATATTGGTAATAAATTATTCATCAATTTTGAATAAACATTACCCCAAATTATTTTCAATTACCCTTTCTTAAGGGTAATTATGAAAATAAGGGATAAATAGTTTACCTTATCGACGTCTTCTTCAACAGTAAAGGTACTCGAAGTTAAGACGGTTCCTCTCGTGGTCAAACATCGAATCGCTGGGTTTCGGCTTCTGGCAAAAGCCAATGCAGCTTTTGCACTTTCTGCCACTCTGGCTATATGTTCAGGATTTAAAGTTGCTCTCGACGCTGGTGGACAATCCCTGGCATCGGCGCCTCTGGTCAAACCTTCCAATTCGTTTAAAACTGTAACACACGAAGTTTAACATTTCTGAAAATGAATTAATTCATCTTTTTAATCTCCTGGATAAAGTCTCTTCATGATGATCCCATAATCAAATACATTCATGAGATTGCTGATAATGTTTCTCTATTTTTTTTTTCTTTTCTTTTACAACATACTTTCGGTGTTACGGAGAAAACAGAGACCGAGTAACAGGAAGCTTTGAACGGAAGTTAAATGAAGGGAGTTCTCGCTTTAATACTGTTTACCAAAAACTTTCTTCGTCTACCACCCCTTTCTGTAAAGTTCTATTTCAGATATTTACTATTAAATGGTGAGAACCGGTTTTTCAGAGAGTTTCCAGCAAAGAAAAAAAAAACTCATTTTCTTTAGTACCATCAAGAAGGCTTAGAAGAGAAGATGGGGAAAAAACTTCTGACCAACTTAAGCAGAAATTTCTTTTTGCCTTCACGTTCGTGGATATCTCCTGACCAGTTTTTTCTTTTTTATTTAGAAGATAAAACTTTAACGTATCAACATAAAAAGTAAAAATACTAGCTACAGCTTATAAAAAAAAATTACAAACGAGACATTTCGTACATTTAGAATATATCATTACAAGGATAAGTGGCTATACTAATCTTTTCCTATTGAATCGTGACCATAAATTCGACATTTTTTGTCTACCAATCCAATCCTAATAAATGCCTAAACACTATTTCATCCAGAAAATGTCAATAAATAACAACAAAAAAATAGGTTCCAATGTAACTGGTGTGAAAATGATATTCCCAGTAGGATTTTCCTTTGAAATCAAAGATCAAGTAAATACAGTAGTCTCGAGTAAAAGAGAAACTAGGAATCATCTCATCGATGGTGGGTGAAGGTTCAAAGGAACAACAACAGACGACTGGCCCTAAAACATGGCTGGTGCTTACGCAGCACCGAATAGCAGCAAGTAGAGCGTCGCGTATAGGAATGGCACACCAGAGTATGGTCAGAGTCTCTCTCTCTTCGTCGTCAGCCAATCGTCCCTCGTTTCAGACCGCACATACATGCATTCATGTATGAGCCGTGAGAACCTAACTGTGAACGTTCAGCGTGGTCCGTTGTCGGAGCCAGACAGACCGTGGCTGGACGGTGAGGTCAAAGGGCAACGCGGCACTCGATTTTGCATGAAGACGTACTTTCGTTTTTCGGTATCCCTACCCCTACCCCTTCCTCCCCCCACCTTTCCCATGTATATACACACACAACAAAATATACGTCTTGTATATGTGTGTCTATGTATGTGTACGCACAACTAACTAACGACTTCGTTTATTTTCTTTCTCCTTTCCCATTTGGCAACGCACGTATCATATAAACCGTAGATGACAGAAAGGGGGATGGCTGTGTTCGGTGGAAGGATACATTCTCAACGAAACCATGGCGAAGAAAAATCATGAATTACTCTTTCGGAATGTATTTTCTTATTTTTTTCCTTATTTTTTTTTTTGGTTAGTTGTGTAGTGGTAGTGGATACGTTTAAATTTTTTGCCTACATGAATTACTGTATACATTCGTGGAACGAATGGCAGAATATAACGATCGATTAAGATCCCCTTGTTATTAAGGGTGGAATTCTTTGAGGGAGAGAAAAGGGTCGAAAGGTCAAAAATAATTCTTTCAAATTTCACGATAGATTCATATACACGTTGAACCATCTTCAAAGGTAGGAACCCATCGAAATATTTTCTTTTTTTTGGTTGTAACGTTAAATCAAATATTTGGTAAGTTATTTTTAACATCGAACGAAGAATGTTATACGAAAAATATATTTTTGAATCAACATTATTTTTTTCTTCTTTTTCTAATTTTTTTTTTTTAAGTGGAATATGTGCGAGAGGGTATTGATCGAATAAAGTGGTCGTCATAATTTTGTCATATTACTTGATATACAAAATTTATTTGTTTCAGAAAGGGAGAAATAAAGAAAACGAGATAAGTTAAGAAAGAAAAAGAAAGAAATAAATGTTTATGCTTGCTAGGCGATCGGGTCTCGATACGAGATTGTACCCCACGACGAAAGATGCAAATGGAGTTTGGGTAAACTTTCTTCGTCCCCCCACCCCTGTTCAATAAATTAAGTGTCTACCAGACGTATCCTCTCTCTTCCCAGACAATTCACGGCAAATCGAGGGAGGAAAAGAGAAGATGTAGTATTCCATGAGGACTCGATCGAAGTTCCTAAGAAAGAAAGATAGAAATAGAATAAGAGAGAGAGAAAATAAGGGGAAAGAAAATCTACGTAAACCCCCTTTTCACGTTTACTTGAATAAATCGTTGGTTACTATAACGTTAGATGATTACTATCATCGGAAAAACTTCACGACCATAAATATTTTTCTACTATGCGTGCTTATTTTCTTCCACCTTCTGTCTCTACCTTCTTCTTCTCTTTTTGTTTTACTTTATTTTATCTCATTTATTCTTGAAATTCGATAATCTGTACACGATAAGAAGAAAGTCTAATTATAATTAATGAATAAATTATAAAATAAAGAAGAGATAAGTAGAATGAATAAGACAGATACGATGAGTCAACGAGTAAAACAAGTCACCAAACATGTTTTACGACGTTTGCTGATAACTCCGTGATTGTCCCTTTAGGATGATTTAATTTATCGATAAGATAGATAATCTAGAAGAAAATTAATATTATAATTGAAAGTTTCAAATGAAGACACGTTTGATGTTATTTATTTGAGTTTTAGATTATTTAGAAATATGGTCAAATAAATTCATGAAAATATATGGGAAATCATTTTTAGTATGAAATAATGTTAATATCATTTGAAATCTTGGTCAATTATATATTGAAATATCTATCAGAATCCTCTATCAATATCAAGCCTATGCAAACTGTCACGGCATACATACAATACTTGTTGAGAAGATTGACCATTGGTATTTGGAGAATTCCGCAAACACTCCACCAACTCTATAGTATTATTTTCTTCGGTCCCTATTCTCGTTCATTGTGCTGAGAATTACGCTAACGCCTACAAGAGAATCCCTTTTATTCTTCCCAAAGAGCATTTCAAACACAGACGCACATAAAAACAATTAAATAAATAATAATTTAAAATAATGAAAAAGGACAAATTTTTTGACAAAAATTGTATTTTAGTTTGATTCTTTAAATAAAATATAAAATAAAAGTAAAAACTTCTTTAATATAATAAAATAATTATTAAATATTTTTAAGAAGAAATAAGAAAATCTTTGATAAAAATGTTAAACGATTGATCATCCGCATTGAAACACTTTTATTTTTATTCGACAAAAGTGCAGAGGTGGCAAGTAGCCAATGAAAAGGATCAAAGACCCTTCTTCTTCTTCTTCTTCTCTCACTTCTTCCCCTTTTTTATAGTCGATTATTTTATACGCTCCCCAGGCTTGCAGGGGATATTATTTTGGGCAGGGTTAAAGCATGATTCTCCTCTCTCTCTCTGTTTCTCTTTTTACCGTCTCCCTTTCGATCGGATAATCGATAAACTTCGGTAAAAAAAAAAAAAATAACTGCTGAGGTCACGGGTCAATCGACCCCTACGGTTACTCTTGGCTATCTATCTCTCTATTTTTTTTCCATTTTTTTTTTTCCAGTCCATTCGTATATATCTCGTACACGAGTAGATTTCAAATTAAGCAACGCAAAACTCGATATCCCGCTGGACCTTTCATATTCTCAAAATTAACGCAATTGTCATCGTGAAAATTGGTTACGAATAAAATCACAGATGAAGTATAAACTCGTTTTTAATTAAAAATCAACATGATTTCTTTCTATGTTTTCGTATAGTGAAAAATATAAATTTTTAATTGAATCAAGATTGATAGAAATACTAAGACAATCTCATTACCAAAAAATCGTGTCTTTCGTGCTGTTATTAAAAATTCTCAGACAAATACTGAGAATTATAATAAGAAAAAAAAAACAATTCAAATATTCTAGTTTAGTATATTTATATTCACCAAAAAGTATTTCACTCGTTCTTCGTAATTTTCCCTTTTACAGTGCATTGCTATTTTAATAATAAAAATTCTAAAAACGTTAATCTTGAAATCTTTCAAAGATAAATCCAAAAATATAAAAAATATATTTTGTTTAAAGTACAGTAATGGATAATTTTATTAAAATATTCAATATGTAACTAATTTTAACATATTCCATTAAGTATGCGAAAATCGAAGAAAATTGTGCATTTCCTTCGTAGTAGGAGACGATATGCCGTCGTATTGATCCATGGCACGAAGAGACCGCCCCATGACCAGGGGGGTAGGAAAAGGGGGTAGAGGGATCACGTAATTAAACACATATAGAAGTTAATTTTGGGTAAAAGTTTCTCTCGTCATCTATCGATCGTACTTACCCACTAACGGTACCATCAAAGTATACACGGGTTGTGCTCCTGAGGTAGCTTTAGTTATACTCTGCAACTGTGGCAAATAATCGATGAAACAATTGGTGTCTGGTACCAATTGTTTTGGTTTCACTTCTATTTCCACTGATACCGAGGATTTCTTTAAGATTGCCTGCAAAAAAATATATCATTATAAAATTAAGTAAAATAACAATCAAAAAATCGATATCAATTGTGTGTTACGAACCGAAATAGAAAAACAATTAAACAAGTTAAAATATTCTTCGGTAAAGTTAAATCTCGTTCGTCGTAATATCGTGGTAAGAGATAGGGTAGAAGGTAAAGGGAAGGATTAAAAGGGGTAAAAAGATGTAAAGAAAAGTTCATAGGATGCACCAGAAGACGCATTACCTTCCAATTGAAATCCTACGTATGCGCACGATGGATCGCAAAACACAGTCGCGCACACCACGGTGAACAATGTCGGCTTGGTACGGGCACAACCCGAATGCCAAATAACCCATTGTTACGACAAAGGATAAGGAAAGTAATGAGTCCCCTAATGTCGCTTAACGTCGTGGGACGATGATCGATATAGCATACGGGATTACTTTAAACTGTCTCTTTAAAAAGTCACTTTTTATGGGGGTAGGGAGAAAAGTCTCCGATGTTTCCACTTGTTGTTGGTTAAAACTACTTAGCATGTGTATGCGTGTATTATTATCCTACTTTTCTTGTTATAATTGTTAATAATTGTTCCGTGTAATTGATGGTGTTCTTGTTGATTTATGATTTATCCTCGTGTATTCGTTATTTCTCATCTTCTTGGTAATTATTAAATATTTTCTTTAATGGAAAAATAATATTACAATTTTGAATATCATAGAAGGAAATATTATATTTGTCGATGATAAAAAAAAACGTTTTGGTTTGGTGGATAGTATGCGAAGAACTCGACAAGTCTAATTGCTCGTGAAAGTACACGTATGGAATGCAAAAGTAGTAATGGGTCGGTACACAACGAAATGTATCGATGATAATACTTAGCAAATGTCACGCACGTATAAACGATCTTCTATCTTTCTCTCTTTTTCTCTCTCTCTTCCTTCCTTTCTCTTTTTTGGCGAGAATTCGTTACATCTCAAGATTCAGCATTCGTATCAATTCTCGACGCATCGCAACGCGAAGTATATTACTCGCAATTTCTATTCCGTGTGGCGCAATATTGGCATAACAGGGCCAGACTCTCGCACTTTCAGACGAATCGACTAAGAATTCGATTTCTCGATGGTAGTTTCTTTTCTTTTTTTTTTTTAAACTTAAATTTCGGTTGTCGTTGGGTAAAACGTTATCGATAAGTTAAGTTACTTATAGCCGATATGTCGAGTTGGCGAAAATAAATTTAAGGATTTTCGAATTCGAAAGGACAAAAAATTCACTTTGAATTTAGATTTACCGTATACATAAATATATACGTTAAATATTCTCTCAAAATATATCAAATAAAAGATTTTCCAAATTTGTTCAGTGTTTTATGAATTTTTGAAATATAAGTGTAATTGGCATAAGGAAAAATCGGATGAAAATCACTGTAAAGAAAAGATTACAAAGATTAAGATTTATTCTAATTGAATGGAATAATAATTGTTAAATGATGTTGATAATCATTTAAAAAAAAAAAAAGGGATAATAAGTCATCGTTATATGCTCGAGTAAAAAACTTACTCGTATTCGAGAGGCACTTGAATACCTCGCTACAGACGTAACGTTCGCTCGACTAGACATCGACTCCGTGAATGAATGGGGACACCTGTTCCGATATTCAGGTGGGCACGTCGGGTTATTCATAAGCGAATATGTAAGCCGCTTGTTCTAGTTATGGGGAACGGAGCTTTTTATCTCCAGTTGATCGGGACACGTGCATTAGAGTACCGAAAGGGAAAATAAACTATAATGATTTAAATCCAACTATTATATAAATAAACTATATAAATCTCTTTTTTCAGAACCAAACTTAAAATATAGTTCCTAAAATTCATTAGATTTATTCCAAAAAAATTATAAAATATTAAAAAAAAATAATAAAAAGTTCAGTTTAACAGAAATAATGAAATTATTAGGATTGTCATACCTAAAAATATTGGGACCATACAATACAATCATTTTTACATGAAAGTTCGATTTTTTATGGAATCCATGATTATTAGAATTAAAAGAATTTTTCTTATTTTTAATAAACAGGGTTTAAACACTTGGATAGTTCTCAGGGTTTATAAAACAATATCCAGAAAAGTAGATAAATCTGGTTTCGTGTCTCGGTCCAGACCCACTCGAAGGCATAATTTAATCGTGCATCCTAAAATTTGGAAATATATAAATAAACATTAACCAGAATCTTATAAAAGATTAATTATATACACGAAAGATCACAATCAGATTTTAATCTAAAATGATACCTTACTATTCCGTTATTAGCACGATTATTCGATTAAACCATGTTTTATTTCTAATTCTTTAATTAAAGCATCACGTGTCTGGCTTGAAAAATTCTTCATTCTTTTCTTTTTCTTTATTCCATAAGTCTCACACATACATTAGTCTATTAATTCGAACATTACAAAAAGCACAACCGTACAATCTTGTCGATCATCAAGGAAACATCAACCTGGTTAATTACCAACATGATTTTGCTTTCTCGTGGCGCCTGCGGACACTTATGTTCTCAGACTCATTAGAGTTTATGTGGTCGATAGAGAAGAAGAAGAAACAAGAGAAAAAAAATAAAAATAAAAAAAATAAAACTTTTACTCCTGTTTGAAGTATTCGTAGATTCTTGAAGAGGCGTTAAAGGTGGTATCGTTGTTTCATTTCCTCCTCTTCTAAAGTCTTTTCGAAACGCATACCTTAGTTCTCGTTATCCGTATTCGTCACTTTTTCTTCTCACATACATATACGATTCTACAAAGAAATAAGGAGAGGAGGGGGGAGGAAAGAAAGAGAAGGAGAGAAGGAGAGAAATAGAGAAAGAGAGAAAGAAAAAGGTAGCCCTTGTCCGACGAGTGCCTGGCTGGTCTGGCTGGTCTGCCCTCCTCAGTTGCCCTCCTCAGTTGCCCTCTTCTGCAGTTACCCTCCTCGTCTCCTTCGTCATGGGTTCTCGTGAGAACCCGCCTTGTATCACGCATCGCGGTTCTAACGCCCGCGCATATTAAGTACACACATACGTCCTCTTTCATTCCATACACCACCAAGAACGATCTCCAGCTCGTTCTTAACATTGTAAATGCGTAACACTCGCAGAAACTTACTCGCACCATTAGGAGGGACGACGGCCAACCATAAGAGCAAACGAGATGGATAACACGCGTGGTTTGACACGGATGATGAGGAAGAAACCGACTTGGACACCCCCCCCCAACCCGTCCTCCACCTTCCCACACTCTCTCCCACCCTTGTTTTTAAATTGCTTTCTTTCATTCTTTTATTTTTTTTTTCATTAGTCTTTTTCTTTTATTTTATCGTCCAGCTTGCAGACAATTTTCATGAAGCGAATATGACTTGACCCTTTTTTTTATTCTGTCTGTCCGACTGTGTGTCTCTCTTTCTCTCTTACTTTATGTTTTTTTCTCATTGTTTTAATAATATAACGAGGAAAATTAATATTTTGTATTAAGAAGTATTTTTTTATTATAAAATAGTAAAATATTGTAATATTAGGTTGTCCCATAAGTTCCTTCCTTTTTTTTTCTTAATTAAACTTTTATATTTAACAATAGACAATTTTTATTCCTATTATCTTGTTCGTAGTACTATGGTGGTATTTAATATTATTAAAATAATATTAAATATTAAGTATAAATAGTTAATTAAATTAAAGGAAGAAACTTATGGGACGACTTAATATTATACTTCGTCGTTTAACGAACAAGCTCGAATTAATTGAATGTTTAAGTATTTCTTAACACATTGAAACTGGATTATCGATTATATTTGATGTTAGTTGTCTAATAAAAGTGATTTTAATCATCCAACATAATTCTATTTCAATTATAATTTCAGATAAACGTAGTTGATTTTGAAATCTTCATGGCAGAATAAACGACGTTCCAACTCGTGTATCATCCATTTATTATAATATGTTTTAAAATTATATTTCATATAACTTAAATAAGAAACCGATCATTTACATCAGACAGGGTAGACAACTTCTCCATCGTGGAGCTACCAACAACGTTTCACAAAATCAATCTCCCCAATCCATTTACTCGCTACTTTAAATTTACTAACCACACACTACTCCAACAGATTATCCATAAATAGACAGAAATACAAGCCCATGCATCTCATGGAGATGCACGGCGTGGCGGTATCGAATAATGGGGGTCGTCTCCTCCCATTTTACTGGAACAGGCGAGTAGAAGAAGGAACCACATGCGGGCCGTCAGTTACCCATCCAAGCCTGATCTACGTAATACGATAAAATATCAGATGTTATAATCTATGGGGTAAATTGTACTCTCTCGCAATTTAACTGTCTCGCAACGGAAACGGTGTATTGACGGCCAACTTATTAACCGCGGCGCCAAAAAAGAAGGTTAACATAAAAAAAAAACAAATTTATTCCGTTTGAAATAAAAATTAACATTATTTAAAAGAAAAAATATTGTCCCAGTCCAGTCTCGTAAAATTCGAGAAAGGGAAAAGAAGAGATGCCGCGCATCATCGTTTGCTGAATGAACAACGGCAGATAACTATTAAATCAGGGGGAAAATTCGGTTGACGGTAAAGTGAATGGTCAGCATATTAAACGTAAGTAAGCAATACGCGTGTATGTGTGTGTGCGTGCGTGTGCCTACAAAAGACATTTTTGAAAACTTGACAATGGTGATGCTCGTGGTGGTGGTGGTTGAGACGAAGGGTGGGAGTTGGGTAAAGGTTTTAAAAACTTTAGACGCTTGCGGAAACCTTTTCGCAACGGATGCGTGGAGAACGATGATGCCGATAGCTTGAAAATGTAGAAAGAGAGAGAAAGAAAGAGAGAGAAAGAGGCGGTGATGTTACCATTGGTGCTTGGCGTAGATGGTATTGGTGACGGTTACGGTAGGTATACGTTCTCAGCTCGAGACTACGAGGAATGTGCCTTGGACACTGGCGAAGAACCGATGGAAGGCGCATACAAATATATTTACCGGTCAGGTTCTCTTGCCGGTTCCTCGCAGGAGGAGGCAGGCACCAGGCACCAAGCACCAAGCACTAAGCTGCTTTTTTTTATTGAATTTTTTTTTTTTGGTTTCTTCTTATTTTCTCTTTTACGCGTGCATGTACCATAGGAAGGTATGTGTATATATCGAGCTGTAGTATCGTCACGGGTAACGCCCTTTTGTCATTCTATTCCGCTTGACAGCCACTCGCGAGAAATTATCGTTCTTCCGATCGAAGCACGGAAGGAAAATCGTGCTTGCTGGTGGTTGCCCCTACTTGCACGCAGCTCTCGTTACCGAGTTAATTTACGTACGTGATAAGTTACACTTTTTTTTTTTTCTTTTTCGACAGAGAGAGAAAGAGATAAAGAGATAAAAAGGAAGGAAAAAGGGAAGGAAATAAGATAAGTGTGACGAGTTTAAGTGAAGGACGTTATTTGTAACGTTAATTGAAACTCCATATTAGTCTTAATGGAAAAGAATGACAATTTGATTCTATTACCAGAAAACATCAATCACCGTATCATTGATTTCGATTTTCTTCAACGAATTCCAAGATCTTGTCTTCTCTTTAGAAACATTAATTACTCAGGACAAGCTTCAGTTTGAGAATAGATTAAAGAAAGCTTTAAAAGTTCACTTTTTTCAAGACAGAAAACAAGAGGTGTTTTAATCTTTCTCTTTTAATAAAAATAGAGACAATTATTCATCATTTTGAAATTACTCGAAAAGACATTGGTTCTCTTTTTTCTATAATAATGACAGGAATGTCAAAGAATGTTCTAATTTTAATAAGTTAAAGATAAGTTAATTATAATAAATGAATTTTTCATATTTCTATTTATAGAATGGTGAATAAAATACGATAAGAACACAAGAGAGAAAGAGAGATTATTAAGAATTGACTTCAGTTGAAACCGTATCGTTATTTGATATATCTTTTAATAATAAAATAAAATTTGAAGAGAGAGGGAAATATTATATGGTCAACGATATCGAAGCAGGGTATTTCGATCATGAAATCCTCCAACATGTTGTTACATTCATATGACAGTCCTGCTGTAATATTGGTGCCTTTGATATCCTGCGAAACTTGATATGGAAATGATCGTTAATGTTCGAATATTTATACAAGGGTGAATAAACAACGATGAATGTAACGGTTGAAACGGTAAAGAAGAGATATAGCAATTGCAGGAGTCGAGTAAGCTTCAAACGATACATTCAATCGTCAATCGAACTTTAAAAACTTTTATATATATATATAAAATATTAATAAGAGAGAAATAAAGCAAATGAAATATTAATAAAAGAAATGTAGCAACATGATAGAACCAAAATCTTGGCTCGTATGTAATTATTAATACCATTAATTTAAATCAAAGGTCATTTTCATAGAGGAATTATTATAATACGTCTCTGTTTCTGGCAATTTCGAATTTAATAATGCAAACGAGAGGTATTAATTAATACAGACATGGGGGACAATCAAAGATTCGAAATATTAAATCACTATATTAGTTTTATTTTGTTCCTTCTATTAAATAAACAAATAGTAATTGCATGGGACAGTGTTGTGATCGAATTTACTACAAAAAAAGGGAGATAATATCACTTTTAATCAATTTCAAATGTCTTTCAATAAATATCTCTTTCGTCTCTATATTTTATCGAAGAATTCAAATTTGTCCGATAAATTGAAATATGATATTGAAAAGAAAAAGAAAAAAAGAAAATTGATATGATGATTCTTACGAGAGATAAAATAAATATAAAGAAAAAATAAGTGCATGGTTATTTGGTTGATTGTATTTCCATCCTAATTGTTCATTATCGACTCTCTCTTTCTCTCTTTCTCTCTCTTTCTACCTCCGAGTAGAATTAGCAAATCGGTTTACACAAGCAATATATTAAGGATAATCGTATTCATAAATGCAACCAGTTGCAAGAGTTTGAAACGATCCAACCGCCATGTAATGGTACTCGCAAATCAAATCGGCCCTCAGGTTAAACCATAAAATACATCCGCGTGAAAGGAATCCTGATGACAAGAGACGAAGCACCTGAAGGCTTGCTACGACATGAGATGCCACCTGAGAGCCAGAGTTATCTTAAAAACCAGCACCACCACCACCACCAACAACAACCAGCTACCCGTTCTTGAAATTCCGATGGGAGTTTTGAAATAAAATAAAAATATAAAAATAAAAAAGTGGAAAAGAGGAGAGGACAAAAAAAAAAAAGGTTGTTTCTCTACGAAGTTTCAAAGGTGAATAGAAGAAGGATCGAGAAAAATTGTTGAAGTAACGCGAAGTGAGGTATTAATAAGAAAGAAAAAGAGAAAGAAAAAAAAAAGTGAGTGAGAGAAAAAAGAAGGGAAAAGGCTCGAGTCTAGTCTTCTATTCCTCCTCGCCTCAGCAGGCAAGGAAGGCTTGGAAATTAATGGAGGTTCATTGAGGTAGTCCCTGCAAAGAGCGACTGGTTGTACGGACCCTCGACACGAATCCGTCCTTCCTGTACAACGCGAAGACACTCAGTCTCCGGCTCTTCTGAGAGTGCTTCGGTGCAACGACGCAAACATTGACATTATCACGAGCTGTAGCATACGTCCTATCTCTTTCTCTCATTCTCTCTCTCTCCTGTTTTCGTCCTTTCTTCATTTTCTATTTTCTCGCTTTTTCTCCATCTCTTCTTACATTACGAAAGAAAGAAAGAGAGAGAGAAAGTGAAGCTTCAAGTATATCCGAGAAGAAGAAGTAGAAGAAGAAGAAGAAGAAAAACAACAAATAAAAAAGAAGAAGAGGATGAAAAACGTAGAAGTAGGAGAGGAAGACCACGAAGAGTATGTTTGCGCACTCTCAATGACTGAACTAATAGAAACGAGAAGGTACGATTTCTTCGATGCCACGTTTTCTATAATAAAGGAATTCGAGATGTTCGTAAGAGGGGGGGTTCGGGGGATAGGGAGGAAGGTTGGTAGATGATGGGTAAGAAGAAAGACGAGAAACAGTCTTTTCGATTTTCAGAGATCCACAGACGCGAGTCGTATTCTTCTACCCGGTTCTATTTGAAATTCGGTACGATAGGAAAAGGTAAATTGGAATGGTCCCGAAAGAAAAGAAGCAGAAAGAAAAAAAAAAAGGTGACGAAGGAGAGAGAAACTTTAGATCGAGTTTTTTTTTTTTTCTTTTTCGATATAACCCGTACGCTGGACAAGTAAGAAGAATTCGATCTATCGTGTTATTTCCTTTTCTATTTCATTCTTTTTCGTTAGTTTATTTCTTTCGCAACGACGGAATTCGGCGACTCGAAAAGAAAATCTCAGCAACGTTGAAAGCGAGGTCCTTATGTATCTCTGCCGAGGAAAGGTAAATTGTCTCTTATGTACACACCGTTCGAGAATGTAGATGGCGAAGCGATTCAAAAAGGGTCTCTCTTTCTTCATGGAAAAACGACACTTCGTTCGATGGATAAGAATGAAAACGTGAGGAAAAAAAAAACTGAGATAAAAATAGAAATATATAGAAAGAAAAAAAACATTGCATTCCAAAAGGAAAGCAAAGTAGTCAGCAACAGCAGCAGCAGTATCACCCTTCGGAAACGTCAAAACCAAAATTTTGAAGAGTCCTCTAGCAGTTTTCGCGTTTAGAAGCTAACCCCTGTCAAAGAATGTACTTAACGTCATTTTCATTCTTTTTTTCTTCTTTTTCTTCAAACGTAAAATTATAGAAAATTTGTAGTAATACGAGTGAATATTATCGTAAGTTATTTGAATAAAACAAATAATCATTCGATTAAGTAACAAGATCTTTTGTATGAAACATGATGCCCTGTATTTTTCTGCTAATCAAAATGTATGGTTTTAGATGTCACCAAATTTAGGTTTTACCCCTGTAATGGGATATTATACACGTGTAGAAAGGAAATAATAGAAAGCAATTACCAAACGCAGTTATTATTGACAGGAAAGTAAATGAGTTGAGAAACCAATGGGGAACAAGAAGAACCGAGAAAAAAAAATATCATTTACGTAAGATGAACGTCACGTGGTCGCGACAGCCAAAGAAGGGCTAAGAGTAGTATGTCCTAATATTGCGAAAATGAAAGATTTCTTCTTCTTCTCGCAGTTGGGATAGAAGCTATTATCGGTGGCACTATGCGTGAACAATGAACACAATGTCCTCGTCGTTATTGAAGCCCCTTTTCTCGGGAGTAGACACGAAAGAAGGGGTAAACGTACACTTTATCTCGAACCTGCAGATGATGTGAGGGTGAGACCCGGCCACGTACCGATCCCATGGGACCAGCCGTAATATTTCAAGCATAAAAGTTTGAATATATCGTGTCCTATGTTCTCCCTCTCTCACACTTTCTATCTTTCTCTTCATATATATATATATATCTTTCTTTATATATATGTATACTAGCAAGGTGTCTATACATGTACATGCACTACGTATGACTTTAAAGCTTCGTAAGGGAACACGTATGAGTAGCGAGTAGAAAGAGAGAGATAGAAAATATGAGAGATGGAGAGAGAATATCTTTGCTTAGAAAAGGGTGAAGATTTGCTGGGCTCGCGTGGAGAGACGATGACACTAGGGTGAATTTATAGGATGGCAACGGCAGCTTCAGCAGCAGCACCACCACCACCACCACCACCACGGTTATAGCCAGATTTTATGGCATCTCTACAACATCATGGGATTTTTGAAGTACTATACTCTCTGTCTCTCTTCTCTTCTCTCCTCTCCCCTAGGCACACCCTTGGACTCATACGTGACTGCCACATAAACGGCATACAAAATGTGTGGAGTACGTTGCAGCTAATGAACGCGAGAACATAGAAGAGTATGTAGTACCTTGTCACGATCATTCCTATCCCAGTTGGTATCGCTAATGTTTTAGATATCCATGAATATGTGTGTAAAAGGTATGACGTGAATTAAATTCAACTCGAGAATCTCATTCGGGATTTGCTTGAACAGAAAATAGGTCTCTTCTTTAATCCCCTTTATTTTTTTTGAGAATATTTCAAGAATTGAAATTATTCTGCTTGCACAATTAACTTCGATAGTTATTCACATTGGATATTAATTATGAGTATATATTCTAACGTCGATTAATGTTAACGTAGATTTTTATTTCTTATTCTACTTGTGGCGAGATCATCTGAGTAGTAGAATCTTATATTTTTTCCCTTTTACTATCTATACTCTTTCTTTTTTATTTAACTTTTATCCAAGTAATTGATATGGCTTGATTTTTGTATTTATTTTTAATATTTGCGTAATATAAATTTCACAAGAGTTAATTGTTTCTTTTGTAATTGACATTAAGAGGGTAAATACATTGAATTAAAAATAAATATAGGTAAAGATTTTAAGACTTTGATACCAATCGTAATTTGAACCGTTCCAAACTAATACAACCCTACTTCGAGTCGAGTATAAATTCTGTGGTACGCGTAACCATAACCGAGGATTGCAATACCGATTGGGAAAAAACTGGCTGATAGGAAACTGTGATTCCGTACACGGTCGGCTTTAAACGACCGAAACCTTGTTCAAATTCAAAGCCGCTCGTTTCGTAGAATATTGCGGAGGACTTTAAAAAGCATTACCCGAAAATAAGATTCTCAGGGTCTGGGGAAAGGAAGAGTAGAGCTGTTATCTTAAAGTATAAGATTTTATGTTTATTATTAAACGTTCTTTTGCTCTCTCTCTCTCTTTTCTTTATTTTATATCTTATTCTTTACTCTGTACGACAGGTTGTTAGTCACAACGATGGTAATAAAGCAACGAAAAGAGAAAATGTCAAGGTTTCAGACGATCATTTACAAGTGTAATCCTTAAAATAATTGTTAACGATGTACTTTAAGTTTAGATAAGAAAGATATAGAATGATAGATAAACTTTAACGTGATATAAATCTTAATATAAATAAATGAAATATTTTTCATTGGTATTAATAAATATGTACAATATAACAAAGATATATAATCATTTCATATTATATTATTATAATAAATACAATAACTAATATTATCTACTATAAAATAACGTTTGACGTGGTAATAATGCGAATGAGAAGGAGATAAAAGCAAATGTGTCGTTTAATCATGGATACACGGTTGATCGTTTGTACGTTGTTGTTTATTAACAAACTTGTTCATTTAACCAGCAAACGATATAACAACGCACGTGACAGAAACGTAGTAACATGGTAAACTCGTGTGATATTCCAAGCACCGGGGTGGTTAGTTGGTTGGTTGGTTGGTTGGGTATATGCATTTTACATGGGTATTCGCAATGGCATTTATATTCTATTCGATTCCAGTTGAAGTCTCGTTTCAAATGATTGTAATACGGAATTGGCGAATAAAGCCATAAATTATCTATCTAGCAGTGAGTATACTACACATTGATTACGCGAATTTCGATAGAGTAATCTCTGAAAAACATGACACCTAGTCAACAATGACATCAAGTTTGTAACTAATTGATACATAAATTACTTTACATAATAATAATAATAATAATTATTGTAATGTGTAAATATATTTAAAATTTATTCATGTGGTTTAAAATTAACATAAAAATACACATAAAACGTAATTGAATTGATAAATTATGTTCACAAAATTGAAGTATGCTAGCAATGAGATATGTGTGTTTGTAAATACTCTCTTGTCGTCATATATGGGAGACGATAAAGAAATAAGTTGACTGCTTTTTTAGTAACTTTTTTATTTTTCTACTTTTTCAAAGCATTCTAGGCGTAATAAGTAACGCGTGCTCGGTTGCGCAGATGTGCGCGAGCTCGTGCGCTAATTGAAGGTACAAACTAGAAAGCTAATTGGGAAGAGTATTCTGCTTTTTCGAATCACATCGTTATTTGAAATATTCATCGAAGATTCTATGTAACACTAATAGAGATTGCAATGGTTAAGGATAAACGTACTTGTTTTTCTTGTTCGATAAATGCGAGTATTAATATAAGAAAATAAGTTTAGGATAATTATTTCCTCCTATTTAGAAATTTTTCTATTAGAAACATTCTTACTTGTTACATTTATATAAAGAAATATATATATTTATTTTTCCTTCCTTTATATACATCGAATACAACTATGCATTTTCTTTTTAATTAAAAATACTGCATTTTAACTACGGGTGTATATACACACATGTAATTATAATATTTATGACAATTAAATGGCATTATTGCTAACTCACCGTACTATTAATTACAAAAGTCATTTCATTTCATACCATGTGTATGTGTGTGTGTTTTTTATTTTAACGCGTACGCGTTTGCAAAAGTGTTTGCAAAAATCACCAAACTCGAAATGTTCGTAACGAATCCATTCCGTTATTTATTTATAATCAACAGCTAAAAAAAAAAGAAAGAAAGAGAACAAAAAATTCGTCGACCGTAATATTTTGCAATGTTTCGTGATGGGAAAGGGGGAAGAGGGAGTTAGATAGAAAGAGAGAGGAAAAAAAAGGGTAATAATTCACGAAAGATTTACGAGAGTACTCTAAAGCAGTTTATTCGGATAATACGGATAATACGAATATAGTGAATACGTGAGAGTGTACGTTTTCATAATTTTAAAAAGTTAACACTATTAAAAGTTTCTTGCAAGGAAGAATGGTGATGTGTTTCAGGATAGATAGAAAGTTTTTATCCATTATCAGCAAGTTCAAGACAATTAAATATTGTCATAGTCTTCTACGTAACAACAACGTTGGATTATTTTAAATAAGGGGAAAAATAAGGGGAACGATGGTTTCATTGATCGTAAATATTTTAGTATAACGAGGAAGATGAATTCCTTATTTTGCTTATACTTGCTCACACGAATATGTGTCGGAAATAATGAAGACGTGTACAATACGAATACAAATACGTATAGGAATAGGAATACGAATAGGAATAGAAATAGGAATATACTCCCTAAGCGAATATGGTTCTAACCATGTAACAAAACATCTCGAGACGGATAATAATTACAAGGGACCCGTAGGAAGAGTGCTTCATTTTAGTTATTATTTACAATTAGCAACGGGTAGGTCATTAGCCTTACGATCACCGAACATCAGCTAGCAAAGATGACCTCGACTTAAACATCGGTGGGTATCGTAATTCTAAGGACATTGACGAGAACCAAGAACGCACATTAACGCCAACTTGGAAATAGATTCTGTCACTTTGTAAAAGAAAGATGTAATATGGTTGTATTAAAAAAAAAATTATATTTTATTTAGTATTTTATCTTCTAACATCATACTGAAATTTTCTTGATACGTCAGAGGTTATTAATCGAAAGATAAATTAAATAAATAATAAGTTTTATTAAATATGAATAAATATATTAATAATAAATAATATAAAAGTATTTCTTTCTATTTAAGATATTATTTTACTTGTTCTTAAAACGAATCGTAAAATACCGAAAAAAGATCCCTTCTTCTTTTCTGTCATCCCGTCTGCGAATTTTCTACGACATCCAATAATAATTGATTTTTCTCTATTTCACCTTATGGCTTTTGTTCTTTGATAAATTCAGTTTTCCTTTTTCTTATATATTTTTTTTCTTCTTCGTAGCAAGAAGACATATACGGCCCACTCTTTCCCCTTTTTTCCTTTTCATCGCTTCCCCCTTTAAAAGATCGTACAAGCGCTGTGAATCCCACGGGAGGATAATCTATTCCTTTTAGAAAAAGGGAGGCAGTAGAATAATGAGAATACAGAATATACTCGGTAGACTGGATAAAATTCAGATTTTCTTTCTCTCTCTCTCTCTCTCTCTCTTTCTTTCTGAGATTATGTCAATAATAAGACTACCCTGGCGATTTCAGTGATTTATAAAAAAAGAGAAGAAAACTCGATTCGAATATTTCTTATATTTTATTTTAAAAAAAAAATGAGATCGGTGCAGGGGGGAAATAAGAAAAATGTGTAATAAAATGTTTATTAAGAAATTAAAAATGAAAATTAATTATAATAATATACAGTAAAAGGAGTAGTAAGTAAAATCGATAAGGGAAAATATGATTAGAAGGAAGTTCTGTAATTAAGGGAAGACGATTTAACGTAAAATCGAAACGACGATCGGTCGTTGGTTTTAGATTTCACAGGAATAAGAGACGAGAAAAGAGAATGAGATATCTAATGAGGTCGAGGAGAGAAGCCTAATTAAATTTATGCTAAGATCAGCAACATCGTCTTAATTATGGCACATAAATTCGAGAAGGCCAATTAGATATCCGTTAATGGAAACCAACACTGTCAGAAGATTAAAGAACTATTCAGGTATAGTACTAGTATAGTATACTATTCTAATGTATACTATACTACTAGTAGTTGGTTATACTACGAACTAGATGATGGGATATAGAAGAAAAAAATCTTCAAGATAGAATCGTTTCGTTAGATCTAAACGAATAAATTACATCTAGTTACATACGAGGTTGTCTTTAAGAGAGAATAACAAGGAGTTGTTCGGTAAGGAATTGTACGATAATCATGGGATTATGGAAAGTAATTTTACATTGGAACGTAATCTACGTTCCACGGTTTATCCTCCACTATTTTATAATTTCATAATTTTTTTTTCTTTTTAATTGTAATATTCATAATCAGTTTTTTATTATCGTTCGTACATCCTTGGATTTGTTCCTTCGAATATACGTTTAAGAAAAAAAAAAATACCTTGCTACAACATGGTACAAATTTCTCATCTCCTCCAGGTGGTGGATGATTAATTAAATGAATTTTAAATTGAACTTCATTGTTACTTTTTCAATTATTTTCAATTAAATTAGTATATATAAAAAAAACTTTCCTTATCTTTCTTTTCTGGATGTGTGTGTGTGTGTATCGAGTACGTGTAAAAGAGGGCTGGAACAAAAAATGGCAAAACTGGTCCTTCGGCATTTTGTAATTCCACGGTTATTCTTTTGGAAGAGGTCCAAACGTTTGGCAGTAGACAAAAAAGTGTTCTTCTGGCAAGAAGAAGGAGAAAGAGGAATTGTCGAAGGTACAAAGACGACGAAATTGATCGAGGCGTGAGAGTTGAAAATAATAATAATAATAATAATAATAATAATAATAATAAAAGCAACCTAAAGGAAATAAATAATCGTTTCTCATCGTGGCATCGTCCTTCGTATCAGAGAATTTCGGTACCGTTAACTTGGCCCTTGTGATTGTGTACCAAAGGAATCCATTTGATTCTTTTTTTATTTTCTCATCCACTCGTGAATCACTATTCTCCGCTGTTCACCCACGAGGATAAGAAAACCCGTTCGATGAGGGGGTTTAACTGCTGCAAAACTCACCAGACTCGGATAAAACTGGATGATTTTTTATGACAAATGGACAGAAAGTAAATTTTTCCTTTCGATGAAAGACGAGAAACGTTGCTAAATTTGATTTACCTCGTAGACCAGAGGCCAAAGATATCTCATCGGTCATAGTAATCGATAGATATAATATCCTAAGAAAAGTTTTTATAAAGTATCTAACCTTTTAGAATAAATTATTAATGAAGTTTTGACACGATCTAACCAATCGAATAAAAATAATATTTCAAACAATTGAGATAAATAGATAGATTATTCTAACAGTATTATTATTACTTCTTACCTAATCGTAAATATTAGAAGAAGAAGACAACAAAAATACAAATTATTTCTAGTTGTTATAAATCGCGTATAGATTCGCATAGAATGAAACAAAAATATCAAGTTTTCTTGAAAATCCTACACGATTAAACGTTACGGTATCGAGAGAAATGATCTAATCGATATATAAGTAAGATCGGAGATTAGACAAGTTACGGTCGATGATTCTGACACAGTGGTAATGGTGGTGATGGTAGTGATGGTGTTGGTGTTGGCTGTCCTTTTCCCCCCCATTATTAATCGACACGAATAAAACCTGTAATCGATGCCACGCCTCTTTCAAGTTTATCGATTCGACGTCAGCTGTTCCGAAATAGACAAACGTTCGTCCTTGTAATGATAGTGGACGATAGATAAACCAAAAGAGAAATAGAAGTAAATCAATCGATGATTGTTTATAACCGTGGAACGAAGACGTAAGACGACGACTCTCTCTCTCTCTCTCTCTTTCTCTCTCTCTGATTCTCTCTCTCGGAGAAGTTTCTTAAAGTTCGATCAATACTCGACTAAGAAATCCGTTAGAGAATTACTTGGCAAGAAACTCAATCTATTCCTTCCTTTTTTCTTCCTTTCTTTCATTCTTTTTTATTTTTTTTTACCGACTATATACGAGCCGGTTATTTTCTTTTTTGTATTATTTTTTTTTTTCTTGTCTATAGACTCGTTCATCTTAATTATTTGTTAACGGCAAATTTTGATTCTTTTCTCGACTTCTTCCTTAACGGTACGTCTACGACGACGAGAAAGACGAAAATGAAATTACCCTCCCCTCATTCCTTCCTTAAAAAAGATATTTAAATCATAATTTCATCCACATTAAGGATTTTAAAATATATTTCATTTTCAGATGGTGTGTATCTTTCTCTTTCTCTTTATGATGTGTTGTTTATCGAAAATAATATTATTAGGTATTTAATCAAATCGATATATGTGTGCCCATAATTATGAAAAATAGTCTAAACCATATATTAGATTAATCAAAAAGTTCTGTCCAATTTTGAAATAAAATAAAATACAAATTTTTCTAATCGTCGATAACCTTTATTAAATAATATAATTTGTTCTCATAGAAACGAAGAGAACTTTTCGGTAGACCTAATATTTCTTGTTTCGAAATATTTAATCAATTGCATTTGAACGTTAAATGAATTCCACATATAATGTTGAAATTACAACCACTAACTTAATGGTACTTACATTTTTGACAATATCGTCAAAATTACATTGAATTAATTCCATTTAAAATAATATGGTGTGATATCATTGATAAACACATTTTTGGTTTAAATTTTGACTTATTGTTAGATCACTGTCATAAATTAAGGGGCTCATATGATATAATTGATATTAAATATGTATACAAAAATTATTGAAATAACTTTAAAATAATAAGAATCGATATTACGATAATTTGATGTAAACTCTCTTCTTCGAAATTGTACATTAGGCGTGTATAGTTAGTCAATAAATTTGGAAGATATTCATATGGTTGAGATGACTGTACGTGTTTGGAAAAACATCTTTTATTCGGTCAATGACTCTGCTTTTTTTGTTTCTCAAGGGAAGAAAAATATTATTATTGTAATTAACTTACACGAAACTATACATTTTTTTTTAATCTCTCTCTCTCTCTCACCAAATCTGTTCGCTTCATCCACCACTCCGCATACTCTTCTTTACTCACACATAACGCATGCTGTGTATTAAGCGGTAACCGTTTTTCAAAATGCGAATTTGATTGCTCGTCTAGTAGTTCGGTAGGGTAAAAAAAATTCTAGGAAAAAAAAATATTGGACAAAAAATCAGTATAGGTAAAAGAGACGACGAAAGATCCTATGAATGGATAAAAAAAAAATGGTAAATGGAAAAAGAGTGAGTGTAGTGTGCGCACGCGTTCGAAAGAGAGAGAGAGACAGAAAAAGTATTTAAGAGAATAATTTTAAATCAAATTAAAATTTAAAAAAAAAAATAAAAAAAGAGAAGTATAAAGAATGTGAAATCAGGAAATATGGTTAATTTCACAGATGAGCTAGCCCCATAATTATTCTTTATACGAAACTGTATTTCCATTTTTTTAGGTTTCTTTTGATTTCTTTCAAACACTTCCTAATTTTCTAACATTCGATATCATCTTCGTTTCTTCAAATATTATTTAAACTCTCGAAATGATAGCCTTCACTCATATCTTTAAGATTATTTCAAATTTGATATTAACTATTTCTAAATGAAAAACTATCTAACAACGTGTAATCTAAATATACCGTAATCCATTTTTACCCTTTTTTTTTCTGACAATAATAAATCACATAGTTCTATGGTAATTCAGGTCAAGTTTCGTACGAATTTAGTCCTGTCCTTGATAAAATGCTTAAACAGACAAATTTTAACAAGAACGGTACATGCGAGGATGCGAAACTAGCCATTTACGTAAATTTCGACCCTTACTGCGTTTTGACCCTTGCGTGCTCTTATTAAAGCGAAATTAACGAATCGTTGAACGGTTCCAGCTAGTCTGAAAGCCGGTTCCGACCTTGTCCTTGCTAAGAAAGACCATGTAAAAAAAAATACACACTCACACACACAGAAAAAAAAAAGGTAAAGAATTTCGTACTTATTTCCTTCTTTTTTAGCTGATTCGTTTCCAACAGCTAATTAACCGTACGAATAACGTACCACACCTATTCGCGTAAAAACCACTCTTGTGCAGAACACAGTAATTGTCTGTATTTACTTGCTACGAGGAGTATGTAAGCCATAGTGCAAAGATCAACGTTCACGGAAACCGCTTTTAAGTCATTGTTGGCAATGGAAACTGGTTAGGGACCTTGTCATGCCGCTCCTAGCAATGATCTAGATATTATAAACAGGTTCTTTTGCCAGTATAAATATTCAAAATTGAACAATCGTTAATCATTCGTAAAAAAGGGGTTATTAATTATTAGAATTTCATGTTTAAATTAAATTTAAGTAATCGAATATGTCACGAGTAACGATTTCACACGTCCTACAACATTCTGACTCCCCCCCACACACACAGACACGTACGAAAATTTAAGTTACATACATTAAACAATAATTTTTCAAATCCTAATTCAATAGAAAGTTATTAAAACCCAGATTGAAATCATTTTTTTAAATAATACAATATAAAGTAATGAAAAAAATTATTTATTAATTTAAAAATATATGCCCTCCCTGAATATTAAATTTGGATATCGTTTAATTGAAGAGGCTTATTTTTTTTTTTTAAGGAATATTGGGAATTACGAACAAATCATCTCGATCGAACAATACCAAATTAGTTTAATCTCGAAAAAAACATCTTTCAAGAGAAGAATATAACTGAACGCAATGAAGGAAGAAAAAGGGGGTTAAAAGAGAAGAGATACAAAAAAATAAAAAGATTAATCGGATAGTACGACACAACGAAGACGCAATCCTTTTTGTCCGTAAGGGGGAGGAGACTTGATAATAAATATGCAAAAAGGAGGAGCTCATGGATGTCGTAAATAAAAACAGGAGATTCGCGTGCAAGAGAGTTTGCGTTGACCGCCTCAAGTAAGAAGGACGAACTTCCCTTTTGTTGAAATAAAAGTACGAACGAAAGAGAGAGAAAGAGAGAGAGAGAGAGAAAATAAAGTAATCTTCCTTTTTTAGTTTTGCTCGTGCGTTAAAAGAAGGGAAGAAAAATGCTGGTAATTTTTGTTTTTTCAAGTTAGTTTGACTTAGCTCCACAAAACCATGACGTCCAACTGATAAACTATCAACCCTGATATTTTTATGCCTTTAAGATGACAGTCAAGGGGAGAAAAAAAGGTACAGAAGAAAAGAATTACTGAACCGCGATATTACGATTTGACATTTGTATTTATACAAATTTCGACGAAGTAAAACGTTTATTTCTTTGAGAAACTTTTACCTAAGTTACGAGAACGAAACTAACAAAGGGTTTGAAAATATAACTATCGTTATTCGACTATTTGTTCTTTGAAGGTTAACTTGAATTACCATTTGAAAACAAAATTATTTGAATTGTATCATAAAACGAAATGAAGAAAATGAGAGTGTCAGAAAGAGAGAGAGAGAGACAACTATTTGTTATCTGAAGAAGGAAAGCAAAAGATCCAACATGTTTAGGAAAAAATTCTATTCTAAAATAAAATTAACTGTTTGAGTTCCAAGCAGCGTGATCACGCTATTCAGATTCTATGTCGAGAAAACCCAACACATTTCGAGCATTGTGGACAACTGACAGTACGTTATGGATTGTCGAGATCGAGTGTTCAGATTTACTGAACAACATACAATACAAGAAGCGCTATCGCGCCGATTGGGTCTTTTAGGGATTCTTCGACAGTGTTTTTTCAAAGCCACCTGGGACTCAAACGGTTAAGAAAATAATAGAAAGAAAGAGAAAGAGAGAGAAAGAGAAGGATAAGAATTATCGCGATAGGAGTTTTTCGATGTGGGTACACAGGATAGTGCGATAAGAGTTAGTAGGATCAAAGTTACAATCTATCAGGAAGAATCGATGGATCGTCTTTCTCAATCGCCAAAGGAGTTAGTCAGTCAGTCAGTCAGTCAGTCAGTCAGTCAGTCAGTCAGTCAGTCAGTCAGTTAGTCAGTTAGTCAGTCAGTTAGTCAGTTAGTCGATCGCGTGCTTCTACTGGTGGTACCATCTTCTTACTACTCACCTGGACTCGTTGTCTGTGACGATCCTGCTTCCGTTGCTTCCTTTCTAGCTCCTCCTTCCGTTCGATCAGTGATCTTATCTCACCGAGTGCCACAGGCGCCCCGTTGTCGTCAAGTACGTCACTGTTCGAAGGCAATCTCTTCATTATGGAAACTGGCTCGTTCTCATCCTCGCTGTAACTTTCCACAAATAGCTCCGAATCGCTCTGCAAGTAACATCATTTTTTAATTATTATCATATGATAATTACATACCATGTGATTCTGATTAATCAACACCCCTCTAAGTTAAAAAAAGTATTATTTCAAATAGACAAAATTTAGATTTAATTTTTATATGTAAACTAAAATCTTATATGTAATCTAAACTAAAATAAATAAATAAATATATGTACGTATATAACATTATTTCAATTTAAATCAAGAAATAAGTTTATAACAAATCTCTTTGGTTAACAAATTCACAATATACCAAGTTTTATAATCTTATTATTATATTATATATGCAAAATTTCACCTGTTCTGGTGGTGAACTTGGAGAACTGATGCTAGAAGCTTCTACAACGGATACGTATTCGCTCATACCAGTCTCGTTCTTTTGTAACTTCAACACAGGTGTCTCCAGTCCACAGAGAAATACTTGACCGAAGAAGAGCACCTTGCTTATCCTTAGACAGACCTGAGCGATATCCTGAAAGGTATCGACAGGTTACGCTATAGCGAAGTCGAACAGTCGATCGGATATCGTACTACTAGTTTGCGATCGAGAGATCGATACGTCAGATAAATTTATAGTCTGTGTTAATCGATTGGACGTACGTACGTACGTTCGTACGTAGCACGTGATTTACGGATTTAATAAAGTTTATGGGGTGCGTATGCCCGATAGCTAACATGCTAGCTATCGAAAGCATTTACATCCCACCTCTTATCGATATGATCCCGAAGGAGAATTAATGAAAGATTTCAATCGTGATTAGATACTCACCATGTCTTCCGTCTTTTCCACGTAACAAGGTTCTTGAGGGTTCGACATTAACGGCGTGAATCCTGCCAATGTCGTATCCTCTGGCAACTTAACCAATTCTAATTCTAAAAACAGATAAAAAACAATACATTTCCCGATAAGTTATTTATTGTAAGATCGTATGTATGTTATCGATTAGAATATTCAACGATATGGGAATTTCATTAACGTGTTATTTCATAGATAAATTAATTCTAAAGAAAATTAAGTTAAATTATTGCGAGTAAACTTAATCTGCATAATTAGAAAAAATCTTAAAGATGATAATTACAATAGAAACTAGTATTCTCTTTACATTCCATGGAATTCCTTTGAAAAATGATCACTCAATTGCAGCTTATAGTGTTTCATTATGACCTAATAAAGATTACAATTTGTATTCTTACTAACAAGGAACGAATCATAATTTTTTGCTTAGATATTTCTTTTATATTACTCGATACGTTTTCTTCGTTCAATAGTTTACAATTTGTACCAATTTGTATCCAAACATGACTAAATAAGTAAATAATTATTATTTTTATATTGCAACATGTAATACACGTCACGTGTCAACTAGGAGACAATTCCTCTATCTGTCGAGTATGTAAGTGTAATTAATTTTTCAAGAGTATTCTAAAAGGCAACAAGTGCGAAACAATTTATCGTCGATAAAGTACGTTGAGAAGTGGTAAAAAGAAGAAAAAAAAAATCTCGAAAGGAGTCCCTCATATTATTGCCGTCGACGTAAAAACGCAATTACGTTGTGGAATTTATTGTTAAACGAAGACCGTTAAGTGGATAATATAGAACCTTATTCGTTTTTCTCTCTCTCTCTCTTTTTCTCTTTCTTTCATATTTTTTCTCTTTTCTTCTTTAGTGAACTGATCGTGCAGAGTGGCCGAAGGCGAGGACGAAAAAAGTGTGGAAGAAAAAGGGAAGAAAGAAAGGAAGGAAGAAAGAATGAAAGAAGAGGACCCCTCTTCTTTCGATCTTCGTGATACATTCCTCTCAAGTTGGTTCGTAGTCCGCCCAAAACAAAATCCACGATGGTACCTTTGCTTCAATTTATCCATTGTGCCTCAGGTGTTATGTGCAGATAACAGAGAGCAAAGAAGTGAGTGGGAGACAAAGAAAAAGAGAACGAACAGGTGGGAGAAAAAGAGAAAGAGAGTATGTGTATGTTTTGTATGTGTGTGTGTGTATGTATGTGTGAGAAAGGTAAGCCAACAAATTGACATTACGGCACACGTTACTGAATATACCGTTATTGTCTTGCATCTTATATTTTTTTTCTTTGTTACAAATCGTATCTCGCTTTTTGCGAGCTGTTATTCGACAAAATCGGAGACCATGAGGCTAATAATGTTCAATATATAAAATGATCGCACAACTATGATAACATTGGATAATAAAAATAAAATAAAAAACCCTCCAAGTTAGAAAGAGAGACAGAGAGAGTAGTAAAGGAAATATGTAGTAGCATAGTGGTTAGCGTTTTACAGTAGTTGAACGATCGTTCTAGTCAGGCATCATCGACTAACACAACATGCATGCCTGGAACGGCACGTGTATAACGCGACATATTCACGATGACGTGCGTGTTTTAGTCGTTGGCAAGGACATGCTCGACTTTGAGGTAAGTGTACCGCATGCAAGGATGCAAGATACAAAACTAGAACGCTAGTTTTTAACCATCCGGATTCATTCAGTACGAAAGACCTGGTTTAGCCTAGCGCTACCATAAAACGGTAAATACGAAATAGGAAAATCTAGTAGATTTCATTTTAACGATAATCGATTTGAGAATATCCTTGAAATTGAATTTAAATTCAAAAAGCACACTCTCTAAATATTATTTATGATTAATAATATTACAGATTTTTGTATGGGTAATGGTGTAAAATAATTATTTAGGATATCTTTGTTAAAGTAATTACGATAATACGTTTCAATCGTAGATTGATTTAATTTTAATTAGATTAATTAAGAGATTTTCGATTAGTTATTCATAGGATTGATAATTTATAGCTTATTATCCGATTAATAATTGATTAAATGTAATTCGTTGTAATTGAAATAAAATACGATAACTAAGCGTCGAAATAATTATTCTTGTTGGTAAAACAAATATCGAGTTTTACGTTTAACGATCGTATCTCGTTCGAGTTAAAAAAAATTCTGAAATGTTTTTTTTTTATTCAAAGAACAGAAGCAATCAAAATTCTTATTTTTTACAATTACATCACCAACCAATCATTGATCATTGCATACTCTCAAGTTTGTTAATCTCGGATTAGAGAAATAAAGGGTGTAGAAATGGTGAAACCATGTGTGTGTGTGTATTTGTGTGTGTGTTTGTGTATGTACGCTGTCGCGTGAGCCAATGAAAAATAGCAATCAGGTAAAATATCTCATTGTCTTAGTGTAATGGATTATCATTGGACGATTAAACTAATGATCACGAGTAAAATTAATCGATTCGTGTTCCGTTCGTAATTATCATCAGGTGCAGGCAATTAGTTATTAAACGATAGCTTCGTGCTGTTTATACGTCGTATAAATTATTTCCCAGACACTGAATCACACGTGACAAACAAAATAGTACGACTTTTTCCCTACCCCAATAAAAAAAAAACAAAAAATAAAAACAAAAACCGTCCTTTGAATTAATCGCTGGATTTTGATCGAGTAATTAATTACATCTCTTTAGAATATTTTTACAAAGGTGTAGTATCTTTACAAAGTTTTAATTACAAAATTTTAATACAACAACCTGTATATATTGTAATTGTGTTTAATCGTAAAATTTGGTTACACTCGGAGGAAAAAAAGAAAGAAATAAAGAAAAATACTGGAAGGGAGTTTGAACAGCAGGATGTCAAATCTTCGCGAAGTACTCGTGAAATCCTTGCGTAAATGGTCTCGGTGGCAATGCAATTTAAGTATTCATAAGATGCATGGAATAAACACAGAGGGTGAAGAAAAGAAGAGAGTAAGGGAGTAAGAAAGAGAGAGAGAGAGAATGGTAGACAGTAGCAATCGGGCGTGGCGCACCTATGAGAGACAAACGACGAAGTATCATTGGCTGGAGGCTTGTAAACGAGTAGAAGAGTATAGCATTGCAGTGGTCACATCGGATTCACCGTTACGCAACCGCTGCTGCCACTGTGTTGCTGCTGCTGCTGTGGGGGTCAACAGACGACCGACGACGACGACGCGACTTTGCCGTTCGAGGATTCAAGTTTTTTGATTAAGCTGGTCCAGCGTGTCTTAGAGTAAAAGAGCCAACAAAATGGAGAATGAAAGAAAAAGAGAGAGAGGGGGAGTCGTATGGAATGCGACGAATCACCCGTTATGCGTTTCCTTCGTCATCGTTAACACTTCTATGCGTTTAGTACAATTGACACATTTTGTCAATAACACAAAAATACATTTTTATTACTAACGAATGTAAATTTGTATCTTTTTAATATTATTTTATATATAATACGAATTCATTTTTAAATATCTACTTTGTTCTAATCGTGGTGTGATGGTTTTCTACTTTGTAGAATATTTTCAATGAAAATTTTACCAAGTGGTTGATTTATCCAGCAACAGTAGTAAAGTGATTTATTATAAAAAAAAATAAATTAGTCGTTAATTCTGTACAAGGTTTCATTTTTTTTTTATTTTAGTAGAAATAATATCCTGCATATAAAAACGTATTAAATCGCAATTCATATTAAAATTCTTAAACGTCGCTTTTCGATACGATTTTCTTAAAACCGCACACCGACATAAGCGGTACACTCGATTATTATGATTATCTGTCCACTTGTCCCGATCGACCGTGAAACAGCAACAGCAGCAGCAACAGCAACAGCAACAGCAACAACTCGTCGTCGTCGTCGTCGTCGTCCGCGTGCGTTAAAACCGTGCCCCGTTATACTAACCGTTAAATCGAGTGAGATCGTTTGTCAATTATCGTAATCGATCGAATATCATTGTAATCTATACTGGATATTTGTCTTTATTTTTTGTCTATTTTTTTTTCAATTCAAATCAAATTCATGGTTAATTCAAACGTGTTAGGCTTGCCTACCTTTATTTTCACGTATCCAAAGCGTGAATTCGATCATGCGTGAATATGTTAAATATTTTCGAGTTATATGTCGAACTAAAAGAGATTTTATTGGATTATAGATAATTTTATATGGTTCCCTATGCAATCTAACAGTTATATAGATATTTATTTTTAGTGTATATAACACGAGTAGCAATCAACGGTACTTAGAAGAGGAATAGTAAAAGAGATGAATAAAATAAAAATAAAAAGAAAAGTAAAAGCAACTTGTTCAATATACCATATTCCCCATAGCTATGAAGAGTACGAAAATAATCTTTAATGGTCATCCAACAATATGTAATCTGATGTTAAAAAGACCATAACTTTTGTGCTGGTAGTAATAGGAGCCAGCATCTTTTGTGAATGATTATGTTGATGCGGGTTCACCTATTTTACTATTATCTTCTTAAATATGTTAACTTTTTCTGTTGCAATGTTTTTTTGTTCCTTCTTGTTTTCTTACTCGCAATAATTTGTACAATTTCCTTGATAGAAAAATAAAGAGAAAACGAATACATAGAAATATCATACACATTATGAACTCCCATAAATTTATGATATTTAAACGTAGAATTATAATGATCTACTTACCATCTTCACGACCCTCAGCATCTTTCGCTTGGATCAAAACAGTTCTGGTGTAATTGAGCTTATCCAAAAGATTGGCCATAGTTGCTAATCTACTCCAAGCATCTCCAGGTGGTCTGTAAACCAACAGAACAAAAATGATTATAATTACGATTAAAATCAATGTTTTGTCATATGCATGAGGAAAAAGTCAAGGACGTTGATGATGAGACACGCGTGTGAATAATAAGAATACCGGAAGGATCTTAAAGATCGACCACCTGGTTTCTTTTTTCTCTCTCTCTCTCTCTCTCTCTTTCTTACGAGACCAATAAATATCAAACGTGATTTAGTAAGCTGCCAAGTGGAATAGACAATTTGCCTTTTTTTCTTTCTTTCTTTTTTTTCTCCAATGCGGAATGGTAAATAAAGAAGCCGGACGTACACGAGATAGGTGCACGAGCGTAAACGTAAGCACAGCTGGTGCAGAGATCGTTTTCAATAGAACGTGGATGACCTCGCGCGTTAGAATTTTATTTATCGATCTCTGTTATGGTGGTCAGCGACTTTTGCCTTATCCTCCAAGTCATCCGGTCACGATTTCTCGCAATACAAGATTGAAGAAGAAAATCATTGTTCTGATAGTTCAAACAAAGTGATCAACTATTTTTCTATACTTGGAATCTCTCTTTCCTTCCACGAGAATATTGTCATAGAAATATTTATCGAATATATGGAAACGATATAACACAATCATTCTTTATTCTACATATATACATTTATTAGATGAACCGAAAAGTAATGTCGTTTCTGTTAATATCAATATTTGTTTATCATTTATCAGAGAGAAAGAGAGTTAATCGAAGTACTACTTCTAAATCGTGCTAAAGAAAAATAAAATAATAAAGTAATAATGAAATTAATTAATTTAAAATTCGTATATACACACAGACACAGTATAAATTATAATTGTTGTTAAAAATAAAATAATAGTTTAGATGAATAAGAGGGTGTTGTATAGTTGAAACGTCTGATCTAATGTCAGTGATGTTATGTGTTATTAATTGATTATCATCGTTAAAGGTCAGTCGTTTATTATACAGGACAGCAACCGCAGTAGTTTATTTATTCTCATCTTTCTATATTTTCTCTCTTTTTATTCTTAAGAATTGAGAAAGTCTTAACCGAGTAGCGTCCTTACCAAGGAAACACGTCTCTGAGTCATAAGTAAGCAATTAACTAGCGAACAACAATAATTAACTTATTCAATCGGATAGGATCACTGGTAGTTTTGTTGTTGCGTCGATAAAACCAACCTTGAGAAACTTTTAATAGATTTTTATCTTCTATTAAAAGAGACTCTTCTCGCGTGATAAGACGAATTTATCATCTAATGAGTTTTCCGTTTCTCCGATTCACTCAACGCAATAAAATTATTTTATCTGTTCGAAGAAATTCTTTTATTCTTTTTTCCTTTTTTCTTCTTACAATTAAATACCCATTAGGTATTTATATTTATATTATAAATGAGTATATATAAATGAAAATAAAATTATTTTTATAAAAAGATATTTAAAAATAATAATCGATTAATTGATTCTAGTTTCAATTATGATAAGAATAAATATTTAAAAAAAAAAACATTTTAATGTCTCTAAAGTAAATTGCAGAAAATCGGAGATCATTTTGTTGTTTTTTTCTTGCAAGATTATATAAAATAGATAATAGGGTTGTTCGTAGATTGAATTAGGATTCGAGTCAATGTGACTGCTCTAATTATTGATTTTTATTAAAACCCTAAACATTACATATTCGTAACAATAATTAAAATGAAAAATAAGTTATAAGTTACGGTCAACCTTTCTACGAATTCCTACTTGTTTGAAATGAAAACATAATTCAGTCGAACAATGATAAAAACACAAAATTGTCAGTCGAAACCGCAATCGGTTACGCAAAACGATTGCATACAAGTTTGAAGGTAACAAAAACAGGTAAAATGATATGATTTTTATCAAGTTCGTGTTAAGTCAAGTAAAATTAATGTCAATTGACAACGGGAATCGGGTTAAGAACGTTTCTCAATTGGCGAGTCATCGAAATGAAGAATAACGTAATCGATGGGTTGAAAAAAAATCCCTTCAGATACGAATCAACGTCTTTGCGATATTATAATCTAAAAAAAACAAAGAAGAAGAAGAAAAAAAAGAGAAATAAATATTTCGGAGTATCGTTTCGAATATATTTCCGAGTATATTTTTAACTACACAGATAGAGAGGAGGGGCTTGACCGCAAAGGCTCGAAAAAGAAGAAGAAGAAGAAGAAGAAAGGAAGCTGTTTTCGAGTTCAACAGTCTAAGGAATATAAATAAAAAGAAACGCATATTTGATTTAAGATATTATTTTAAGTTTTATTTTTTCGACAAGTAAAATACCGAGAGGCCCACCATATCCGAGTTTAAAAAACTAAACAGGTTTTCGTAGAGAAGGGGAAACATAATATCGCAGATATATAATATCTGTATCCGAGTCGTCTACTCAACGTAAATTTTTATCTCCATCTCTAACTATTTCTCCTTTAACTAGATCTTCAGACAAAAATGAATAGTTCAAAACACGAGCCATAATTCAAAACACCCGAACTGTCAACTTGAATTAATAGTCCAGGTGCAGCTGCTGCAAATCGGCATAACGTTACGGGGAAAACTTGGTCAATCCTTCATACTACGAGCTTCCACAAGGCGTGACAATTGTCAGCCTACAAATCTAACAAATCTAAATCTAAACTACTTCCTCCTCTTCCTTCTTCTTCTTCTCTTCCTGTTTCTACCTCTTCTCAATTTTATTTCATTTTATTTCTAATTTTTTCTTGCCCTTTCTTTTTCTTGACCACGCATACCAAAGATTAATTTGTGGTTTGACAAAGGAAAGACCGTGTTCGCGTAGCTCACTCGAGCCTTGAAATTAAAGGACGTTCGACGTTGTTACGTCGACATAAGAGGCTATGTCGTGAAAGCGGAAAGAGGATCCTTTAAGAACGAGCAAAGCTCAGCTCAAGAAAGTACGGATCCGAGACTCGATGCCGTACAGTGGTTGACCGTGACCTACGCCATACAAACAAACGCACACACAAACACACATACACATATATAGAAAGAGAGAGAGAGAGAGAGAGACACATACGCTTATTCCTCCCTGTTCTTCGGAGGACTTTCTTCTCGTAGTTATCGGTTCACAAAAAAAAAGAAAGACAAAAAAACGTAGGGGAAACTTGGAACGTTTATCTAACCGAAGTTAGTCTCATTAAATATAATATATCGATAGAACGAATATATATAAATGTGTGTGTATGTGTGTGCTATATCTCGTATGCATCATAAAATTAAAATTTACAAAAGAAACACACACACAAACGAGAGCAATCGTTAAAATATAGTAGTCAATAACTGTAACACGTTTACTCTACTTCCATATATTCTTATGGTGAGGACAGACTGAAACGTTTAGATTTACTAGAGTCCCGAGGTGTACCATTAATTGCGATAAAGTAGCAATAATTTCTTCCTACTTAGGAGAAAAATGTTCTCTCTAGGGAGACGTAAAAGGTTACGACCCCGTTGCCGAGCGAGTAAGCGAGCAACCGAGCTAGTGAAACGAACCAAACGCGCATCTACGATAATCCTTAGCTCTTTCCTCTCCCGAGAGAGCGTTTTCCCAAGGTCGGACGAGTGTAAATGCCGATCGGTCTAAGTGCTAAGTGTGGCCCCGAGCGATCTTTGCTGGAGAACAGGCCTCGGGGCCTGGTTAGGAAAGATCGGCACTGCTATTAACTCACTTATCTTTCTCACATTTCGATTTTTCTTCTTCTTCTTCTTGTTCTTCCTCGATGGATCGATCATTCGATGTATACTTTTCAAAAAAGAAGATCCTTAAATTTTGACGCATCTCAAGGGAGATCCCTAATTAATGTTTTTTTCTTTCCTCTCTCTCTCTCGATGAACAAGTTTGAATGTTCGAAGAGAGAAAAAAGAGAAATATTAACTTTACCCTTTCTGAATGCTTCCTACATTGTTTTTTTTTTTTGGAGATCGATTTTATGAAGGATCTTTTTTATTTAAAAAAAATAAAAAATCATGATTTTTATGGCATAAGATTCGGCATTGTAGCGTAATCTGCTGGCGAAACTAAGTATCGCGACGGTTACCGACCGGGACTTGCGATCATGGTTAAGAATGCAGAAATTTTCATACCGCAAAACCGCAGAGACCGCAAGATGGGCTAGTTCGATGGGGTATCGAACATTCTTCTTCCCTACCTTCAAGAAATCCCAACTCTGGATTGTAATACCTACACGTGAATTCTTTTCATATGGGGTTTCGATTTTGACGAATTATGCCCTTTTTTTCTGATCAATGAAATCGAGAACACACGATTCGTATTATTTTAATTAGGTCAATGTAATTGATGGAACTTATGATCCCAAGATTAAACGAAAGAATTGTGTGTTCATAGTTTTAATTTACTAATTTTAAGTATCACTTACCCGACTCTGTAATCCGTGCAAGAAGGTGGTGGATTCCAGACAGTGCTATGGCACAGCATCCAATCGCACCAAATCTGTAAAAGAAAAGAAGAAAAACATGATACACATTCCTACAGATGAACGAATAATGTTGCTATTTATAGATAATCCACTCGAGCACTTTTTTTTTTACTCTAAGCCAACGGCATTCATCAATCTTTTGGAAAAATAAAATGCATTCAAACGGTCTTGTATCGCATCTGCATTATCGCCAATATTAATGGTCTCAACGTAGAAACGTTACACACCTTCTTGAGAAATCATCGTTGAAGAGATCAACGGACTGTTAACGAGGCAATCAATGATCGTAAAGAATTCCTTTTGTCGAAAGATATTTTTCAGAATTTTCTAAATAATAATGCATAAGAGTAATATAAAATAAATAAATCAAATTTACAAACAAAATTTTTTAATCATATTATATATAATTGCAGTTTTATTTATCACTAATGTTACAATAATAATAAAACTGCATATATGGTGCATATATAGTGCATATATAGTGCATTAAAAAATTGCATACCTGATAAGTAAAGTCTATGAATATTTTGTTGTACAAAATTCAAATGTATCGTGGAAGATCGATTTATCATATCGAACGAGTGATTGATTGAAACGAAGAAAAGAGAAAATAAGAAGAATAAGAATAAGAAGAAGAAGAAGAAGAAGAGTGCCGATAACTGTCGTTGCAATCTCGTGATCGACCGATCTTTGTCGATGTAGCTGAACGCGCGGGCATAGATTACGTGCGATTGGTGCATTAATCGTGGACACCTAGGTTGCATAATAAGTTGAGACACGAAGGAAGGAACGAAGGAACGAATGAACCAGGTCCAGGTCTTGACACCGGCCACCGGCGGAGGATCTTGCGTGGGTGCGAATCTCGCATCGCTTCATAAATCCTCAACTGCTTGAGCCTCGTTTACCATTGCAACTATAAGACCAAATCCTAACGCAAGGCAGATATCCTTCTTCTGCTATACACATTTGTCTCGAATCCGTAAAAGAATTTTTCAACCTTAACTTATCGATTTTACGGTAACCAATGAAACTCCGATATACTCGTATTTATAAGACCCTAACTGTACGGTTTTAGAAGCAACCAAAATACTTCAAATTTCATTGACTTCATACAAACAATAATAAATTATTCCTACAATTAAAAGTTAATTTTATTTATAATATAATTTAATTTTGATTCAATCTCTAGGTTACATATTTTTATAAAAATCAAACCTTTTGTTACAAAAAGAATATTTAACCGAACAAGTATACTAAGTTTCCTAAACATCTAAAAGATATCAAAAATATACCCTAAAATAGATTTCTTAAAAAACAATAATAAACATACCTTAATAGCAGGTAAAAGAACCTGCATATCTTCCCCTACGATCAATCTTGGTTCCTCTTCGTTATCCAATTGTGTCTTCAACAAAGATACACTGCGTTCCAAAATTAAATTGAACATTTGCAAAGAAACGATAAGTGCACGTTCCTGAACCTCCGATCGGTACCCCTGTTCCATTTGTGTATCTGTAACAAGAAATTTTTAATAAGGTTAATATAAAATCACAACATTTCGTATTTTTGTTATTTAGAATAGTAAAGAAATTTCATTCATGGGAAAAAGACCACCATGTTCGTAATTATTAAGGGAATTCGTTCTGTATCGCGTAGATACAGCTAGTTCGTTATTCAAATTCGAATTGGTAAGCAGTCATGTGTGAAGAGGTACGAAGAAGAAGAAGAAGAAGAAGCAGAAGAAGAAGAAGTAGTAGTAGTAGACGAAACAGGACGTTGATATCCGGAAGATAATTCTATGATGATAATCGTCCTTATTTCGAAGAGGAATACGAAGAGAAGAGAAGAGAAGAGAAGAGAAGAAAAGTGAATGCCGGTAGCAGTCACGTTTCGGTGATCCTCTTCCACAAGGTTCGCAATCTATTCGCTCTTTTCTCGTAGAAAGAAAGAGACAGATTATGCTCTTCTCTCTCTCTTTCTCTCTCTCTCTCTCTCTCTCTCTCTCTTTCCCTTTCTATGTTTCTCTTTTTTTGTGTATCTCTCTGTTTCTCTCATACTTTCAAAGAACTGTCATTACACGTTGTATGGAAGCTCTATGCGAGGAAGAGACGAGATCATCGTCGTGGGTTCATTGCCGTGGGTTTAAAGGTATAGAAGGTTACGTCATGACCTTCGACAATCAGCTACGTTCTAGGTAAAAAGTGTAGAATGATTTCCGGATCGGTGTTTTCTCTGAAATTCGATGGAACAAAGCGTAGATGTATGACATTAGCGGTGGATTTTACCCTTATATTACGAGATCTTGCATCACTCGAGTAAATGAGTATCCCTTAGTTATTTATTATCTCCCATTCAGCCGCTCGCATTTCGATCTAAAGAGATAAGGGAAGTGTAGAGAAAGGGCGTTGGAAAGAAATTTACAACCGAAGAAATCCACCATTCGTCTATTCCTTCATCCTAAAATATTTCAACTTATTCCTTTTTACAAATTTTAAATTAATTTATCCTTATAATCTATTATAGATTTATCTGGAATTATATTTATTCTTATTAAAATTAGTTTAAATAAAATGTATGTGTACGTGTATTAATAAATAATTGAATATTCAACTCTCGCGAATATTATGCACATCGTAAAAGATACTTTTTAGACAGATAGGAAATTTGAATATCTAAAAAATGATTTAATTAAGTTATCTTATCTTTCTTCATTTCTATTATTAACTTAAAAGCATACCATTTAATAAAATATATAAAATATAATATTTTCCTTCGACAATGTTATCTTGAAATTTACGTTATTTAGAGATACGATCCTTTTTATCTGCATACGTATATCTGCAAACGGATATTCATTTCCGATGTAAAAAATAGATATTTAACGTCCACGAATGGAAAGGAAAGGAAAGTGCTTCGGCTCGTCTTACTACGCGCGATCAGCTTGTTCATGTTCGTACATTAGACGAAAAAAAAAGTAACTAACATAAGAAGAAGAAGAAGAAGAAGACAAGAGAGGAGAGGTTAAAGAAAAAAACCATAGAAGAAGAGAGAGTAAGAGAGAGAGAGAGTTAGGACAAAGAGGAAGAAGTTGTGGCTAAGAAAAGAGTAAGTAACGTTTTCTCGTATCGGCAAGCAGATTGATTCCACCACGAAGATGAAGAGAAGGCGTTCTAAGAAGTCAGTCATTGAACCGCGAGCAGGTTGAATACCGAATCCCAACGACCATAGCCACGGTGAAAATCTCCGGTTTCCCTTCTTAGAGATCTCGAGATACACGAAGAAGGATGTGGAAGCGCAACGTCGCTGATACTCTCTAGCGAAACGAAGAAAGAAATACAGAGAGGGAGAAAAAGAGAGAAAGAGAGAGAAAGAGAGAAAGAAAGAGAAGGATGGACGCGGAAGTAGAGGTAACAGAAGAGACGAGGCTTTTCATTATCTCGTATATCCATCGCTAGTAATCGGCATAGCCGACATTTCAGCATCGTTTCCACCGTAGGTTGAGGAGCCGCTCGAACGAGAACTAGGAGGTAGTGAGATAGTATTATATCTTGCTTTTACAAGAACAAAAAAATAATCTTAAGATAGAGATAGAGAATAGACTTGCTTTACGAGGGCGACATATTCCGATCCTTTTTATCACTACTCTCTCTTTCTCTCTTTCTCTCTCTTTCTCTATCAAGTATTTTTGTTCTTTTTTATATAAATTAAACACAACATTAATTAGGATAAGATTACAGAATCATGGACCTATTAAATGAAAGTTGCATTTTATTTTCAATGATAGAAATTATCTATATTATAGAATTATTTTAGAATAAATCTAAAATACGTTTATTTGTTTTTTAATTAGGAAATTTAATTAATGTAGCTATTAACACAAACTTGTCATTAAATTCTAATATTTTCTCTTATTTATATTTTTGTTTTGCCCTTCTAACAAATTTTAAGTATAAAATAAATACATTTTAGATGTTTTAATTGTTAAATTGTTAATTGTAGAGTACAATTATCAGCAACTTTCGACAATTGACTGACATTTCCGAGAAATACTTTTTAACTGATTGACGCAACGTGTATGCTATAGTATACGTAGTATAGTATATTTTAGTGTAATGTAAGGACGTTTAAATCCGACCGAATCTGTCTCATTAATTATTTCACAGTTAAAATACTTTCCTTCCGCGAAGTTGAAACTTTATAAATTATCTGACGTTTTCAATGAAATTAGCATTGGACTACTATGATGGACAGCCAATCCAATCGAGTAATGCCAGATTTGTCTTTCAACTAGCATCGGTGGAAAAAAAATATAAAACCCCTGCAATAATGTTTCGGGTCATTGACTTCTACTTCTAGAAGATACAATCTACATTTTTATCAATAAACCGACGATTAGCAGATAATGAAATAACCTTTTTCTTTATAGATTTTGTAAGAAAAAATGATAATTAGTTAGTAAATGTGTTGTACGTTCTCGTTGAGATTCCTGGATTTCCAACCGGAAAAGGGTTAAAGTTCGTATAATTAACGTAATGCTATATCTTTAAAGGTGTGGAAAATCTTCAAATGAAAAGAAAGGTTTTTAAAATACGCGAAATACCACATATGTGTTTACGTTCGTTTTACATTCATTTGCTTGTTAACACGTATTGGCACGTCAGCAATACCTGAGCTAAGTCATCGATATACGATTTCAAGGATTTAACTATTGCTTCATTTATTGTATGACATTGTCCAATAAAAATAAAGAACCTCATTTTAACAATTTTATTCTACCAACTGAAACTTATTTATTTATCGTACAATAAATGTGTATCATTAAATTCAAATGTTACATCAACGAATTACATTTGGACAGAAATGAAAGAAAAAACAATCATAATTCCATGATATATCGTATCATGATTTATTTGTTAATTTATTCCAAAGAAAAACAATAATTAAAGTTTAACTGGAAGTTCAATAAAGACAGGGAGAACAAAATCTGTATGTGTGGTCCCTTCTTCTTCGAAAAGCTAATTACTAATGCGATCATTATCCAGAATTTTACGTACAACCCTTTCATTTCCTGTTCTTTTTCTTCTTATTAATCATTTATCCTTCTCTCTAAAATTTTATTACCCTTTTTCACTGTTATTCACACTCTGATATATCATCTCGTTATAAACAACGATTGATTAAATTTTCCTTTCCTGAATATTCATTATTGTTACATTGTTCGTATATTATTTATATACAAATAAAAACCATGAAAAATAAGGAAGAAAGAAAAAAATTCAACATAGAATCCTTTTCAGCAATATCCTTGGCTAACGAGGCTAAAGCTTAAAGGGGACTTAACATTGAAAACAGCAATCAAGCGTTGTATGCCGTATAATAACGATGAAGAGAGAAAAAAGAGAAACGAAGGGCGAAGTCTGTCCTGTTTCCAGGACCAATATTAACGCGATTACATAGCGAGAACGAACGAACGAACGAACGAATGAACGAAAATCGAGTTATCCAGCTGCGCGAATGATTAGATTACCATCGATTTTGGCTGTGTGAGTTCAACTCGAACTCGTTCAGTTTTATCTCTTTTTTTGTTATCTTTTTTATCTTTTTTCACCTTTTTTTAACTTTATCAAAAAATCACCTACCCGTATCATCAATCTAAAAATAATAATAAAACGAAAGTATCTACTGTTCATAACTAAAAGATCAAACCAAATTGGTGTTAAAAATCATCCAAAATAAAACACGTCTAATAATTACAATCGTTAAAGATTAAATACTTTCTTGAGAACATTACTTGAACATTAGAGTACACCTTTAAATCATTCATCAAAATTAAATACTTCAAAAAAAAATACTAGAAAATTAATTGATTTTGTATTTACAAAAATAACTCGTGCAAGTATTTAAAATACAAACCTAGAAAAGAATATTAAATAAATAGATTTGTTTTGTAATAAAGAGATCAAAAATTGTCGATATTTTATCAAATGTTTTTGAGTTATTTTAAATAGTGAATAATAATTTTGATAAAATAAAGAAAAATATTGGAATAGTTGGCATAAGTTATGAAACCAGTGGTGAAATTTTCAACCTTCCTGCATTACGCTGGCTCGTCATTCTGTATCTTTATCTCTCTATCTCTCTCTCTCTTTCTCTCTCTCTCTTTCTCTTATAAGTGTGAAAAAAGCTTTAAGCTGAGAGACCCGGGAGCAATTTACTGGATTTATGATTTAACGCTCGTCCCTCAAGACTCGCTCTACACTCTCTCTCTCTCTCTCTTTCTCTTTCTCTTTCTCTCTCCTCTCGCGTACATATAAACTCTCGGCATCTTGATTACCGCGCTTCTGCGCATGATATTTATGTTTCTTTAATACGGGAATTACTTTACGAGAACGCCTCGACGTGCCACAAGAAGAAGAAGAATAAGAATAAGAAGAAAAAGAAGGAACTTGTACACAGAAGGGTTTTATCTGTACGGAAATTGGAACGCATTACTAAATATTAAAAATTGTATTTTACCAAATAAAATAATGGTTAGAACATATGTGGATATGACATTTCATATTCTTAAACTTACTTTTAAAGTTTCAGTCCCTTCACGATCCAGAACCCTCCTTTTCCCTTCCTACTTTTTATTCATCAACGTTCACGTACGAGTATTAATCGCGTATACGATCTTAAAACGTCGAATTTCTTTTGCCCCATAAATAAGATGAAAAATATTCTAAGAAATATATATGTGTGTATGTGTGTGTGTGTATATTTATATATATAATGACACAAGTTCTTTAAAGAATAACCTTGTTCTTCGTAAATAAGCATCTAAATAGCAATCTAAAAAGGGATTAGAAAAACGAAAAGGAGAGATAGATAGATAAATAAAGAGAAAGAGAGAGAGAGAGAGAGAGAGAGTTAGGATGTCTCGTTTATATTAAATGCCCGTCCGTTCGTTCCTTTAATTATCGTCAGGATGTAATTCGTGCACGGTCGAACAAATCTCGTTCGCACGGCGGAACGGAGAGGAATCGAGCGATGGTGCACCAGTAACGAGAGAAAGAGAAAGAGTGTATATGTGTGTGTGTGAGAGAGAGAGAGAGAGAAAGAGAAGCAAAGAAAGGAAGAAGGCAGTCTGGCGCCAGAAACCAAGTCGTTGCACATCGCGCGACGCGCCAACGAATCATCGTTGAGGATCTCGTGAAATGCACGCACACGTTGCTGCTTCCAAGGTACTCCCCTGTTGCTATTGCTATTGCTATTGCTATTGCTGTTGCTATTGCTGCAGCTGATTTACCTAAGAGTGTTGACAAATCCATGGTGGTCCTTTTCTGTTTCTATCGTCGATAACAGAAGAACGAAAACTAAAGGAAGATCTTGTTTCAGTGTTCTCTTTTATATGCACCTATTCATATCCTTATACTCTCTATACACGAGTTAAGTTATCTAAAACTAGTTTGCAAGTTTACCGAACCCCCAAATGAAAAAAATAGAATAAGAGAGAGAAGAAAAAGAGCTAGCCGTGAGAATAATTTTATAAAATAGCACCGGATTATGGTTGTACCACTACTAGCTTATATCGAGTATCCGATTACTGCTAAATTTGTAACAGCGAAATAAATTCGAGTTTAAATAAAATACAATTTAATATTCTTGAACTGTTTTGAAGAGAAGAATAAAAAAAAATAGAAGATAAGAGAAAAGCGAAAGAGTATCTCCTCGAATAAGCGAATGACTGACAGACCCTGTCCTGTAAGCTAACCAATCGAGTTTGTTTGTGTGTGTATATGTGTGGTCCCTCTCTCGAAGAATCGAGATGAATTTCTACTTCTTTCTCTCTTTCTCTTTGCGGAAGAGTATATACAACCGTAGTTGGGCCAATCTTCTTACTTATCCTACCCTTTCCTTTCCTTTCCTTTCCTTTCCTTTCCTTCATGCTCACTGATGATTCCTGAGAAAGAGCGAAATTCCATCAGGTAATCTTGTCCGTAAACATTGAAAGCAAACTGAATTATACTTTCAATGAAATATCCTTTCTCTGTGCTCCTTCGATTCCCCTTTTTGTCCTTACCTCTTTTACTTATATTTCTATTAACCTGACCTCTCTCTCTCTCTTCAGAAATTCATTTTTCTTTTTATGAACATACAACTATAGAAAACTGTTAACACTTTGAATGCTTCTGTGGGCATTAGTGACCGGAGCATTTGAATTACTTAAATTGTAAAAGTTGAATGAAAATTTTCAATTAACGTATTTAGATTATTAACACTAATTAGAATATACTTTGAAGTATAAACTACACCATTGAAGTATTAACAAATTTTTATTCGAACACTGAAAATCAAATATTCATTTCTAACTAAACCTTGCATCATAAAATACTATCGTGACGTTCTGAACGAAACATGTGATTTCGGGGTAGCAATGAACAAATTGTTAAGGGGAAGATTAATATTTATAAAAAGAAATTAGTATAATTTTGTTGTCGTCTTTCATATAGATCGTACATTAATAATAACTACTACTACTACTACTACTATTACAACAGGTAGGTAGCATCGATCAAGGTTGCTTCAACACTCCTTCGTGTAGTCACGCGATCGTGATGATATCTGATTTCGAGTCATCACTGATAACGTCTCCATTAATCTCATTGTAAAAACAAAAGGTTTTAATCGATTATAAAACGATTATGATGATGCATGAAACACGAAACGTATATAAAGATTAAATAACGTATGAAAATATCAAAACTTAATACGAATAACTTTAGTAGTATTTTTTTTTCTGTAATATTTCCTCTTAAAAAAAGAAAACAAAGAATTAGGGCTAAAGATAATCGAAAAATTTGACAAACAATAGAATATATGCAAACCTATAATTATCAATCTGTTAGTTAATTTATTTTTCCTTTGATATCATCGTAAATGTAATTAAAAAGAAGAAAAGACTATTCTAAAGAAATAAAATATTATTTTACGATGTTAGAATTTAAATGTCTATCTATTTCTGTACATCGTACATTTTTTTTCTATAAAAAGAAAAAAGAAAGAGCTCATTTCTATCGACGATTTCTGAACGAGAAATTGCAAAGCTTAATATAAAAAAAAAAAAAAAGGCCATGTTAAAAACAGTCGTACTGAATTAACATAATCGGTAATTACAATTTCTTTGATTACGCATAGAGAGAAATATCTGCAATCTAAATGTCTAAGATGAAAAACATTAAATTGGTTACGGTGTTACGACTTGGACAATTAGCGAAGTATTCCATAGAATATTCGAGACAAGATAATTATTGATTATTCGGTCAATTATTATATTAATTCTTTGATATATCAAGATCCCTTCTTATTCATTTAAACATCGAAGTTTAAAAGCGGCTTATCGAGAAGACAGAATCCTTATGATCGTTAACTCTTACGTATTAGTCTGAAGGATCGACCAGTAAGCTCAATGTCATCTACATCTCTAATCCTTGTCCCGTATAAAAGATAAAAAAAAAGAGGATATGAGACGATTACGTGTTCGTAAATGAGTGAGAAAGTCGATGCAAGGAAAGAAAGAGAAAGAGAGTTGGTGCAAGAAACGAGAAGAAATACGATGAGGAGTCTATGGTGTATTCTCTAAGAAGATACTAGTAGTAGTAGTAGTAGTGATGATGGTGTGATTGTGGTGATGGTGATGGTGGTGGTGGTGGTGGTGTTGATGCACACCTTCTACTAGAAACTCTCGAGCTCAACGTATGACCTTGGCGAGACTTGGCGAGGTCATTGACATGATTCCGTCCTATCTATCGACCGAAAAGATCGCCAAGACTTCAGCAAAAAAAAAAAAAAAAAGGAAACATAATAGATAGAAGAAAGTCAAGAAGAAAGAATAGAAAAATAATGGAACAAGGATTCCAAATGCAAACACGACTTTTCTCTTATCGATTCTATTAAACTTTTATCATCCTTCCTATAATCTTTGTTTTAGTCATTTCAAGTATATAAATTTAGTTCTAAACTTTGAAAATAACAACTTGAGAATCTTGTGGATCTCAAGAATCTCTAATCTCGTACGAATTTAGAAACTTTACATAGAGAAGAAGATGCAACCTATAAACGATAAATATCAAAAATAATCTCCAAGATATTTTTCTATTATCTTCCACTCTAAACTGAATTCATGATATTTTATTATTACAAGTGTACCACGTGTTCAGATTAGAATATGAGAATATGTTACTATTTGTATAACATATAGATGCATTCTTATTGTATTTAATAACAAACATGACATCAAAATTCACATAAGTGTCTATCCAGGTACACATTTTCCTTTTAAAACACCTGCATCTGTTTTCTTGGACAGATTTATCCCCTCGTTTCTGGTATCCTCTAAGCTTTATATACTCTTCTCATACACACACACACACACACACACACATATAGATTTATATCTAACTATCTATATTTATATAAAAAAAAATATTCTTAGTACATTGAAAGGATTCTTTTATCTCGGTTTACAAACAATTCCACGTCGAGTTTAATTACAGTCCAACGTTGAGGTTTAATGTCTCTCAAAAGAGGAAAAAGAGGAACAGAAACGAGTATTTTGCATCACGCCATGGTATCAGGGGCACGCAAACCTAAACCTTTCTCTCCCCATCTTCCATTTATTTTGTTTCTGTTTCTTTTCCTCATACTATTTCTTATAGTAGCATCTCATCTCATCTCTCTCCCTCTCTTATTTATTTATTTTTTCCTAAACACCAATATACGGCATTAATCAATGCAAAAAAGTATCGTTGCTATAATCATAGTATCAGGGAATAATATAAAACTGATACGAAAGTGTCTACAATAAAAACACTGTGACATATATCTGAAAAAATTACAGATTTAAAGTAAAAATCCTTAAACCACTATGAATAAGTTAGAATAAAAAGTAATTCTAAAGTATCTGAAAATGATAAACGAGACATCCTCTAAGTACAATATTCTTGGAATAACAAATATAGAATGACTGACGTAAAGGCGTCAGACTGTTCCTTTACCGTAGGAGGGAAAGATTTGTTGTACAACGTTGTAACCAACGATGTAAAGAAATGTCAAAAGAGTCTCATCTCTCGCACGCGGGAGCAAGTTACTCATTAACATTCATAGAACTTTATATCCGTAGAAGAAGATATTATTATTCGGCGAATTTTATTTTCATACCATGTCATAGAACATGGGCTGTAAAACGTAGCCCTATAAGAAGACAACTTCCCGTGAAATTCATTAGAATATGGAAATGAAAATACGCTGGGTGTAAACGGTAAATCTTTTAGATGGCTTTACTACCGCGTATGACGAGAAAATAAAATTTAGAAGAAGAAAAATACTAGAACTCTGTAACCTTTACTCCTTCCCTCTCTTTCTCTGTTTTTTTTGTATCATATTTTTGATTCACAACGATCAAACTAAGGTCTAATGTCAATAAAGAACGCATAAAAGTACGATTTCATTTAGTCAAAGCTTATGCATCGAACGAGCTTAGTGAAATCTTTCAATGAAAAGAAATTGGACATTGGAAGATAAAACGTACAAGTTTAGGAAGAAGATAAGTTCATAGGTGATGGAATGGATTATTCCTATTCAATGAACTTGTCTTATGTATTCGTTCATATTATCAAAAATTAATTATACATGCATGAAGAAGCCTTGTAAGTAGATATTAGAATAGTTATTTCAATTATAGGAAACCATTATTTGCGTTCATCATCGAGCAAACATCTAAATTTAATCAACTTACAATTATATATTACTTCCACCAACAGATAAAATGAATAACGAAATTAGTCGGATACAAGTCAGAACATAGACAAATTTTCATAACAATTTCAAACTTCTACAAATTCTTTCCTACTTTCTCGCATATCTTCTGTTCTCCAAGAGAACGTGTTGAAATAAATAAAACAACCAACAGTTTACATTTGGTGATCGCGAAAAAGGGTAGAATCGTTGGTATACGAAAACGAAAAAGGAATGAGTTCTGAAAAAGGATGAAAGGAAAGGATAAAAAATGAGGAAATAAAAAGTATATAGAAGAAGAATAAAAGTGATTCTCGCGTGGGAATCTCATTACCCTTTCATGAGAGAGGCAAAAGCCCCCAGCTCCCTTCTTCTTCTTCTACTAGCTGCGTTGAATCGAAGATAGAAGCTCGGATCTACCAGCAAGAGAGAGAGGGCAATGTTTCTGAGCCGGAAGAAAAGACGAGATATAAAAAATACAGAAAGAAAGATCTTTTTCTGTTCTTTCTCTTTGTCTATTCTAAGTCTTCTCGATCTTTGTTTCGAGAAGTAGCGAGAACTACAGTTGGTACAAAACGGTGAATTCGATTCTAGGGGGTTTTATGCACGAACGGAGACCGTGATGAAAGAGCCGTGTGGTGTTGTTGCTGTTGCTATTGCTGTTGCTAGTAGTATCATGTAGACAAGAGGACGTGACCATCCTAAACTATCTCACGCACATGATCTACAATTTATAACGTTCCCTTTACAACTATCCCTCTCCTGTCTCATCCTAACGTATTCTATTTCTACTTTGTCATCAGGGGCCGAAAAGAAAGAAAATAATTATTATATATCTACTTGTTGATCATAAAAATAAGAATCTTAAAAATACGTTACGTGTATTTGATTAATCGTGAATATTTAGCTACTTTAATTGAAAATCAAATATTCTACTTTACGAGGAAGAATAATATACCAGGAGTATACGTTGAAGTTTGCCGGTTTTTTTCGTTAAAAAAACACGTAATTTTTAGGGGAATCTCAAAATATTTTTACTCAAAGTATTGACCATTTGATTCTACACATTTCGTCCATCTTTCAGGCAAATTATGGATACCATTCCAAAAAAACTTTTTCTCTTTCGAGGAAAACCATTCGACGAGCCATTTTTCAACTTCTTCAAAATTGACGAAGTGCTGCTCTGCAAGTGAGTGCTCCATCGATGCGAAAAGGTGGAAGTCGGACGGGGCGAGGTCTGGAGAGTACAGCGGGTGCGATAATATTTCCCAATTAAGTGTTTTTAATGTGTTTTTCACGGATCTAGCGGTATGAGACGGCGCGTTGTCATGTTGCAAAATAACTTTGCCATGTCTTCGGGCCCATTCCGGTCGTTTTTCGATCAACGCATGATTCAAATTGATCATTTGTTGTCGATAGCGATCCGTATTTACCGTTTCACCAGGTTTTAATAGTTCGTGGTACACCACACCATCCTGGTCCCACCAAACACAGAGCATTGTCTTTCAAATCGAAATCTCCACTTTTTAATTGAAGAAACCATGTCTCACATGTTCTAATCACTGGAGCATGTTCACCATAAGTTTCTACTAGCAAACGATGTGCTTCAGCTGCTTTTTTCTTTTGATGAAATAAGAAAAGCAATGAATTCCGCAACTGCTCTTTATTTGGAACAAAACTCGACATATTCATTGATATAAACAACTGTGACGCTATTATTTTGACAGAATGAGACTTAGGTGTTTTTGGAGGGTAATGTCAATAGAAAACAATGGTGTATATAACAAATCATAGAAATGCCTACATCCTGCTAGCGACATCCTACTGTAAAACCGGCAAACATCAACTTATACACCTATGTATGTGTAATAATTTTCTAATAAAAGGGGAAGAGACAAAAGTAAAGAAAAGAAAAGAAAAAGTGGTCAATTGAATCACAGGGGTAAATCCACGTGCCACGGATGGACATGACTCTTAATTATATATATTATTTATATTTATATATACGAATCTTATTAGTGGGTGGTGTATATAAATATATATGCTTGAAACTAAAAAAGATGGTAATATGAAGAATAAGAGAGAATGAGAGAGAACGACGAAGAGATATAGAAGAGACAACTTGCGATTAATACGCGCACGAGATACGTACACAACCAACGTTGTACGTGGCTAAAGTAAATTGGTAGTCTGCTGCTGATGTATGGTAGAATGATATTATGAACAGCTCGTCGACCTCATGCATATTCATCCAAATCCTGCATCACGAATCCTACCCCTTCCCATTACTCGGATATAGAATTTAATATTCAGGCATGTCGTGAATGAATCTGTGGTGAACCTGGACCCTATGATAAGCACTGATGATTTTTTCATCATTTTATCAAATTATATATAAAAAAAATATCATTTCTTATCATTGAAATAGTTTTAATTTAAAAGATTAAATTTGAGATGTAATCCCAAGAGTTTCTTCTTTCGAGAAAGAGAGAAGAACTTTTAAACATTTTGTGAGAATTTGTATAAAAAATAAAATAATCAAATTGTATTGAGTTAAAACATTAACACAAACGAATCTTGTTTAAACTAACTAACGTGATTGTAAAATCAAGAATGATCGTATCTAATAAGTCTCAGAAAAGTCAAAGAACGTAGATATCACGTGTATATCGCGTGTACGTTTCGCATTTCTTTACTTTGTCAGGAACGGTAGCAAAGGAAAGTTCAATGTCCCCCTTGAGAGTACTCCAAGGTGGTGGTACAGTTGTTAAACCTAACACCAGAGTTAAATAGGTGTAATACTTGAACACCTACGCATCTACGTGTAATTGATCTACTATTATTCTAACTTTTATTTGTCTGAATATTTCTAAATTTGTCATCAAAACGATTCGTGATGATTCATGATCGTGTATATTTACAATGTTACTTTTAAATAATATTTCATTTAAAGACAAAATATATATGATGATAAAGATTAAAACTAACTTGTTGGTGAATATTATGGTGTAATACGAGACACGTTAAAGCGACAGACAGGTAATCTGCATGACTAATAATCCCTCGGGAATCGTTCTCGATGCAAATATTTTCGTTACTACGGTCAACCGTTTCTGATATCAAACGTGTTAAAAGTCCTAACGGAAAAGAGAACCAGAGAGAGGAAAGTAGAAGAAAAAGACAATGAAGAAAGAAAGAATGATAAAAAAAAAAGGGAAAAAAATGAAAGAGGGCATGAAGAATATTCGAAGAATTTCTTCGACCACCGTGATACTCCTCTTCGTCCTTCCTTGTCCGTCGCACACACATGGAAACCTTTACGTGAGAGATACTCGCAAACTCGAGATTCTTCCGTTCCTATAGTTTTCTGTTGGAAGGTACGCTAGAACGATCGACAGCTTTAGCAGAAAACGTACATTTTCTTTCTTCAAGAGGGTGGACAACTATGGCTAAGATGGAACGAGGAAGATTCTTCTTTTAAAAGAAGAGGGAAGAGGGAGAAGTGGAGGAGGAGGAGGAGAAGGAAGAGGAAGAGGAAGAGGAAGAAACGCGAGCGCAAGAGGGTTCATAACCTTCTTTCGTGTGGGTCCACGTATGGAATGCGTCATTAATGGCTCTCAGCGGCATGGCACTACTACCACTGATCAAGTCTTTAACTGCACTGAGGTATTCATAGGTATTATTCGCGTCTTTGCAGGAAGTTATATTTTAACGGTCGTAAAATGGCCGCACGTATATACTTGGCTCGCTTGGGTTATGAAATATAAAGAAAAGATAAAATAAAGTCCTATTTGTACGAAGGTACTACCCTGAGTATGGTCATGCAAATACAAAAGTAAAGATGTCTTTTTCTTCCTTCCTTCTTTCCTTTCCTCTAATTCCTTACCGTTCTTGTCTAAGCTTTTATGAATAAGTGTCATATTTGATGGTGGAAACTGTGACATTATTTATAAAAAATTTATGGGGTAAGGAACTTTGTAAGATGATTCAAACATCTCTTCAATGTGTCACACTCCCTCCCATCGATTATATATTAATATATAATTAAATATATATTATTAATATATAATTATATATATATATTATTATAAATTACTATATAATACTATATAATTACTATATAATTACTATATAATTACTATATAATTATTATATAATTACTATATAATTATTATATAATTACTATATAATTACTATATAATTATTATATTAAATATAATTTTTACGATTATATAATAATATATAAAATTATTATTTATAATAATTATATATAATTATTTATATATATTTATACACATTATATTATATAATATATTTTATAATACATAAAATTAATATTCATAGTAATAAATAAAATACTATTAATCTTACGTTGAAAAAGTATTAGAAAGTAAAATTCAAAATAATAATTATCGATAGCTAATAAATTTAGAAACAAAATAACCATGAAAATAAGAAAAATATAATCTAAATAAGCAACTTATTGACACAGTATTAAAATCGTATTCCAAGGTTTGTCGTAAGGCAAAATATCTGTAATGTTGGTCTATAAAAAAAAAACCTATGTAGGGGATAATCACATAGCCTCGGACAATCTCCACACTCTTGGACCTCTTCTTAGAGAACATAAACGAAAGACAAAGAATAGGTTTATATATATATGTGTGTGTTTATGTGTGTATGTTTGCGTGTACCGTACAAGAACGATGCTAAGGAGAATAAAGTAGAAGGGCGTTTGTTTCGAGACTCTGTTCCTTGGTTGCTTGTATCTATTCCCAACCAAATGAATTACGACTTATTTAAAAGCCCTTGCCTCGTTTATTTTACACGAAGTTTATTCTGGAAAGAAAGAAAGAAAGAAAAGGGAGAGGAAAAAGAAGAGAAAAAGATTGAAGAGTAAGGAGTAAAAAGCAAAGCACGAATATGAGCTTGCAGGAGTCCATACTCTGTGAAAGATGAAAGAAACTAAAGTAGATATTACTAGTCGTTGATAAATTTTTCATTTTTTTTCCTAGTAATACTACGACCAAACCAAAGTTTCCCTTTTTATTTTCTTGACATGTGTTTTAACACAAATACAAACATATGTGTATAAGGATCAGTAAAAACATAATAACCTGTCAACAATTTCACGAACTATACAAATACTTTCTTATTATTTCAAAAGCATCGAGAAATCTAGAGTCAAAAATATATAATAATAATAGTAGATAGTTTAATGACAATTATAATTAACTTTATCGAATCTGAAGAGTTGGAATAGGTAGAAAAAGAAAATTAACTCAAGTTGTCAATTAAATTCTATAAGATTTTAAATACTCCATGAATTTACTTATAATCGACATTTTCTTCTTTTTTATACTAATCTCTAATAAATATCTTTCAGAAGAAATTTTATGCAAGAAAGAAGGGTCAAGAAATCATCAAGTAAATAAGACACGGTCTCCTCCGTAGAAATAATCCGAGGAATCTTTAATGGTAAGGTAAACAGAATGAATGACCATGGAAAAACGATCGGCATAGTCGGCAAATGCCGATCTACGAAGGTGGTACAATGCACACGCTGATACCAAGAAATGAATTCCTAAGAAAGAAAAAAACAACGTTCGTTCGTTCATTCGTTCGTTCGTTCGTTCGCTTTAGGAACCTCGATAGGTGTACATACGGTAACATCCTTTTGATCCTACAGAACCTAATGTTCATTCTATCTCTCTCTCTTACACTCAATGCATCCTAAGCGAGCGTTTATCATAATCGTTACACGATTCCACGTGCTTAAAACCCCGTGAGTTAGCGATTTATATAAACTAGCTTTCGTTTCGTTTGGTTAAAACTATCAACTTGGGTACCTAATGACATGCATGACTAAATTCTAATGACGTGGAAGTTAACAAATGGAGGTTAAATCGACGGTCGTTTGAAGATACCTTCCATCATTTCGGAAAACTCGTAATACTCACTGACATCATAATATCTTGATCAGAGTATACTTATAATACTCAAGTATACACACATCGGAGAATCACTTAATGTTTTGGAAACACTTTTGTGTGTGTGTGTGTTTTGTGAAAAGTGTTTATTTCAAAACATTTTAGAACATTCGTTCGAAAAAAAAGGGATTTGTTTTCTCTGTAAAATGAGATTTCCATGGAATGATCCATTCGCGTACTGCTTTCACCTAGTCAAACAATAACTGCAGATGAACCGAAACGAAATTGACAGTTTACCGAACCACAGAACGAGGAATGTTATTTTTCAACATAACAACGTTCCGCAACACGTTGTTTTAAGCACGTAGAACACCATTTATGACTTCTTACTCTTCAGATCTGATCTCGTCGGATTACAATCTTTGTAACCTTACAATACTATTTGTCGGGTAAATACTTAGAGTCGTTTGTAGAGGTCTGAAAATGCATAGAAAATTGCATAGCCGACAAACTATGGTCATTTTTAACTCTAAAGAATGGTATTTATACATTAGTTACCCAATAGGTGGTAAAAGATTATAGAATATAAAGAAGAATATTTCAAAATTTAATCTCTGTAGTAGGTATTTCTAATAAAATCTCAAAGTTAAGATATAAAAATGGTACCGAATGAATTTTGATGTCTAATAATGAAATAATATTTAAAAATACAGAAAATATGAATCTATTGAAACAAAATCTTTTTCCTAATTCGATTAAAACATTTCGTCCAATAAAGAAAAATCCCTGAAAGTCACAGGGGATCGTAAAAACATCGATAACCGAAGATGAGCAGGTGACATTCGTTTAATAGAAGATACGAGTTTGAAGGTGAACGCATCCAACCTGAAGGATGATCGAGCATACTCGACGTGGACATCATCCTGTTGCCTTCGTTGGAAATTCCAGCTACCGTATATCGATGCCGTATATACATCAACTGCACACAAACATCGAAGGATATGTCCACGAGGCCTTCGTTGCTGCTGCTGCTGCTGTTCGTTCACCCGACCTTCGCAAGGTCACACTGGCTTGGGGGGATAAAAAGAAGGGAGATAGAAGCATAGAGAAAACCAATGTGAAAGAGTGAAAAAGAGATAGGAGAAAGGAGTGAAACGAGAGGAAAGAGGATCTAATCAACGCCCAACGTCATGCTCCAGGGAGCATCGTACGAGAAAAGGAAGAAAGAAAGAAAGAAAGAAAGAGAGAGAGAGGGAAAAGATTCTACAGAACAGCAAGGAAAAGAGAAAGGAAGATCGAAAGGATGTGAGTAAAGGTAAAATAAGAATGAAAAATAGAGTAAAAGACTGGTATAAGATGGACTAGAGGAGTGTAAAATCTATCCTCTGTCGATGCTCTACGTTGTACAGATTGTTCTTTTGCAATATCAAACATTAAACTTTGATCTAATTTTCGGCTACATTTTATTATTTATAAGAAACATCTCTTTTTTATCTTCTCACATCCATCCTACGTTCTTTTTCTCAATACTTTCAACATACCTTCGTTCGAACTCTAAACTATATTAAAAATAAGAACTAATAGTACGATATAAAACTAATTCTGATACAGCTTCATATTAAAGATAAATATCTATAATTATTTCATTTCAATAGTCAATAATATTCTTAATATTAAGATCTCTAAGAAGTAATTTTCAAATAGATATCATCTTACAAAAAAAAAAAAAACGATTTCAATCTACGAAACAAATTAAGAACGTAACTTAGTTTCAGTAGGATAACGGATTATTTTAATTATCCCTTGATGCAATATTACTGTAAATAGTAATCTCATATGATATTCGTAAGTAGAAAGAATTAAGTTCTCGTTAGAATCATTACCATGATGACCCAAGAAATAAGATCTCGTTTCGAGTAAACAAAACGTTTAAAAGGGAAGGTGGAATCGACGGTTGGTGGGGGCAAGGGGGAGGGCAGGAGATGGAAGACGAACAGCTGAAAAGTACGTAATCGTGGACAAAGATGTAATCGCGAAAAGAGGATGTGGGTTGTATGAAGAAGGTCGGGAAAAGGTTGCAATTCGAATACTCTACTCGGTAGGATGCCAGAGCTTACGAGATTACGTGTGGTTCGGACAAACCCGTTTTTACCCATCTTACGACGATCCGTATTTATACCTCTCTCTCTCTTTCTTTCTCTCTTTCTCTCCTCCTCCTTCTCATCCTCTCGAATACTCTTTGAGTTCCTCCTCTGCGTGTGTCGTTTATGCGTGCAGTCCAGACGGCGAGTTAAAAATAACAGCAGCCGTGGTATTTATAGCAAACTACTAGTGGCGCCACTTTCTCCCCTTTTTCCTTCCTTCTCTTTTTCTCTTCAACCTCCCTTCGTCAACCTACCACCCTACACCCTCCTTCCCCATCCCCCAACTCCTCTCATGCTGATAATGAAACGTAATAACGAAGACCGTGCGAGCATCTTACCTCCGATCTTGGAAACTCTTAAGGTACGAACGTGTTTATGCTTGACAATTATAAATGTATACTAGTGTTATTATGGAGGTGAGGAATACGTGCATATACGTATAGGTAGGATTACTTTAAGACCGGTAAAGAATATTAAATAAATCTAAAGATCAGTTAATTCATTAATTCTTGTAACCATGACTACTACTACGACGACCATTTCGTATCGTTTAAAAATCACGTCGTTATAAAGATGAGGGGTTGTTTTTTTTTTGAGGGATAAAGAAAGTAAAAGAAAAAGATAAGAATACAGAACATGGAAGAGAGGAGTATACGGGGGTTGAAAGAGAGAATCTAGACTCTCATTATTATCTCGGAAGATCAGGATTACGTGCCCCACAGAAAACCCGTTCTCCTCGTTCAACTTCTTTCTATCTCTCTTTCTCTCTTTCTCTTTCTCTCTTGTAAGCTACCAAACCTTTACTCTCCCAATAACCCCCTGCAGTTTCATATCCCCTCCCTTTTTTTCTTTCCTACAGCTCGCAATTTTTCAACCACCCCGCGTTCTTCAATTTTATTTTCTCCTTTGCACAATTCGTAGTTTAACTCTTTGGGAAGGGACACGGTTGGATTAAAAGTGTCCAACATTTTTTCAAGATGCACAGTAGTAGTAATGCATGGTTGAACATTTTAAGAAGCCACCAGTATTGCAATATAACTGCACGTTTATATAGGTTTATATTTAGTCTAACTTATGTCAAACAGTTGGTAATATCATTAACAAATATGTTAGCTTGTGTTGGAAAGTTTCAACGTGATGGTAATAGGTAACATCAATTGTTGCAAAGAAAAGTTTTCTTCGTAGACTATTTTAAATGCAAACAAATTTCTATGCAACATGAATCTATTTTATTATCTAAAAACCAGTACCCTAAAGAATTAATCGCGTACTACCACCACCATCGAAATAATACAACAATTTCTACAAAGTAAAAAAAAGAAACTTTTCCTTCTTCCAAGAAATTGTACTTTTACCAAAAAAGAAAACCAATAATTATCTTTTCCCATAATAATTCCATCATATTAACTAAATATGATTGTATTTTAAAAAAAGTACAAAAATCTGGAAATAAAAACAGAGAAAGAGAGAGGGAAAGAAAAAAAAACAGAGTAAAGGCGAAACAGATTGAACAGACGTCCGTTACTGTTGCAACCTGCGATGCATGCGAGGAGGAGCAAGCACAGGTTAGCTGAAATGGAGCGATGTGAGATGCGTTAGACGAAGAAAGAAGAGAGAAAGAGAGAGAGATGAAGGAAGAAGAAGAAGAAGAAGAAGAAGAAGCAACGGGTGCATTGCGCTCAGGCAAGTGGCCTTGACGTGGGCCGAGTGGCGAGGGCAAGGACGACTGCTCGAGGGAGATCTCTTCTCTTTTTATTCTCTCTTTCTCCCTCTCTCTCTCTCTCTCTCTCTCTCTCTCTTTCTCTCCCTCCCTCCCACTGTTCTTTCGAGCGCCAGCCACACGGCAGCATCAAGCACGACAACGCGGTAAGCAACCGCGCCCGACACACTCATGTTCATAGTCTTCTATTTCTCCTCTCTTTCTCTCATTCTCTCTCATTCTCTCTCACTCTCTCTCTCTTTTTCTTCCTTTATATACATAGACACATACATGATACATACGAGTCAGTTTGTGTACGTCTTCTATGATGCTTCTTATAAATTCTTATCCTTTTCCGAAGGACTCACATGTGGATTCTTTTAGAGCATAGCGTATGATCGACATAGAAAAAAATGTCTTATTGACCTGTTTGTATTTACCTCTCTTCCACCTTCTTATCAGCATGGTTGCTAATTAACATCCGAACTTAGATCATCTTATATTATTTTTATTAGAAAAATTGCCTTTTTAAATCACATGTGTGATATATGAAACCTTAGGAAAGTTCTAATATAAGTAAATACTGGAATTTCAAAATTTGTTCAATGATATTACAATTTTCCCTATAATCTCTCCTTATCCCTTTGTTTATATCGAATCTTAAAAAAAAATGAAACGTTATTTTTAACTAAGGGACGAATTAAGGAATCATCGAGCAGGTAATCATGCTAAACTGGGTGTTAGTTGGTACACCGAATACGGATTCACGGATAAAACGATACAGGAGGATCGTAACTCAATAAAGGAAGAAAAGAATTTCAAAGGGACAATTCTTCTCCTCCTCTTCCTCCTCTACCCTTCTACCCGAACATACTCTCCATTCTTTCTCCAGCGGGAGGAACGAGATCGTCGTCCCTGAGAGGCAAGAGTTGGCTCTACTGGAGTCGTTCGAATAATTCATGACATCGCGATCTTACACTTGAAAATAGTTTATCGAGAGAGGGCTTGCTTCTGCTGGGGTAAGGAAAAGGAGAAAAAGGACAAAATCTCAATCGAAAATCGATACACGTGCCGATAATACACATACAAGTACAAATACGAGCCAAGGGAAAAAGATAAAGAGAATAAATAGGGTGAAAGGAAGGGATTGGGTCTTCTCTCATTGGGGGTGGGAATAGCTGGAAGTTTATTGAAAAGAGAGAATGAGAGAAAGAGAGATGGATAGATAGATAGATAGACAGACAAACAGACAGAGAAGAGAATGGAATCCATACGACATCAACCACCATGGATGCTTGCACGCTGACAAGGTACAAAAGCCATCTTTTTTACTTTAACCACACCTAAACGTCGACTGCGTGCAACCGTCAGGTTCGAGGACGTTTCAAATGTCAGCCCAATGATGCATGGGCAAGTCCAATGCGACGTTCCTTCGTCTTGGTCTTTTTCTTCTTCATCTTCTTCTTCTTCTTCTTCTTCATCTTCTATTTCCCTTTCTTGAAAACGTTTGACTGGCAATGCCACCGACAGATACAACAATAAAAGGGATATCTGAAAATGCCCGAAAAGTGGCATTCGGAATTGAAAAGGTAAAAAAAGAAAAGACAAATAAATAAGATGAGAAGAAAAACAAAGTGGGGGAAGAATGGATTTTAAATTACACACAAGTAGGACCTTGAGTATATTATACAGTAGCAAATCATGCGTCATCACTTTAGATCTTTGAGTCACTGTATTCTTAAAGACACGTTTTTCATATGATAATCAAACCAGAGAGAATAATGGAATTATTTGGAATTCGATCATCGAAACACGAACAGAAGAAACCACGAGAAAACTTATATGTAATATTTCAAATTGAACATAATTTTAAATCATTACAACGAATAAAGATCAATTCGTATACGTCGATGGAATATCTGCCCTTCTCTTCTTCCCTTACCTCAGATTTGTTAAAAAAATAAAAGTAAATACACTTTCGTTGCAACGACGTATTGTACAAATTTACGAAAATGAGTGAAAAGAAAGGAATAAATGCAACAGAATGTGCATGCGTGCATGCGTGCATGCAAACGCAGGTGAGAACGCAAAGAAGACGACGACGACGACGACGATATATTTGTTTTGATACATATTTGCAGAAGAGAATTATAATTCGCGCCTCGATAGCAAACATAGAGAAATACGTTTTGGTTTTACGAGGAAGAGGAGAAGAAGGAGGTGGTGGTGAAGGAGGATGGAGGATCGCGTGGCCATCCTTCCCAAGGGCAATCTGTTTTCTCCTCTAAGAGCAAACGTGTGTGAAGAGAGAAATCGGACCACTTCGCAAACTGACCGCGTAAAAACTTTTTCTTGCTTGCTTGCTTGCTTACTTGCTTACTTGCTTGCTTGCTTGCATGCATGCAGGTCCTGTTTATTCTTCATCGATCGATACTCGTCACTCAAATAAAAAACTTATTCGAGTTCGACTAATGAACTGGATTCAATTTTTCTTTTTATTGGTTGTTATTGTTGTTGTTGTTCTTTTAGAAATCAATTAGAAAAAGAACAAAATGGATAAACTGAATCTATCGACTGAACACATCATTCTCGATAATAAAACACATTTTGCTTTCCCCCCTTTTAAGAGCTTCCTAGCTTGAAAGATTTTTATTATTAGTAAGATTATTCTTCAATAGTAATAATTATATTTTTGGTTAGTTTAAATCAACAGGATTATATTATAAGCTTTTACGATTGGACATTTATTTTATTCGAAAAGTTTGTAATGTACCATCTTCGAGTACCATGCCCCGAGTTATCTTCTGAAATAAGAATATCTTCAAAAATGAAGAGAGAGAAAGAGAGAAAGAGAAAGAGAGATAGATATTTCCAAGCAAGCAAGCATAACTGGCGCTTGCATTTAAATCGGCCGGATATTTTAACTTCATTAATTTATTATGTAGGTACTCGTTGCATAGCGAATGCATTGCCACTCTTGATTTATTGTCCGTGCTAAAACACTGTCCAGGCTCGCGCCTCAATAAATCTTCGACCCTTTGGACAGGAAGAGGAGCAGAAAAGAACTACTACTTCGGGTACCCCCTGCGTGGAAAATAAAAAGTAGTAAAGTTCTTTTACATCACTTAACTTATGAGGAACTCTCCTCGAGTAGATGAGGAAGATCGAAAGACCTTTTCTATCGTGTTATAACTTGAGCTTTCGATCTCTTAACAGCCGATAATGTATCCTACGATATATCTATGTATACATATACATACATACATACATACATACATACATACATACATACATACATACACCTTACATATATGTGAGGAAGAAAGGAAAAACTAAAGAAACATGTTCCAATGGGGGAAAACGTTCGGATATATACGCGTATTAAAGATTAAAAGAACAAAATAAAAGAAAAAAAAATATAAAAATGTAAATTAGAAATGATCTATCAGACCGAGACACGGTCGAATATTAATTTCAAAACTCTGACGCAATTTCTTCTTAAGCATTGCTGGTGGTATAGGATACAACAAAATCGTTCGGATCTTTTCCGCGATGTATATTACAAGCCGCGCCTTATAGTGTGATCGTCTCCTCCTTCTTCTCGTCTTTCACCAGCTCTCTCTTTCTCTCTCTTTCTCTTTCTCTCTGACATTAAAATAATTTAATTTAATACCCGGCAATTCCGCTTATTGCCATTGCAACATCAATTTTAATAATAGCCATCTCAGTGAGATCCTCCCGACACCCTCTGGGTTTGCATCTGGACGATCTTCAACCATCGCCGAACGCTTCTTCTTCTTCTTCTTCCTCTTCTTCTTCTTCCTCTTCTTCCTGCCCATCTTATTCTCGAGAACTTGATCGAGCATGTTCGTTGGTTCGTTCGTGCGTGCATACTCGTACCATCCGTTTATATTCCAGATCCAACAATACTCTTTCACCCTAGTGAAACTACTTTTGACGTTAATCAAAAATCCATATACGTAATCCTTTTCTTTTTATATTATTTTATACAATAAATATATGAAAACGTTTAAATAAATTTCATTAGCAAATGGGATAAGAAACAGGAGAAAAAGTAAAACAGGAAAAAACCTATCTGTTTGTCGATCGGATCCATTTCATCTCCTATCGTTTTTCTTTCAGCTAGAATCTTAACCGGAAACCTATCGAAGGTTCGTTCCCCTACCTTCCTTCATTAAGCCACCGCCGGGTTGTTTTCTAGGATAGCGATATCGACATATAGTACGTAGGTACTACTACCCCGCGAATACAGGACGTTAAATTACGCTATGTGTCCGAGGCATGGATAAAATCAGAGCAAATAGAATCAACAGATACCGGACGCGCATTTATATCGGTGCATTAAGCTCTGCGCATTGCGATGCGACGTGCTGCAGCAGCAACAGCAACCCACCGCATGGTTCTCCACCTCTCTTTCTCCTTCTCCTTCTTCTCCTCTGTGTACCTTTTCCTTCTTCTTCTTCTTCTTGTTCTTTTTCTACCAGCCGGTTCGCCAATTGTACGATTACGCGTGTATTTACGGACAGATATAAATCGGATTGATATTTTAGAAAGAACTTCCCTTCACTTCCCTTTTTCTGTCAAGAAAAAAATGTTTAACCAAAAAGTGTAGTTCATATAAATTTCTCAATAAATATTTTCTCCAACGAATTAAGAAGTTTTATCGAAGCATAAATCGGCTCACGTGCATATAGAATAGCAACATCGATAAAAACAACAAAGATCAATAATGGCAACACAACGAGGAGAACCGAACAAACTTGTAACTATTTTTGTTGTTTCTTTTCATGGATATATGGGTTTTTATGTTTTTTACATTACGTGTTACATAAATTACCAATTACCTGTAACATGCAATTTCTATCTGACCTCGAGATTGTTCTGGTATCGTATTTAATACGTTGCAACTATGTGCCAGTTACTGAACTCTCATCTTCATTCACGAGATTTTTTTAATATCGTAAGAATCTTCTGGTATATTTTACAAGGTTTTTGAGTTTCAGGAATTTCTTAGAAAATAAACCCTTAATATATACTAAATCTTTGTATAGTGTACTAATAAAAAATGATTGGAAGATAGATCGTAAAATCTTTAACTTTTTTACAGCTTCCCATAGAACCCAACTTTCTACAAAGGCTGAAATCTCTTACAATCTTTATGGAGTCAAAAACTTATATGGTGTTCTGAAATGGTAACTCATTTAATTATTAACTTGTAACAATTCAAGTAACGATTATTTTTTTTCTATATATTACATATATCTAGTTTTTAATTTTAAAATAACTCAATTATTTTTGTTCTAATTTCATTGAAATATTTTAAGAAATATTTGTCAAACTTCTCAAATATTTAAAAAGAAAACTACCATTTTTTATCAAACTGCCAGAATATTTTCGACTGACTTATCAGAAAAAGAATACACGTGAAATCTTTCTAAAAGAAACTCTTCGTCAAAGATTTTGATCTATTTCAAATGAAGTGATATTGTAATTTAACAAAAAGGTGTCAAATTTATTACCCAAGTGTCAAAAAGAAAAATGAAAGATAAAACGATTGGACACGTTGGAATTTTTCATGAAATTTTCTTTCATTTTGAAAAGTTCAATATACCTCAGAAGATACACACTCAGTGTTTTTTCTCCCTTCGAGTCAACGTTAATATCGCTTTTGAAGCGTTGAGAAAATTTAATTAAAGAGCTAGTTCTGACAGGATGATAGAAAGTCTAATTGAGAATCTCTCAAATACGTCCGTTAACGAACGAATTTATCCTGGAAGGATATTTTCATTACTACAGACAATAACGTTCTATTTGCAATTACTATAAATATCGATTAACGATGGTTTTCTTTTTAAATAATAACAAAACCTGCTATCGAATATATATTTTGAATATTGAAGAAAATATAGCACATCCAGATAAATACATTTGCTGTATAAATTATTATTATTATATATATATATATATTGCTATAAAACATTACCATATAAAACATAAAATATATGTGCATCTCTTTAGACCAATCAGATAACTATTGTTGGACGCATATATGCGTTCATAGCACTGTAAAAATAAAACCTTAATACTACTTGCCTGATCATACCCTGATTTTATACTACTTGCCTGATCATACCCTGATTTTATACTACTTGTCTGACCATATATGGACCTTTTACTTATACTATTAGGAGTACAAATAAGTTTCCGCCGTTTTTTAATCAAAAATTAAATATTTATTATAGAAGAACGGTAATATAAATTTATTTAAAATATTGCCCATCACTTGCAACCACTTTTTCCCATCTCTCAGGCAGGCTATCCACGAATCAACCCAATTTTTGGTATCCTCATAAGATGTGAATCGCTGCGCCGACAGAACATTTGCCATGGACCGGAACAGGTGCTAATCGGACGGTGCAATGTCTGATGAATACGACGGGTGGGAATCATTCCTAATGATTTTAAACGATGTGAGACTGCTTTCTGAGTGACTTCTAATGTTAGAGCAAGTTCTTTTTGTGTTTAAGATGAATCTTCCTCCAATAATTCCTCCAATTCTGCATCCTCGTAAATTTTTGGCCTTCCACTGCGATCTTTGTCTTCTACGTCGAAATCACCGTTTTTAAACTTTTGAAACCACTCACGACACGTTCTCTCGCTCAAAGCACCCTCACCATATGCTTCTACGAGCAATCTATGCGCCTCAGCAGCAGATTTCTTTAAATTAAAGAAGTAAACTAATATTTCCCGCAAATGACGCTTACTTGGCTCAAATTTCGACATTTTCAACTAATAAAAATTATATTTTACCAATATGAAATTAATGATATTAATAGGTTATGTTGTTCTTGAATGTCCAAACTATCTTTTAAGCCGGTTATCATCTGCGAAAGCTAACGGAAACTCCGTGCCGCACCATTTATATTAAAACGGCGGGAACTTATTTGTACTCCTGTCTGACCATATATGGACCGTTTACTTATACTACTTGTCTGACCATATATGGGCCGTTTACTTGTACTACTAGAAGTAGTATAAGTAAATGCCCTATATATGGTCAGACAAGTAGTATAAGTAAACGCCATATATATGGTCAGACAAGTAGTATAAGTAAACGCCCTATTTATGGTCAGACAAGTAGTATAAATTATATAAAATTATGACATTTGCTGCAATTTCATACTTGACAACCTAATATATATCGTATTTTAATACACTAACTATATTTATATATATATTATTTTTTTAAATTTATAATATATTATTCATAAAAAGAAAGTTGAATTTATTTCTTTCTTTAAACATAACATCGCGACAGAGAGAAGAAGAAATAGAAATAAAATTCAAGATACTAATGCAAATTTACTTTAATAGCCATTTTCCTAGAAGTTTTCCAAACTTTTTACTCGGTGTAATTATTTATTTATAAATGTCTTCTTGTAAAATCATTTTTAGTTGTAAAAGACATTTCAATGTATACTTAAAACCCAAAAGTATATATTAACATAATGATAAAATATATGATTAAGGTTGCAAAACGTTCGTTTTTAAACGAATCTTGTTGAATACATATCATTCGCATAAGTAAACAGAACATCTTCTCCAAGGGTTAAAAGAGAGAGAAAGAAAGAGAGAGAAAGAGATTATTTGCCAGGGAACGTACTTGAAAGTCAATAACTCCGATGTAGCCAATGAGTTCAGAACTATATGGAATTATTTTTCAAACAGACACACCAGCTCACGGTCGTGTGTACTTACGTGCAATATTTGCAACCTCAAAATTTTATATCTCAATTTCAGTACTCTCGACTCTTGGTACTTTACTCGAGTACCAGGAAAACCTCTGCAAGTATATATCCCCCATACGATATAATCGATCGTAATTATTACCGTTCTAAAAAGTCAAATAAACGATGAAAATAATAATAATAAAAAAAGGAGGAAGAAGAAGAAGAAGAAGAAGAAAAATTAGTGGGTAAGTAATAAAGTTAAGAAAAAAAAACTATTCTTTTTTAAATAATAAAAGTATCGTAAGTCATAGTAAATGACCACTGATGATACCCTTTTGTTCCAAACATCATTTGCATTCTATTTGACGTTCTATAAGAAACAAAGCTAGTAAGTTAACCACTGTCGTCAATCATTATATTATTATCTTGTTTACGAAATAAAAAAAGGTATGCATCTTAATACATAATTCGAAAAAGCACGTGTTTGACCAGCCAAGAAAAAAAAAAAGAAAGAGCCACTTTTTCGAGTTCCCCTTCGTGTTACCCTTTTTTTCATCGTAAAAGAATTTCTTTCCGGGTTGAACGAAACTTGACCGATCGGAAGACTTTGAGTTACGATCTCAACTTAAAACTTGGAAAAAAAAAAAACTTCCTCTCTCTTTCTTGACTGAGGAAGGGGAACGTGTTTTAAAAACGAATAAAATTAATAATCGGGTATGGAAATTAATGTAAATTAGTTATGACACGTCAATCCCGTTTCTGGATGATAATAATAATCGTCGATGTTAATTCAGAGGCTTAATCATCGTCATACTTGTTTCACAATGTTCAACAAATTTCAATATTATTCTAACCAGATGTCTCATATATCATTTAGATTTATCATCTTTCCAATTATATTATAATGTTAAACAAATTTCATATTTTTTTACTATTATCGTATATTAATCGATGAAAAAAAACCAACAAAATTTAATAAAATTCGAATGATTCCGATTCACGTCCAACACACCACCACCAACACCAATACCCAAGAAAAATGACTTAACGGATTTAAACCAAGAAGTATCATCGGTATTGTAACTCAAACACAACCTTGTTTGCATATTCTTCGTTACAAGATGTTTCGTAGCAACACAGAAACGAAAATACTGGTAGAGGAGTGGTACTTTGAGAAATACGAAATAAGAAAGAATGAGAAATAATTTGCCAAGACGATTTTTTTAATCTTCCTTTCCCTCTTTGTTTTATTCCTTCTCTTCTTCGTCATCTTCTTCAACTTCTTCTTCTTCTTTTTCTATCCACGAATACAGTTATTATTCCTACTCAAGAGTTAAGAGCTTCCGTTACCACATACATGTAATATATTCCCACGAGTCTTGCTTAATTAAGAGATCGGCGGGAGGTCAGGTGAGATACTGGTCTCCCGTTTGGATTAGAACAAAACCAAAAAATAAAATAAAGCAAACCTGCGTCTACCATCAGCGTATAAAATGGATTAAAGCATATGAGAACGATTGGGATGATTTATTCCAAAAGAAAAGAAAACAAATAGAACTGATAAAGAAAAATATTAGGTGTACAAATAAGTTATCGCCGTTCAACAAAGTATGGCTTTATCATTAAATTATGATTAAAATGGTCTGATGTAAAACGTCATATCGTAAGTTAAAACATCTCTCGACAACATAATCTTGGTATATTAGTGATTTCGTATCGATAACAGATATTTTTTTTCCTTCGAAAATGTCGAGTTTTAGGCCGAATAAGCACCATTTGCGGGAACTTTTAATTAAATTATTTAATTTAAAGAAATCTTCATCTGATGAGCATCGATTGCTTGTAGAGGCATATGTCGAGGCTTTTTTAGGTTAAAGAAGTTTTCATGAATGGTTTTTATAGTTCAAGAACAGAGACTGTGACGTCGAAGATAAAATACGTAACGGAAGGCTGAAAGTGTACGAATACACAGAATTAGAAATATTATTGGTTGAAAATTCGTGCCAAACGCAAAAAAAAACAGGCACTTATATTAGGAGTAACTCAGCAAGCAATTTTACGTCATTTAAAATCATCAAATGCTTAATTTTTTAATAACAACGGCGGAAACTTATTTGTACACCTAATAATATTTCATTAAATAAGAATTAAAATGAGTATTCATTATCACATGAAAGTATCATCATATTATCTTTTTATCATACGTTTAAGTTATTTTTATCATCGAATATAATTAAACATACTTTATTCGCGAGTAATTTTATTACAAAATTACTTTTACTCGGATTGACAAAAAGGACAAATATATCGATAAGCAGCACGTGTTAGTTAAAGATCGATGATATCCAACAAATTTTCATTCGAGACAAGAATTCTTCTTCTTCCTCTTCTACTTCTTCTTCTTCGTTTTCTTATTCTTATTTTTCTCTCTCTTTTTTTCCGGGAAGTCTAGTCGTAAATCGTATAAAACCACCGTTTGCGGTTTATATTATTAATAGGACTACAAGATCGCGAGGCATTACGTGAAACACACAGCTCGTCAAGTTGTAACTGGTTCCGTTCCGAAGATAGACTCACTCATCTATCTTCAGCGATTCACGATCCTTCGAGAACACGAGCAACCGCGGCGGCAGCACCAACAACAACAACAACAACAACAACAACAACAACAACAACGATTCTCCTCTCCCAAAGAGAAGTAGAAAGAGAGAGAGAGAAAGAGATAATGAATGAAAGAGAAAGAAAATACTTGGTACACATCACCAACTTTGCGATTATGGCTAGCGAACCCATGGTGGAATAGCTGTGGGAAGAAATACGTAGGAAGCATCAGGTGGGAAAATGACAAATGTCATTACATTAACCAAGAGGTACACCCCTTCCTCTCCTATTCCACCAGCTAGTAAGTATAGGACTATAACCTACGGAAAATTATGCGATCTCGAACGAGAGTTGAGATATCAAAAAGAATGATTGGCTACCAAATTGAAGGAACCTCCTCTGACGTTTTGTCAAATTTATGTGTATGTGTGTATGTGTATATGTGTGGAGATAGGGGAAGTCAACGAGAACTGTTATATCAACAAACATCTCTCTTTAAATGGGGGAAGTTTATATTACACGTTCTTTTATCGTAAAAAACTAACACCTGAAAAATAACTCTTCGTCGAGAGTAAGGGGTTTAGAAATTGTTGATAAAATGAGTGAACTTAGAAAATGTATCAAAATGCATTAATCGATTTATCAAATCGTTGGAAATATTTGTCTAGAATAGTTTAGAAGGTATCTAAGTGGATAAAATGATAATCGTGTTTTAACGTAAGAATTCATATCATCACAGAAGCATGCATCTTTAAAGATTCCATGGCAAACTTGGAATCGATAAGACTACCAAGCACTGAGATAACCAGAAAATAATCAGTGGTCTTTCGGAAGATATCAAAGAACGATCTTGCCACTGCCATAGCTCGTCGTTGTTGTTGTTGTTGTTGTTGTTGTTGTTGTTGTCGTTGTCGTTATCATCACCATACACGTTCCTCTCTTTTAAGTAATCCACCTCGCACGCAATTTACTTGGTCTTAAAGCAAGCAGAGCCTATCCCTTAACCGATCTCTAAGAACCATTATTCTCTTCAAGGAGAAAGATTTTTTCATTTGTTCTTTTATTTTTCCTTACAAGCACATAAACCTCCAATCAGATTAGTTTAAGCGACAAACTAAGTGTTAATGACCCGTTTCTCTCTCTCTCTCTCTTTTAGCGAAAAAGAATCTATCGCAAAGATGCCGACAACACCAAAGTCACTAACCACCGTCGTTGACTCCTATCATCCGTGTTTTTACGAAATTTTCCCTTACGTTACGTGTAAAACAAAACAAAACACACAAAAATAAGAAAAAGTTACGCAAGTTTAACCCTTCGTGATGCTAAGAAAAAGATAACATCACTCGAATAGCTTGCTTGCTTTCTTGCTTTCTTGCTTTCTTGCTTGCTTGTTTCGAGGACGTGGTACACGACGAGAACACTCAAAAATTACGAATCCTCTCAGGAAATGAAATGAAGTTACCTTTACGCGCGAATATCTTCTTATTTATTTCTTCCTTTTTTTACCGAGTCAACAAACTTCACGCTCGACAAAATTCACGAATAAGACCACCGAGAGAAACGTTCGATCTTTGCTGAGCAGATAGTTTCGCCTTATTATCGTTTTTTCGGTACGTGAGTTTATTTCTCCGATGCTCCCGAACCTGTCCCGTATCATCTCACCTCCTTCACCTACTCCACCTCCACCTCCATCGTCCGAACTTTCGTCATGCTTCGTGCCTAACCGTGTCTAATGACAAAAGCAACGCCGGGTCGTAGAATATATCTGTGAATAATCGAAACTGTCACGGAATATATTACATTAATTAGCGTGAGGGACGCGTGTCGGCACATGTAGCATCTTCCAATGCCGACTATGAGAACAACGAGGACGACGAGGACGACTATGGTTGTCGCGATGGGGATTTCCTTTTTTTTTTACCGGAGTGTACGTTGAAGTTTGCCGGTTTTTTTCGTTAAAAAAAACACATAATTTTTAGGGGAATCTCAAAATATTTTTATTCAAAGTATTGACCATTTGATTCTACACATTTCGTCCATCTTTCAGGCAAATTATGGATACCATTCCAAAAAAACTTTTTCTCTTTCGAGGAAAACCATTCGACGAGCCATTTTTCAACTTCTTCAAAATTGACGAAGTGCTGCTCTGCAAGTGAGTGCTCCATCGATGCGAAAAGGTGGAAGTCGGACGGGGCGAGGTCTGGAGAGTACAGCGGGTGCGATAATATTTTCCAATTAAGTGTTTTTAATGTGTTTTTCACGGATCTAGCGGTATGAGACGGAGCGTTGTCATGTTGCAAAATAACTTTGCCATGTCTTCGGGCCCATTCCGGTCGTTTTTCGATCAACGCATGATTCAAATTGATCATTTGTTGTCGATAGCGATCCGTATTTACCGTTTCACCAGGTTTTAATAGTTCGTGGTACACCACACCATCCTGGTCCCACCAAANTAGAAAACAATCGTGTATATAACAAATCATAGAAATGCCTATATCCTGCTAGCGACATCCTACTGTAAAACCGGCAAACTTCAACTTACACTCCAATGTAGAATAAAAACGTGAATAAAACTTTGTCCTAATATTTTCTTCTTTTTTTTATCCAAATCCTACAACAAACTGTTACCCAAAATTTTATCGTAATGAAAAATTAGACGTTTCGAGAGTATCAAGGAAAAGAAAAATAAAACACGTGTTATGATTAAATTGTAATTAAAGGTATGAAAGAATAAACGTGTAGAGAAATAACATCTAACAATGATACTATATAATAACGGATAGATATGAATATGATAAGAAGGAAGATGATCATCATCATGAATAATCTTGTGGAATCACAATAAAAGAAATCCCATTCGAATTGCGAAAGCCATAGCCGTAACCTGCAACGTGACGTACGACGACCGACAAACGCGACAGCCGTACCCCATGAAAGCGACAAGCGTGACAAGTGTTGAGTCTGCCGAGCGTATTTGATCGTTGTTTGATACGTCGGCTTGCTTTTGTATCCAGTCCCGGCAAAGGTTGTCCAAAAATTACACGTTTGTCTTGAAATATACGCATCGTCACAAAATTATTATCGTATAAGATTAAAGTACATGGTTTTGATACCGATTTAAAATAAATAATATAAAATTTAAATATATATATACATGTAATCTAGTATTAGTATGATAAATAAATAAATAAATAAATAAATAAATATATTTTTGAAATAAAATACAACAAGTTGAGATTATCGAATCTTTGAAGATACTTTAAAACTAAACCTGGTAAGGATTACAATTAAAATCCCTGTTATATATGACCAGGATTAGTAGGATTAGAATAACTATCGTAAATCGTTTAGTCTACGAGCCTACCCTCTTACCCCCTTTCCCTTCCTTGGGTTTATTTCTCGACCTAAAATATTCCGATTCAACTAAAAAATTATGATGTTGAAAGCATAAATAAGAATTGGATCATAGGTTTTAATTTACATTTTAATCGTCAGGTGCAATAAAAAAATATTCTTATCGATTCGTATGTATACTTAAACGATGAAAAAAAACACACGAAGACCACTGCTGACTCCTCTGTGATATACAATACTTGAAACTATATTTTCTCTAAAGACAAATTCAAAATATCATTATTTATCTTTGTTATACTTCTTCCTACCTTTAATCTTTATCTCATCTTCAAAATAAATTTCTTAAAATAACAATAATTTGTATCAACGAGTTTCTTTTTCTCGAATTCTGAAATACAATTTACTAGATGCAACAAACTTTCTTGAAAATCGAGTCATATTCGTAGATATCAACCTTTTAAATAAATTAACAATAATAATAAATGTAAGCTTTTATTATTCCAAGTATACTATTCAATAACCACCGATATCGAGCTTATATATTCCAAGTGCATCCTAATCTGGTATCACCAAATGTCGTATTTAAAGTATATAACTTAAAGTATGTATATAAAAGTTGGTAAGAAGTTGTCGGTCGACAATTTAAACAATTGGAACGGATAAGAATTCAACTATTCACATTTCAAACAAAACGTACGACACTTCTCTCACATTTTATCTCTCTTTTCATCTTCTTATCCAAGTGTAAATACATACCTCTAGCCATAATATTCACGAATGACTGTTTCAATCGTGAGATACATAGATACAATCAAGATTCTCTCTCTCTCTCTCTTTGGTTCACATATAATACATACAATAAAAATACAAGAAATATAAACACGATAATCCTATAAAACTATCGCATCGGGTTTTCAGATTGAAAACACAAAATCTGATAATTGAATATGAAAAATAAAATGAAATAAAATATAAAAGAAAATATAAAAGAAAATCTTCTCAAGCAAAATCGTGTAGGAAGATATGGTGAATATGTAATGAATAAAAAAACATAGATAAAAAAACAATAAATAAAGGAAACAAGAAAAGAAGAAGAAGAAGAAGAAGAAGAAGAAGAAGAAGAAGAAGAAGAAGCCGTGGTAATGAAGAGATTGTAGAGTCAGATTGAATCGTTAAAGGCGAGAGTATCCCCGACGCTAAGAAGGAAGGAAAAGATATTTGATGTCGATGCTAGGCTAAAGAAAATGAAGGAACATATATGTACGTACATCGCTAGTGTATTCTCTCTAATAAAAAAAAAATAAATAATAATAAAAAAAAAAGGAAAGTCGAGTTATCCTTACTTGCTCGGGTACAAGGTAAGTGTGTGGATGGTACAACACCGGGACTTGGATGCAGATGATCCGAAATTATAGACATTAGGGACATTAGCCCCAACGTTATACGATTCTTCATCTTCTTCTCCTTTCTTCGTCTTTCTACTTTTTCTTTTTCTTTCCTTACATATATATATATCTCTCTTTCTCTCTTTTTCTATCCATCTCCCACTCCATTTGCCTGCAGTGTATCCATCCTTTCTCTTTTCCTATTTTCCATCGCCCGTCCAACATCTCTGACCACTTGATGCGCACCTTTTCAAACAGATAAGTGATTCGAAGTGCGCGTAATTTGCAGATTCGCCTCTATCGTACGAATACTTCGTACACCACCACCACCACCACCACCACCATCATCACCACCCCACCCAACTACCCCAACCTTCTCCCCAATCCCCCCTAGCTTTATTAGCGAGCATCATCGAGAGTGTATCCCCCGTCATTGTCCCTTATCGTGATTTCTTATCAAGCTGAATGAACCTCGAGATGGGTCCTTCGGATCGAGCTTCTACATCCTTAGCTGCCAGACTACGTAGGATATAATTTCTTGTCTACCGTCTAAAGAATCTTTACTATCCTCTGGATCGTCCTCTTATCATTTTTATTCTTCTTATTATTATTATTATTATTATTTGTTTTTTCTCTTTTTATACGCATTGAACGTATCTTTCTTCTTATTTTCAATATGATGATTTCTAACTCCACGAGAGAATCCGATAACAGTTAAAACGTCCTTGCATTTTCAATCAGACAAATTATACTCGATCTTATCTCCAATAAGAGATTTCGTTTCGTATAGAAAACGTATCTATCTTTAGTTTTTATCGAATATTTTTAATGATTTCTTTACGTGTGTTTATTTTCACTAATCAATATAATAAGGTTTATAAAATTATAGAACAATTTATTGATTTTCTCGTAAATTAATGAATAAAACTCATCGATAAAAGGACACGTCAATAAAAAGAAAATATTTCAGAAAAGAAGTTGTTTTAATTAATAAATAATTAAATTCTAATATATCCATTATTTTATTATATACTTTTATCTCTTATCATTCTATTGCAAACCTTCAAATTTGTCAAAAAAAATAAAATAAATAAACGTAAAAATGGTAGATATAATAAGAAATAAGAAATATATTAATTCTAGATAAAAGCATAATTTAGATAATACATTAGAATAAAATCAAACGAGCATGCCGAAGGTTTACTATAGCGGTCGTTTCCTTTAAGAACCGCTTCTTTCAATTACCTTGCTACACGATACTCGTTAGTTCTTTCGATCTATCGATCGATTGATCGAGAAGCAACTCGTACCAAAGAATTTGTCGTCCAATTATTCCAAATAAACGATCACACTTTTATGGTATTATCAGAACTCGTAAATGGATATTATTATTTTAAATGTGATGAGAGAAACAGAGAGAGAGAGAGAGAGAGGTACCACATATTTCATTTTATGTAATACACATACGATATAACATACCTAGCAATATAAATGTTAATAAACAGATGCTTTAAATTCTATTAAACGTATTTTATTTTCATAAATTTTCCATACTCCTAATCATAAATCAATATCTCGTGATCTGTGATGCTTTTTTTATCCGATTCATAACATTAAATATGTACAATTCCAAATAGATTAACTTAAATCGAGCAAATATTTTTGTAATCTAAATATCCTCAATTGACATAAAAAAAGAGATACCTTATTGTTAGTAGAAATAAACTCTAAAATATTTATTAATATACAGAATACTTGTAAAAGTAATAAGTGTATAAAAAAATTATCTAAGATGATATTAAATAATTATATATTCTAGATAAAATACGAAGAGTAAAGAAATTTGCTCGACTCAAACAAGGTGAATAAAGACGTCAATAAATAATTGATTCAAATAGAACATCGAATTATATTCAAAAAGACAAATATAGGAACATAAAGGAAGACGACGATTATTAATTGTATTAGTCTCACCGTGACAATTCCTAACCAAAATATGAATTTTCTTCGATAGAACAAAATAACATAAAGAATTGAAATCGTCTAATCTAAGAAGAAATCGTTGATAAAAATTGAGGAAAGAGAGAAGATAGAAAATCAAGATAAAGGTCATTTACCCTGTTTTCCTCCTAGGGAATCTCTTCATCGTGAAGTAGTTGGAGAAACGTGGATTATCTTGCTTCTCTCGAGGAATATCTTCGGTTACCGCACTTGACAGTCCCGAGTGCTTTCGATTCTATTGCCGACAAAGTGGATCTGATGGATGTCTCTCGAAGATGACTCGACGATTTAACCAAGGAATCGAGCTACTACTATCGTTCGAACGATATACGATATTTCCCACTTGATGCGAAACGTAACGCAAAGTTAAAGTTCCCGGTACGACTACGATAAAAATTATACTTCAAATAAATATATTTACATACAAATATATGTAAAACGATATTTTAACAATAAGAAATAAATTATCTTGTCCCATTAATTTCCAACTTATTCGTAAAACAAATCTATAAGAACTATACAAGTAACAATACTTTAAAAGTGCATCGAAAATGTGGAATGAAATTTTTGCTGCACGCGAACACTTAATAAAAGGGTCATCATCCCATGTGATGGATTAAAAATTAAATTTTTTTTTACATAAATTGAATCCTAAACATGTTTAGAATATACTGGTCAAATGATTTTTCAATATTCGAAGTTGTTGGAAAGTTACAGCTGTTAGAAGAACAAGTGTATGTCATAATTTAAATCGTACTTGAATCTTTAAACAACGGTGTTTTCAAAGTGGTACAACTTATCTTCTTATAGAGATTTATGCATACAAATTTTTTTTACACACTACTGAAATGTTAACAAATATATCATAAAATATTCAAAGAATTCTACCTTTTTATTGATAGTCAAAATAATTCCTAAAAAATGCTTTAAAAACCGACCGTCACATGATCCTCTTAAAAGACAGAATTAGAACTTACTTAAACTTCGTTATTATTATTTTCATTATAAAATGAACGTATGAAATAAACCGTAAGGGTAGTAGTAAAACCATAGTGGTTTTAAGGTTGATGATGACGATGATGATGATGATGATGATGATGATGGAAGAAGATACACGTCCAAACATATCTCGACATCAACCGCAGACTGTGTTGACAAACGCATGCATAAACCCAATGGACCATCACCAACGGTGTTGTTTACGATTTCAATTATTGGTCGAATCTGATGGACGGTGATCACCGTTGATACCGATCTCTTCCTGGTGGCTGTTTACACTATCCAATGGTCAGATTCTACATTCTAACAGGCATACACGTTGATGCCTACGGATCGGAAACGATTCGCCATGCTCGATCATCGTACCGGTAGCGGGATAATTAAAGCTCAGCTCGAAAACAGTAAAGGTTGGGTGAACTGGTTCGTTAGCGTTGAGGACAAGAACACGATGCTGAATCTAACGTTCGTAATTTATAAGCCACTGATAAACGCGCTTACGCCGATGATAATTAATTATTTAACATTTTTCTACATTACCACACACATACACACACACATGTACTATACGTGGTAACAGGATGACGATAAGAATGACAATGACAAACACGGTACCCGAATATTGTATTAGTGTAATGAAAGGAGAGAGTCAAATAGATTAAAGAAATTAATAAATGATTATGCAAAACCACGTACAATTCTACCAAGTTTAACTTGTACGTGCAAATAATGCAATTATTTGATATCAAAATACTAAAAACAAATTTATTTCCTTTTTTTATCACTCGTAAGTGGTCTTTCAGTGACAATCTTCAATTCCTAGAAAATTACAATATTGCGTGTACTTTTTATAAAAATAAAAGATGATGAAGAAGAAGAAGAAGACATAATAACTTCTAAGAAATATCATTGATATAATAAAAAGAAAAAGAGTTTCCATTTAAACTGCTTTTAACGTCGTCAGCATCGTGAAGTGAAGTGAGTACGAATAACACGCCTTACTCGGAAAGTTTTGCTTTGAAAATAGAACAACTAGGAAGTAGCAATGACTCAGAGAAAATTCCATCCCCAGTAGAACTAGTCTCTTCCTCTCTTTCTCTCTCTCTCTCTCTTTTTCTCATGTAGGAATTAGTAATAATTATAAGGGTCCAGTGGCTGCACGCAGATGTAAAAAGCCATTCTCGTTGACGCAGAGAGAGCTGGTTTCGCGTTAAAAAGACGACGAATCCCCCGTAGGATATGACTCATGGTGTCTGTTCAGGATGATTCAGATGGTAAAGGTACAAGGATTCTCATACGGAATATGATGGATCTAGATTATTCAAGCTCTGAAATGTTCTTTATCACTAGAGTTAATAGAACGTGTAACGATAATAATTACAGGAGTAAAAAAAACGACGTTTGTAACCTTCAGTGTTAGCGATTAGATCAACGATGAAAAATAGAAAAAAAAAAAAACCAACTAAACCGATAGATTTAGTGGACGACTTAACACGGTGTCCGTGACAGGTGGCGATTAGTTTTATTGCCACTAAAAGATCGTATTCGTCTTACCAATACACGGTCACCCTTCCTCCTTTCTCTCTCACTCATCCCTCAACCCCAACCACGCTTCTCGAATGATTTGCCTTTCCACGAAATATATCTCGTAAAGCTAACCAGTACCCCCATAGAATTTACGGTCTTCGTTCGTTTCGGCCTCTATAAGAAAGGGTGGCACGTTCAGGTTAAAAAGCGTTAAGACTTTTTAACGCCCACATTATCCTTTCGACGATTTCTACCTGATTGGACAACCATGAGCGACCTCCATAAATAATCTCAAAGATAAAGCAAGGGATATATTGCCTGTGTAAGAAGATATACATTATGTATGCAGGATGACCAGCCACTACTAGCCAAGACAAAAATAAATAAATCAATCCTAAACGTTTGTAATACTTTCGCGAAATTTTTCAAATATGATCAATGATAATAATCAAAAAGACAAATCTTTCTAATTAATTACTCTCTTAATTCGTAATTTAGAAATATTTGTATCTTTGTATACAAACAAATATATATAAATCATGCAAAATGCATCACGGTCTGATCTAATCGAAACCAATTGTATTGTTTTTTCTTTTACATAAATTCTGACATATTTTTATAAGAAACATCTGTGAGTTTAAGATTTCTTTAAATAAAACTTACCAAATAAATTTTTAATTTTTTTAATCAACCATAAGGAGTGTTGTAACAGTGTCAAAAGAACGTGAAACAATGAAATCTCTTTTAAGAAATATTCTACCTTGTAGGATAATAATATCAAATAATGATAAGAGAATTGGACATGAAAAAAGTAAAATAAAAAAACAAGATTCAAAAGATTCAATCTAAAGTACAAGCAAAAAGCCGTTTGCTTCTTGTCCCGCGACAACTTTCTTTTCCTCTGAAAATAAATGTGGTGGTCAGTTTATACTACGGTTTTATCTGTAGTTGAAAAAACACTCGAGTTAGCGTGCTTTTATCGATCTGTCCTCGTTGTTATCTTACACACCACCACTGAGTTTTATTTTTGAAAAGATTTGCCGTAGAATAAAAGGTAAGTTTATACGTGAGGTTCTCTCTTTTACAAGACAACACACACCGGTAAACAACAACAACAACAACAACAACAACGACACATATAAAAACCACATTTGAAAATGATAAGAGATTTCGTAGAGATTAAGATAAAAGTTAACACTCACCCTTTAGCTGTGTCGTCTCGATCGCGAACATGTTCAGTGCCAAGAGTTGCAGCAAACGCGTGCCAGGAAGCGGTAACGGTGAGTGTTGCAACAGAGCTCTGAATTCTTTTAACATCTGTACGCCAGCCTCTTGGAAGGTTTCCATTCTGAAAGAAAAGAAATCAAATATAATAAAGATTAAATAATAATTTCTTAGTTTTGTTATTATTTACTTTAGGTTTCAAATACACGTTTATTAACATAACAATACAAGTTTATTTTATTTAAAAAAAATTGGAGTCTGTCGTCTGTCGATAGAAATTACTATATGCAGCCTCGATAAATAAAATATACGAGTTCATATAACACACGAAGTATGACTGCCGAGATATACGATATAAATACCCGCTTGTGTGACGGGAAAATCGATATGCGACTGGAAGAGATATTCCGATAAATAAATGAAAACTCATCCGAAAATACAAACCCCCTTCTCTTTCCACAAGGAAGAAGTTCGTTCGATAAATTTTTGAATCATTTAGAAGCTACGGTCTGGTTAACAGTCGTCTTAGAAAATTATTCAAAGCATTCTTGATATTAAATATATCCTATCAAATCAAGTTTAAGTACTGTGATATTGTTACTAATCTTCATCGATTAAACACTAATTGTCTTATTAAGTTTGATGTTCATTAATTATCGTAATGCATAAACGGTAGAATATTAGAACTGTTTCACACAAGGAATCAGGATGTCTTCTATTCGTGAGATAAGGTCAAGAAGGTCTCTTTTAACATTTATTTATATTACTCCGTTAGGTAAATCGTATATCAAAAGAGACCCTGGGTCAAGTCAACGTTAATGCCACTTAAACAAGTAGACTGCTAGTAAACAAATGAAACCGTCTCGTGATAATATGAAATATGACTACTTTTAAATATGTGAAAATATATGTTTACGAATATACTTATTTAACAACTAAATCACTCATCGTGGCTGACTTCATCTCTCAAGATCACGCAAAAGCTCAAGGTGATTATTTAAAAACTTTCAAGAATAAACCAAAATGTTTGATGGATAATGGAGACCCTAATCTGACCATGTATTAATGATATTCCTAGAATTGTAAACTCCAAATCTAATCGTTGTAAAAACTAACTCTCTCATGGATATTTGTAAACGTATATTTCTGAAGAGAAAAATGTAAAAGAAGAAACAAAAAAAATAACTAAGAAAACAAACTAACTTAGAGTGTTACCTATAAAGAGAAACATAACGAAGTACGAACAGATAGAATAATAATGCTAATTGTAAAAGAATGTACCAACCAACTTGTACCAACTGGAGAGAAAAACAAACGAGAAAGAGCAAATTACCACCGATGGACTGAATAAAAAAAAAAAAATGCGATGAAAAATATTAAACGAGACTTCTAAGTTGAAATATTCTGATTTGATAAACCCCACACTTTCGATGAATATCAAAACGTTTGTAGAAAAAAAAAAGAATAGAATAGAATAAAATAAAATAAAATAAATTGGAAAAATCATTTTTTGTATTTTTCTTCATACGATAGGATAAATAATTTATGTTTGTTTGATTTACCATCCAAGGACATTCTCAGAATATTTATATTTCCCTCACGTCCAGAACAAGAAAAGATGACTATTATCTTATCAATTTGTTTTTTTGTAAAATTAATCGATTATTATCTTTTCTTTAATGATTACCTTATCCCTAAGAACGTAAGTTGCGAGACAAATGAAAAATACGACATCGCATCGTTTTATGACCTTTTACTTGATATAAATTCGCTATACATTATGTTTCCCCATAGCATTGCCAATGAAAAAGGTACACGTACCTACGTACCAGGGTATTCAATCTGACAATCGGTTAATCGTTCTCTTTGTATCCTTGAATAAAGATGGAAGGATGGGCGTTCCAACGGTCAACGTTTTGGTACGAGAGAACAATGCCGATATTGATTTCATCGTGATACTGCATGAAGGGGGATAAGGAATAAGGGATTAAGGGAGAACCACTAAAGGAAATCTCAATACTAATTATCGGTATGTAACCTGTAATAGTGTCCTAACGTATCTTGGAACACCAACTAAGAATATAGATCTTATTGTAGGCAATGTCAAAACGCTAATGTAATATACAATATTTTATAAACGCGAAATGTGCAATACACGTGGTCAATGATCAATAACAGAAGCACCTTAACATTAGTGTACCCTGAAATAATAACCGTACCATGACCACCATCACCACCACTACCATACTCGATCAAATGAACGGTTTGAAAATATACTACCATTAAAAAATAGTACATTACATTACTTTCATTCAATTTCTATTTTATATGACAATATATTCTTACTTCTAATAATATTAATTACAATCCAAGACATATCTCTCAGACATAATTAAGAATGTAATCTTGATAATCATTCCTTGGATATCTTTTTAAAGGTTACACATTTTCTCAACAATGTCTGCTGATCTCCCCAAGAAAGTTTCTTGTAATACCAGAACATATACATTTGATTGAATGTATTTTACTGGTCACCGCAACCAATGAAATTCGCTGTTATTTGCCTGCTCGCTTTAACCAAGTGTATGTGCGTGTATGTAATACGCATTCATATATTCTAATGTACCTAATGATCGTCATAGACCGGTCGACATGTGGGCATGAAGCCTAAAGCGTTTCAGATCTCCCCATCATCCAGTACATGTAGACTTAAGCCAAGATAGAATCCTCATAAAGATGAAAGAGAAACGACGCTTGGTATAGTTTCTAGATGCTCATTATCTTTCCCACAGTGTTTCCTTTTCCTTCTAGTCTCTTCATTCTCTTCTTCTTCTTCTTCTTCTTCTTCTACATCATCTTCATCATCTTCTTCATCTTCTTATTTCCTCTTCCTATTCAAGTCGTTATATATCACGACGCACAGTGGCAAATTTACTCCACGTAACATCTCATTCGACCCGTTGTAATCCAAAGAAACCCATGACGTAAGCTTTTCTTGCATTAACACGTACACCAGGTCAACCAATGACATTGTTTTAGAGATTAGAATGATACCTGTTCGCCGGAGGGGGGTTAGTATATCTGACCAAGTGCAACATCCTACAAGTTTATGTATTATTCGTGTATGTATGCGTGTGTGTGTGTGTTAATAGGGCAAAGAACTCCATCTTCCTTCCTCTTTTTATTTCTTTCCGTAATCCCTCACCCCCTCTCTCTTTCTCTCTCTCTCTTTTTCACTATCGTTCTCTCTCTCTTGTCGTTTCGACCTCTCGACGATCGGTCGTGCGACGTGTCGACGTACCGTTAACCGACGAAGAATTCTCGATCAGACCGTAAAGAAACGTCCCCATGCCTTTCCACGGCAGATTCGTCGTCAAGCGGACCTTTCCCGTGAACCAAGAGAGGAGTATCTATCGGTATCTTCTTCTTCTTCTTCTTCTTCTTCTTTTTTCTCCTCTTCTTCCTCTTCTTCTTACGAAAGATCTTAAGAGTAAAAAACATCGTAAGAGGACCTCCCTTCCATGATCATGGTTGCTTCTACACGATTCTTCTAGCACCTATTCTAGACGAGAAAATAAAGAGAGAAAGAGAGAGAGAGAGAGAGAGTTAAATCCGTAGTCAGAGCATATAAAGACGTTTGAGGTCGGCCAGTTGTAATCAGGCTCCAATCGGTGAAACGAAGCTGGCGATTACTAAGTGAGCCTGAGCGTGGTTAGATCGTTGAAGCAGAAGCAGTTAACGCGGTTGCTATCCCACGGAACCCCACAACGCGACTACTGAAATTAGATACTCCACAGCCGGAGGAATTGATCAAGATGCATTCACACGGTTGTCCGCTTTAACGGCCATTTTATATTCGTCAAACACCGTTACTGATAGAACAACACACAACGCGTATATATGTACCTCCTTCTTACTAATCAAAATAAAATTCAAACTAAACATCAACGTGATAGTGGTAGTAATAAAATTCGTATCTAAGATCGATTAACCTCGCTTTGTTTGCAATTAAAAACGGATAATTACCGTGCCAATGCATTAATATGATAAATCAAGAAGAAAAAAAAAAGTAGAAAAAATGAGATGACAATATTCTTCTATTTGATTGGAGTTATTGTCGAACAATGAAACTTAATTCTTTATTAACGATACTAACTTATTGTTAAATCCCAAGGATATTACAATTTCGAGATAGGATCGGCAACAGTGCTGCAAGGTTGTTCATCGTGTCCCTATTACCCTACCCTCTCCTCCTTCTACTCCTCCACCTGTGGCCTTATTTTCGTCTTACAATTATTATGCCCCGTCATTGGATTGAAGGTACAACCCTTTTTTATTCAACAACTCGAATTTGATTCCTAATATATTCAATTACTTATATTTTGTATAGTCTTTACAATATTAAAGTTTATTTTAATATCGTAGAAAAGGTGTTAAAATAAATTAAAATAAGACTAAAAATTCATTATAAAAGATACCATTGATCAAGTTTATCTTTCCATAATCTCGAAACTAAAGAATCTTTGAAGATACAAAGTTTGAAGTAAAGACACGTTCGGGATATCAGATTCGTATCGTAGTTCGTACTTCCATGGATGCAAATTTCAGATCGTAAAATTAATCAAACTATTTCAAGATAAAGCGTTTAATATACCCGAACATAACCGATCGAAAATCTAGATAACGTAGTCGATATTTAAATTATGTATCCCAATAGTGATGACGATGATGATGATGATGATGGTGATCAACCAGTATCGTGTGTTGACGTAAATTGAAAAACGTAGGTCTCCTTATACATATCCACGGTAGTACCGATTAAGTTTATGGCGTTTTTATGATCACTAAAAAAGAGATTATGATACGACCAAAATAACTTAGGAGATCTTAATAAACCTGCTCTTTCATGATAGCTCGATTATCGATTGGACCACTTGGACTAAAAGATAAGTGCATGGGTCATATATTTTGAGTTCGAAGCCACATATCGGTTACCAATGATTCAAAATAATCATTAACATAAAATAGCAAGAAAAAAAAAGATACTTCTTACGATAACGTGCCAAGTTCTAATTTCCATCTCCTCACCCCTCCCCCCCATTCCTAAGTATGAACAAAATACTGTTGCCAATTTTATACGATGATGATCATTCCAAATGAATCGATTTAAAATAAATTTGTTCCATTTCATCAGAATGAAAAATTGTATGACCTTTACATTGAAGATAATCTTAAATAACCAAACAAACAAACAAACGATAAATGATCTCACATCTAAGAACGACTGTTAGTTAAGAAACCCGATACTACGATCGTCTAGGAAGATTTTTATCATAGTGTTGTTACGTCGACATCGTATCACGATTACCGATGTTATTATAAACATAATCGTCTGTAATAATTGTTCAACATTTAACCGGAGACTCTGTGTTATGTTCGCGGTCAATTAGTTTAATATTCGAGGAAGGAAAGGAACGAGTTACAAGGAGGTCCGATAGCACCCAGAGCTACGTAGATGAGATAGTGTAGGAGAAGAAGTAGAAGTAGAAGTAGAAGTAGAAGTAGAAGTAGAAGTAGAAGTAGAAATAGAAGTAGAAGTAGAAGTAGAAGAAGAAGAAGAAAGAGGTGAAACCTAGATGGAAGGAGAAAGAGAATTGCACTTTAGGGCATAACGGCATACAGCCAGGATCCACGGTCGCCATGTCACGGAGTTGCAGCACAGTTTGTGTTTGTGCACACAATTGCATTACACAAGAATGAGAGAGATAGATATAGTAGATAGATATAGTAGATAGAGATTAAGATAGAGAGGGAGAAAGGAGAAAGATATAAAGAAAGAAAGAAATAAAGAAATATATATATATATATATAAAGAGGACAAACAGCCTGCTGGCTCATGCATTTTCTTGGGCCAGTCACACACCGCCAATGCGGACCATCGGCATCAAGCAGCCCCCACGGCAGCCCCCGCGTAGTCCCATCGACACCGAGTAACTCTATGACTAACAAGTTTGCACTTTAGCGCATAACGGGGCATTCCGGCGTGTTCCATAGATCATGGTCCATGACCCACGGATTGCGTGGGCCGGGCACTATAACCATTCCTCGCCGATATACCGACGGTGTAGCTGCGGTACCACGAGCATTAAGTTTCCAGCTTCTTCGTTTGACTTCCTTCGTAAACTCTTCTATCTACCCGCAGATACACGAATAACACTTTCGTCAAATTTTATCTACAATTAATAGCTCATAATTCTATATGGAAATGATTAATACAAAGAATTATTACGATATTAAAATGTACTCGAATTTCTATTAGATCGATTTTTAAATAACTATAAAATATTTATACAAATCTCCTTTCCTCTCTTCTCCACTCCTCTTCCCCTCTACCCCTTGTATTTACTTCTACTACCTATTTCATCGACCATTTCTCAAAATAAGAAACTGAGAACATCAGGAGGAGGCAAACATCGAACATCAGGAAATCACCTTAGCACGCTAAGGTCGTCGTGTAGCTAGAATCTCAGGGTCAGAATGGCAACGCTACCGCACAGTACCCCACACCAAGAGACCCCACCGAGAATAGCAATGTTTTACGCTGATTCTATTCTATAATATATAGGTATGTGTTAAAATAATATAGAGTTTGGGAGTATATTTTCAATTGGAATTAAAAAATAATTTGTAAAGTATAATTGAGGGATTTAAGGGAATTATTTGCTATTTTAATAGCAATATTATCGTATGAAACAGCATTTTAATAACATCTCACATCGTATGAATATAAATAAAAAAGTACTATTAATAAGAGAGAAAAATAATAATAATTCAATTAACATTCATTACATGGTTTAAAAGTTCGTGTATATGTAAATCCCAACGTAAAACCAGCCAGCAAATCTTTCAAAACTAGAACTCGTTATCCAGGATCAGACGCGATTTGTACTTGGTAGTTTTATTTAGGATCCAGGACCGCCTACCGTTTCAAAAGGGGATGAACGATAGAGGAAAAAGAAAAAAAAGAAAAAAATATTAGCAAAGTGGACGACGACACCGTGTATATTTTTAGACCCAAAGAAGATTATTTTTCACGTCCGAAGAGATGTAGGGGAAACAAGATGAAGGAGAATTCCTTATGACGATGATATGCTGATGATGATCTCTTTCCAAAAGAATATTCTAAAATAAAATATTCTTTAAAATACAACTAAAGGTACAACCTGCCTCTTAGGATCAAGAAACGCCGAGAACGTGTGTAAGGATTTAAAAAAAAAAAAAAACAAATGTGGCTGTTATGAACGAGGACCGAAGAATACTTTTTTATTTTTTTTTTTAAATCATCCCATGCGCTATAAATAACAACGTTGATGAGATCCCTAGCCGAGATTTATAATCTTTTCAACGTTTGATTTCTCTATCATCATATTTATGTAATATGATTTATACAACACGATCGATTTAATAGAAGATGATCGTAAATCACAGCACGACTTTAAAAACTTTAAGTATAATAATTCACAATATTTTATCTAAATTATAAAATCTAAAAAACATATATGAGATGGTACTTATACCCTGATAAACGCTTCACAATCACATACTACACAACAACCACGTGTTTTTCACAAGTTACCCAACTATCCAAGTAAAATTGTAAAACGAGAAACACACGTCGTTGATTTTGCTTTAACGTTGTTATTAATATTATTACTTTTACTATAAATATCATTAATCGTAAAGCTTGTTAATCCTAGCTACTAACCGATACCGTGAGATAAGATCAAAACTCATTTAACAACGTTGCAATTAAGAATGTTAATTTGTTTACGTCTTTGAAAATAAATTGCCATTATAGAGCAACCGTATTAAATAATTTAATAGTGCGAACATTACGGTGGTTATATTTAATCAAGTTAGATAAATCATTGAACGTTATTAACAATAAGATTACAACGATGACTAAATTACTTCCTTCGTCTAATTAACTGTATGCAAATATATTAAATTGGAAGAAAAAATGTATCGGATTTTTGGATATGATTCAATGGAAAAAAATCTTAATAACTATTTATCATAAAATTAACATTAATGTTAAAAAGGATAAAATATACTGAAAAATCAAATTTTGATGGATAAGCTTGAAACGTAGTCGTAGCTACGAGGCAATGCAAGAACGAATGTACTTCGAGAAAGATGACTTGGGATTCGAGATCTTCAGTCTCGTATCTCGGACAAAGTTATGAATACCGACATGTAGAAGAGATGTGCATGATGTACAATTATTTGCTCATTATCATAACTTAATTCGCATTTACAATGTTGACGTACCTCTACTTACTAGTCCACAAAGAACGAAGAAAGCAAGTATGCCTGTGAAAGCAATAAATGTTCAACACTGCGATCTATGCTAGGATCAAAGTTAACGTTTAACGTGTTATATTATCAAAGTATAAAATGTCGGTAGGTACTCTGGCAGGATGATTTTGCGATGAAGTATAAAGAAAATGACCGAGATTGAAATATTTGCTAAGAGTAATTTTTTCAAGTAAATCCACATTTTTCAAAGGTAATTTTGTCTAATCATAAATCAATGAGTAATTACAATTAACATTGTGATCATTTTTCTTTTTATTATTTTAAACAAAAATATCATGAATAATTTGTCTAAAAGATTTCTTCTTTGCGTTTAAAAAATATTCCATGTCTAAGAAACCACTGCATCTCTTCTTCGTCAAAATTACCACACACACACACAGATAAAAAATATTCATAATGTTTAATTTTATCTCCTTTTTTTAATTAAACCTTTCCAACTATTTGAATCGACTCTAAACCATCGAAAGCAATTCAACGTTCTTTGATGAAAATGCGACAAAAGTTTAAAACAACGTTAACCTTTCGAAGTTGTTTTACTGACAATAAAGTAACATTATCGGTCGTGCATTGCCTTGTGATATTCGCAGTAAATCGTGTGTAAACGTTTAGCAGAAAATTGTCGAAACGTCCTTCGTTTATATTAGCAAAGAGACAAACTTCAATGGCACTCAATGCTTTTCCTTTATGACACGCAAAAAAGAATAACAGAAAATAGTCTCGTGTCGTTGCATCTCTCTGGAAATCAAGTTTCTCCAGGTATTCCGGTACTTCTGTTTTACGCTTAACATAAGATGTGATTGTTAATTAAGATCTCGGACGGGGTACTGAAATAACTTCTGTACATTTGCGACGAGGATAATTTCAAAGAAATATTGTATATTCTTAGTTGAGTTTACAGAAGGAACTTACTTAAAGGACCTGAACTGTCCTCATCTCGTTTCCAACAAAAAAAAAATAAAGAAACTTGTTTGCTATCGTAGAACGATAATTATGATCTATTAAAACAAAAAAAATAAAAAATATTACACCAAATAATCCAACAACAAGAAACAATAAATTAATCGATGGTTAAATTAATTTGACAATAATGAACTCTACCTATAAATATATATCTCGGTTTAAAGTTAGATGATAAAACGTACATTGTACATACAAGCCCTTTTAATGTTAACTATCAAAGAGTACGATGTAGTCCCATAATTGGTTGCATGTTAGTTTCTAAGCGACACATGTTAACGTTCACGATAAAATCGGAAAGCAATGTATCAGAAATTTGTTCATTCTTTCTATCACCTGCCAAGCTAATTATCACCATAGTCATTGACTACCGATGATCCAACATTCCTTGACATTTTACATAATTAATCAAAAAAAAAAGCTTCGTGTAACTATGTTCTCAAAACAACAAAAGTAAACAGTAATATAGAAAATGACAATCTAAGTATTACACTTAACGTAAGATAAAACTTTATCCATCATCTTGTAAAGGATCCTACGAAAAATAAAAATCAAAAAAAAAGAAGAATACTTCAACTAGATAAAAATAATACACATAGATCTGTACCCAACAACATTGGTATCAAATGTTAACAGGAAAGTTAGTAAACGATAGGTAAAATGGTTCAATGAAGAAGAGTCTATCAAGGTCTATCAAAAATGGTCAAAGAAATCCCAGGATAGTCTTTATAGGAAGATGCATAAGCACGGTCGTTCGTTGAGAAGACGGTCGGGTTCTGATCCGAAGCTGCGGTGGTATCCAAGGGTGTCCTTGAAGCGGGCGGGGTCGTCACACGAGGGCCGCAGGTAAACGACCATCAGAAAGCTATGTGTGTTACTACCAGCCGAGGTCTTACGCTCGTACCTTACACTCGTACTCTTTAACTTCCTGCGTTTGTATATGTAACGCACGCTCACTATGTCTGTCTTCTATAGTTCGCCTTATTCACTTTTCCGTTCTTCTTAGCATTTTATTTATCCCTTTTTTTCATTTTGTATTCTCTTTCTTCAGCCTACAATCCTTTTCACTTTTTTTTCTCAAATAACACGAATACAAAAATTCAACCAGTTATCCACGTATTCACAATTAATCAAATAAAGTTCAATCAATTTTTGTATTTTCCTCCTTCCTGAAGTATATACGGTATTTGTAATACAAGAAAATGTAACAAACCTTTGTCTATTTGTTTTTTGATTCTTAATAACTCAAATAGACGTTCGTAAAATATTAGGTTTCTTTTTTTGTGAACGATTTCTCTGATAAATGAAATTTTGTTTAAAAACGTTTTAAGCAAATAGATTCTTAATTACAATGAAATATAATCTCGGAATAAGTTAGATAAACGTAAGAAGTTGTAGAGTACTAAAGAGCAGCGTATAACTCAAGAGAATCGGAACGTAGCCCGACTGGTAATAAGCCAAATCTATTACGATAACAGCAGCAATAACAGCAGCAATAACAGCAACAGCAGCAGCAACAGCAGCAACAGCAACGAATGGACACGGCATGGCAAAAGTAGTCGAGGTGCGAGCGAAAAGCATGCGATCGAACGTCGAGAACCACCCGCTTATTCTTCCCACCTTTCCACTTACCACATACACACATATATGTTCTTTCTACTACTACTCTCTCTCTCTCTCTTTCTATCTTTCTATCTTTCTCAACCGCAAAGAAACCTGTAGGTAAGTCCATACGATGCACGTACAACGCGGTAACAACCGCCTAACCAATGGCACCAGTTCAGTAACAATTCCAATTATAGATCGTAAGTGTATTCTACGGGTCGCGGGAGCAAACCACCTCCTCCTCCTCCTCCTCCTTATACTCCACCTCCTCCTCCACCTCCTTATACTCCTCTCCTTCCTCTTTCTTCACTTCCTGATCGCAGAACCAATTATGTTGCGCGCGAGCGTGCGGAGGAGCCCTCCGAGTAAATTGAAAACTTCGTCTACGTTCCTCTGCTTGTTCGTTCCAGTTGCTGATCATACCTTGAGTAAGGTTACTAACGAGAAAGGAAACGCCGCCCAGGATGTTACGTTGAAGCTGACCAACCCTTATTCTCTTGCTAATAGAACCCTACGATTCGGTCAATCTCGCTAAGGAGCTCTTCATTTCTTGTTTATTCAACAACAAAATACACATATGTATATGTATCAAGGGTCATTTGATATAATTAATATATTGATCAAAATATAGAAATATTGTAGATACGTGAAATGTGTATCTTGAAATTACTGTTTAAACTAAGCAGAAATAATATATTCTCAAGAAATGAACAAGTGTCCGATAACTTATTGATGGTAAGTAATATTTATAAGCGATGTTTACCAGTTAGTATAAGGTAATCATTATTATATCTCAATAAATCACGGAATATTATCGATTGTTCCAAGAAATAACGAGAAAACGAGTAAGATTCTCAGGTTTAGTATACTTCGTATAAAATACGACAATACCTTTTAATTTACATGTTCACTACTACCACTATTACTACTACTATTACTATTATTACTATTACTACTTGGAGAATAAGCTAAGCACAATCTTATCTATACCCAATGGTATTCGCCTTAAATATAACTACCATCGAATAAAAGACTCTAGAGTGTTTCACTTTGTAAATAATACAAAACTTTACCCCATTGACGAGAATGACGTCGCTCTATCTGAGGTAAAAAAAAAAAGATATAGTCTTCGGGTACAAGGTTAGTCTACGCGATTATCCGACAACCTTGGCAAAAACGTTTTTGCCGGGATAATCGAGTCCTGGCGCCAGGAGATCATCAATTAACACTTTCTTGACGAGTCCGTCGTTATTAACAATTTTCAGACGGTTTAACTGCGCTCGTATATATATATAATATGTGTGTATGTGTGTAAGTACTTATATTCTTCGATTACCGATATAACGATGATTACCATTCTCGCTAGGACATATCCACGATATTCCTTTACCTCCAATACGAATTAATACGAACTGGTAGATTCGAAGCAATAGACCAAGGAATCAAAACGAGATGTTTGTCTGTACGCGTATTCAAACGGTTTCCAATTTCAAGCCGACAGAGAGCAAGAGAGAGAGAGGGACATCTTTATCAAAACGTCAAATGCATCTGAATGCTCGTCGATGAGATGACGGTTCAACCGATTGGTTGGTAATGTCGGCAAGGTAGCCACCGAACAAAGGATACCGAGTATAGCTTATTACGAACGTCACATCCAGTAAACACGAGGAACAATCAGAGAGAGAGAAATAGAGACAAAGACAAAGAAAAAGGGTAGGAGGGAAAGAGAGATGAAAGCAAGAAGCTGATTTTTCGATATTTTGTTATCCGATATGTCTCGAGTGAAAAAGAGGAATAGAGAAGAACTGACTATAAATTCTTTACGAGATGCAAATGTCGGGCACTCGGGCAAGCAAGCGTTCAACCGCACCATCGAACCGCCACCACCAAGGGAAAGGCTCACATGCCAGTCCTCATCTTTGGTTTACACGATAGCTACGACCCTTCAACCACAACTGAAACATGCTCCTTGAAAACAACTTGTCCAGTTACTACTCATTACTTGCTTTGTAAATATCATTAACTTAAAGAAATCTTTCTATTAATCTCTAAATTATCATCTTTGCTAATACGATGATTTAAACAAAATATATAATACGAAATGATGTTTGTCTGATAAAAATTTGAAAAATATTTAACACATGAGCTAATTCGAAATTGTAAAATGTAAAATATAATAAATTGACCAGTTATAAATTTAATAATTCTAGTAAAATGAGATCAATGCGATTCAATTATAAATGAAGTATGTAATTTAATGCAAAAAATATTCTTATGCACCGTGAGAGGTTTCCTGTGAGGGAACTCATTTTCAAGAGCAAGGTCGTATGTGTTACAAAATGAGGAGAAAGTAAATTCGAAAGGTCAAAGTCAATGTTCGATAGCTAAGAAATGAACATTTCTCACGAAATGAATTTCATTAGAAATTCAACGATAATTCTCTTTCAATATTTCGTTGATTGTATCCTATCAATTTTATTCTACCTAAAACACTAATTTATACTTCTTTAGCATTAACACATTAAACATACCATGACCGATCAAATGACCGGTTGTTAAATTTATGGCAAAATTTCTTACAAGTTATAGTACTATTTATTTAATCAAGAATTATTATTGCACAAATATGGTATATTCTTTATATGACTTTTTTGAAGATGGGTCATTTGATCCACTGTAGTAGAAAAAGATATACCATATTTAAAGAATTATTGCTATATTTAGTGTTAACTTCGTGATTTTTTTTCTTGATACCTAATTACTTAAAATAAATAATTATTTCGACGACGAGTTTACAAACCATTCCCAAAAAACTCCAAACCCTTTCTCCGATATATTACCCCAAACTCTAAACTAGTATGCATCTTATATTTTATACACATATTTAAAATGTTTATAAAAATTACCAAGTGCAATCTTTTGACATTTCTTCGAACAATAATAAAAGATTTTGTAGAACTTTCTAAGAATATTATCTTTCTCCCACCTAACTGTTAAATTTCAAAACAACCCATTTCATCTATTTGAGAAAATATCTTAAAATATATGCAAGAGGATATGCATCACTTATGCTGACATATATCATCTGTTAACTAGACGACCTGTTTCCTTTAAAACCACGTGCATTTCATCTTCGTACAAATGTGTTTATAAATCATTGAACATTTTTATCTGTTCAATTTTTTTATGAATACTTTCGTCCTCAACTATCCCATTACGTATTTTTAATAAAAACACAATACACACACATAATAAACGAAATATGATTTAAATGATACAGATGTTGGCACTTACCCTATTTTGGTGATCAACTTTCCGTGTACGTGAAGATAAGATGTAACAAAACGTTTATTCACCTGTTAACAGAATAAAAATTTCCACTGTTAATTATACTTTTCTTTTTAATTATAAAACTATAATAATAATTAACACCATGTTATTAAATTAGAAAATTATTGAAATATCGTGTAAACACAATTAGGTAAATGTAATAATTTAATAAATTTGATTATAATCACCTCAACACTCGTCAATTGTGCCAATTCTTCTAAATCGCTTTGTGCCAATCTTGGATCAGTTGTACTAGCTGCAGTGGTTGTACGCCTAACTCTTCTACCACCTGGATGAAACCAGATTTCTCGTCGTAATCCTCCTCCAACGTTATTTGCTCCTTCTTTTTCTTTCATCCTGGCTCTTTCTTTCCATTCTCTTTCTTCCTTGCGTTTACGTTCCGTAGATTCGTACTGTTAAAATTGTGTGCATGTGTCATAAATACGTTAATTTTATATCGTTAACTAATTTAAATGATAAATAATGCTATGCATTTTGTAATTGAGAGAGAAAAAGAGAGATATAATCAATGAGAATTAATACAAAATATGATTGTTCTTTTTCTTAATAAAAATTCAAATTCTTATACAATATCATAATCTCTCAACTACATACTTTTAAAAGATACAAATATTTCCATATTTCCTAATTGAAACTCAAGTTGTTTTATTAAATATTATTTGTATCTTTTAATTAAATAATAGCTTCCTACAGCTAGAAGAAGGATGCATGCCAATATGTTTTTCTTTTCATACTGCAGCAGCAACTAAAAATAGATATATGAACTGTTTTGTGAAAAAAAGATGAAGAAAGTGCATTAGACCATTGCACCTCGAATCTACTAAAAGTTCGATTACTCCAGATACTTTTGCGAATATACTTTATATAACTGAATCATTTATTTCTGAATAAATTATTATTCTACAAATGAAAGTTATATCTGTGGTGCATAGAAATATTCGCATAAAAAACTGAAAAGTGCACAAGAACAGAAATTATAGAATGAAAATATCTACTGAAGCTCTGGCCGTGGTAATGTATGATATCTAAAGGACTCACACCAAGTATCGAAATTTACTTACATAGTGTAGATACTGGGAGCAAAACAAAATTAAAATGTTGACGTTAGTATCATAAGAAAAAAATTTTTAATATGTTTTAAATATCATCTGACCATACCTTTTTTCTATTTTCATCAAAGAGTGCTAGCAAACTTTCCCTAGCTGAATGAAAAGGATTTGATGCCATAAGAGATCGCATATAATAATATACTGCATCCAATTTTCGTTTCTAGAAAATAATATCAAATTAGATACACACGACCAAATCTATATTTCTTTTTCTACGATATGATACAATTCTATACATACGGCATAATGTGCTAATAAAGCAAGTTGGTTATAAGGTCTTCCATTCTTTGGATTTATTTGTTGTGCTTTAGAATACCACCTTTAAATAAATTAATTGAAAATAAAATTAAATATATTCCACTTGTATATAATAAGTATTAGATAATATTGATATACATACTGTCTTGATTTCCCATAATTTGTAGTTTCGTTTGCTTGTTCTCTGTACCTTGCTAAGTCACCCAGAAATAGAAATATTTTTTGTGCGCTCACTAAGGCTAAACCTAAGATTCCAAGACCTTTAGGTAACGTGGACGATGCGAGAAATGTTTGTACCTTGAAGTCATAGGTATTTTCGAGTACTGTAATTAAATTTTCCAAATATATAGTACCCTCATCAATTATACTCAGCATCGTCTTTTTGTAATATTCTTTGCTTTCTGAATTTTCCTTAGACATTCCTTTCCTCAACATTTCAATCATATTATAAAACAATATTTTCCAAAAATGTTGTTCAGCATTTTCGGCTTGACAGAATTTGATATCAGTCTTAAGCAATGTTAATAAACTATCCTGAAGAAAGCATCTAATATAGGACACCCTTTCCCAATTTGTTGTGAAACCGCCAGAACTTAGCATCCACTGTAATTCTAAGTCAGCTCTGCCTATATCCAATAGAAGGCAAGGATTTTTTGCAGATCGGAAACTGTTAATAACATCAAAATATTATCATAAAAATATTAAAAACTATATTAAAGTAAAAATATATTCATTAGCGTTTATTCCAATAACTTACCTATCTGAATATGGATCATACCAAGAAGGTTTCATATTGCCAAATTGATCTATCATATATGGTGAAGATATTCCATCTAATGGTGCTGCATGAAAATTATTATAAGGCGCTATACCCGTATGAGATTGAAAAACGGGAATACTTGTAGTTTGAGATATTTGATTCTCTCTGGAAGTAATTATAATGAATTTAGAATAACAGTCATTAAACCATATAAAGATGAAATTATAACGTGATTACCTCTGTGAAACAACTCTACTACCAGGAGAAGTAACAACTATAGGCTTATTAGGATTATTCGGATCGAACAATGTTCGTTGTTGTTGAGACCCTTGTTGTCGAGAAACAGTATGGTTAGGTGGTGATTGATTGGTTTCTGGTAAAACTAAAACCCCTGGTGGTTGGGTATTAGTATATCCTGTAGGAGAAGCTTGTCGTATTGTTAAATTTGAATTCGTATTTGATAATGGAGTAGTAGGGATAGGATGAGGAGATACTTTAGGAGTTTGTTTCCCCTCATCTGAATCACATGTTGACATTTTCCGTCCAGTTCTCCAATTTTCATCTAAATGTCGATCCGCTGGTCTAGAATTAGATTTTTAAAATGTTGCATATATTAATTATATATTTCCATGTAAAATAATTAACTTGTGTATTCTCTTGCATGTTGTATGTAAAGGGAACATTATAAAATAATTATCATTTACCTTGGTCTATGTAATTCTTCGTAATGTCGACTGCTACTACGATAATTTCTGTCTTTACTAGATTCACGACTACCAGGAATTATATTGCGATGCTTTCTATGATCATATCTTTTATAATTATGGCTATTTTTTTGATTATTGTTAAAATTGTCATTCTCTCTATTCTGTTCATTATTTTGACAATCACGACTATTCGCTAGTGTTTTGTCTGAACTATTGTTGCTTAAAAGAAAAAAATGTAAAATATAGCAAAAAAGAGGTCATTTACTAATACATAAAGAATCAAATATTAAATCTACATTAATATCTAATTACCAATCAGCTGTAGATTTCTTATCATGCTTTCTTCTTCCTCGTTTATTGCCCTCTCTTTTTGATTGAGATCCAGATAAACTTACACTTTCGCGTAAACTTTGCATAGATGAACTACGGCTCAAATGTTGTGCTTCTAACTTTTCATTTAATTCAACCTCCTCACTCCAATCCTAACAAATTAGAAATTGAAATAATTTCTATATAATATTAATTATTTAAACTAGATTACTTGTTCAGCTAGATACTCACAAGAGTGTGTTCTGATGACCTATCCGGTGGCGGACTAAATGATTCACTTTTTGATGGACTTAACACTTGCTGACTACGATGTTTTTCCATGGATTTACGTTCATTTGAATTGTTTACTCTTTGTCTTAATAAATAAAAAGATTTATATTTAAGATGTGTGAAAAAATAAATTTACTTATTTCAATTGATTTAACTTTAATCTTACGTATTATAAGTACGATGCTGCGAAGGAGTTGGAGATGATGCACTGTGACGTTCTTCGGATGAAATCTGACTTCTATTTAAACTAGATAATGTAGACATTGATGGTGTCAACATTACACTATCAGCACGACTTAAACTTTCCATACTTGTGTACATAGTGCTATTACTACTACGTCGATCATAAGACCTATTAATTATTATTATTCATACATATATATATTGTTTTACACCAAAAAGAAATGTAACACAAAATTAGATTAACATATTATCTCTCCTCCCCTAGCATTTCATAAATAATAATTTACCGATTCGTATATTCCTGACTGGGAGTATGAGATCTGGAACTTGGAGCAGAAGATTGATCCGGAGTAACAGGTCTAAACGTATTAGTTGGACCTTCCATTTCTTCCGGTCTAAGTCTACCTCTGCCCCTACTTCGTACAGGTACAGTATTAGACCAATTTGGTTGGGGAGGTATTGGACCAGATATTGGCAAGTTTTGCATAGTTTGAGAATGTTGAATTTCAGGTGGATAATAAACTGGTGATCCCTATTATGATATTTCATTGCATTGTTATTAAGTAATATTAATAATTAAAAATAATTATCTAGAATTGAAAATATTAAATTTATTTGAAACATTACAGTAGTGCCATTCCAAGATTCTTCAACTGTAGAACCAAGAGAAGTGGTAGGCAGTGCTAAACCGTTGTCAAGACAATACTTCTTTTGGAAACGTGGTGGTAAACACTCTAACTTGTTAGCAACACTTTTTTTGCCGGATGGTGGTTTACCCTGAAATTTGTCAGGATATCCAGCAGGTTCTACACTACGTGTATCTCGAGTACGAGAAAAATCACTTGGGTTGTTTGGTGTTACATAAAGTGGTTCTGAACCCTAATCATAACAAATATATAGATTTAAACTTAATCAAATCTAATACGGTGTATATAATTTTAAATAGCTAGAATAAAACAAGTGAACAAATTATACATTTCCTAACCTGTCTAACTTCTCGAGGATTATCTCTTCTGTTATTAAAATTTGTATTAGAAAATAGAGACTCTGATCTCCAACTCTCTTCATTCTCATTGGTATAATTTCTGCGGTTACCCAAAAATCGTTTATTACGTTCATTTCTTCCACTACAACCATCTGAACGATTATGATGTCTAGGAATTTTAAAACCACCACTGGGATGAGAATCATGATCATCACGATCATTACGATCACCACGATCATCACGATCATTACGATCACCATGATCACCATGATCACCATGATTACCATGATCACCATGATCATCACGATCATCACGATCTTCACGATCTTCACTTTCTTCTCTTTCATGATCACGGTCAAACCTAATAAACCCGATAAAAGTTTAACATAAAATAAAACACATACAATGTCGCTTTTTTAAAGTGATCAAAATATCTCACACTAAGTATTATACCTAAATTTATATTATGTCTGATTCATGTTCTGTTTTATATGTATAAATTATAAATGTTAGTATATATAGATACCAAAAGTCAACACAGTACTTTTCTACATGATAATAAATTTAATTAATTAAATTTGTCCTAAACAAGTGTTAACTTTATACTGACAATAATAAAGATTACCTGTTTGGTACATCCTGTTCTGCCATTGCTTCCTTCACTTTCTTAGGTACGTACAATTGCTGTTCTGGCTTCCTACTTTTCCTTCTCGGATCTCCACCATAGTTACTTTTAAAAGTTTCCTGTACATGATCACTGTTATCATTTTTAAGATTAATGTGCATATCATTCAATTTCTCATTTAGATTTTCTCCATGAAGAGGCGGTAGACTGTAACGCATCTGAATGCATTTATTGGAATTATGTTGCTTTAAACGATGTTGGACGGATGTTGACTTTCCTTTTATTTGTGAATTATTTTCATGATCAATATCATCAGCAAATTTCTCTGATTTTCTAAGAGGACCGCTCCCTGGTGTGTACAAAGGTTGCGGTGCTCTATTACATCCACCACGCATTCCTACTGATTTTTCTTTTTCCAATTTGAAGTTTTGTATATTATCTGTAAATATACAGAGTACATTATCAAGAAAGATTTGCTATAATATTTATTAATAATTATAATCCTATTTGTAAGCAAACAATTCTTAATTGTACTATGCAATTATCAAAGTATTATTTCTTATAATTTAATATCGTATATATCTATAATAATTCAATATTCTATTAGATATATATATAATAAATAGCAAAACTATTAACCTCTGACACTGCTTATAAATTTACTTAGAAAGATTATTGTAATCAAATATATTAACAGTCAGTATAAACATTCCATTTATTATAGAAGATAAGTTAAATTCTTTGTTATTAAACTGTCACTTCTAAAAATCATAGATCATTTGTAATAAATTTAACTACACATTTGTATGCAAGTTTTAAGATTAAAGGAAAACAAGCTATTGAAAAACGACATGGAAAACGTATTATGGCCTGTTTACATTCTTGGCAGTAATTAAATATTAAAGTGTGAATATTGAAAAATTGTTACATCATTCACGTTAACTTGAAATCACTTAAACAGCATTAGAGTATGTTTCATAATTAATTAAGAACATTAACGCGTTGTATTCTATCTGAAACAAATGTCTGTAAACTACTAGATATAACAATGCTTTCTATACTTTTAGGTTAGCTTGTTTGGTTGAGGTTAGCTTTATGGGTTTATCCAAAGGAAATTGCTGGAGACTTGCAGGCTCTATAAACTATTTATTTATGAATTAAGCTCACTAAATCACCATATAATTTTGACACAATCCCGTGTAAATGTTATTTCTCTTAAAGTACCTTGTGAAAATCTACCCCAATTTTTGCGTCCTTTGTCGCGGTTCGCCATATTGAAGTACAATCGCATCTAAATTTTTATATCAATGACCGCCAGGTGAAATTATAACCATTGCTGAATAAGTATAAGATATAGACGCTTTATTAAATACCAACTAATAAAACTATTTTATCTATAGTTATTAATATGAAAAGAACAAACAACATATATATAATATATTTCTTATTTACTTTTATATAATATATATTAAAAATTGTAAAATAATACAAATAAAAAAACAACATTCAAATTACATATACGATCGATTAAAGTGATTTTATTATTCTGAATCAAATTATAATGTATTTGTCAAACAAATTGAAATACGTTTCAAAATCGAAATCATTTTCATAAAAAGCTTTTAATGTATTAGTGATAATATTGAAAAAGCCACGTTAAAATATTTTCTTAAGAATTTTCATCGAATTTAAATTACCTACGAATCGCGCACTTTATTTTATGCGACAGAAGCGACATATAGGAATTTAAAAAGAAGTTAAGTCTACTATCTTTCACGCGAAACACGCGTGTAAACAAAAATTTGAATTCAAAATTATTTAAAAACAATCGTCTTTATAGGTCCATAAAAAATTGAATAAATTCTAAAACAATTTTCTTTTGATTTATTTTTCAAAAAGAAATCAGTAACTAGCCGAGATGTAATTGATTATGCATCAATGTAAAATAAATCCGACACTTGATCATATTTTAAAATCCTTTCAGTTCTATGGATGCAACGAAAGTTATTCGTGTGAATTATGCACGCGTAAATACAGTATTCGGTTTAAAAAATTCTACAACGTTACGAATACCTATTAGATTTTTGATCGAAAATAATTAATATATATTTTTAATACTAAACCTACTACGTGCGGTCAAATGTTAAAAAAGATTTCAAATTTTGGTCAACTTACATTTAATGAACTTTGTCCTTGTATCCAATACTGCATATCCATATCCATAACTGCAAGTATCCATATATGCACTATACTCTCTCACATATACACTTCACTTGTATAAGAAAGAATACACGCACACGCGACGCGAAATAAATGACATATTCTTATTATTATTGTTTCACCTTCCGACGCTCGAAGAAGACTAACGATTATTATGAAAAGTAGTTACGAATATAATCGAAAGGTACCGAACATACACGAAGGTCAATTACAAATCTAACGACGAAATGACAATGTTCGATTGTCGACACCGGCCGAAGAGTGACGGAGAGAGACGAACATAAACAAAAGATTAAACGTTCAACTAATCCGGTAATTAAGGAATGTTTTTCTTTGTGTATTTCATATTTAACGAATTTCTTGGAATTTACGGAGAAATTTAAACAGTACCGATCTTGATCTCGTTTAACTCGGATCTATCTTTCTCTCAATACATTCAGTACGTATGGGATTATTATTTTATTTTTGTACAACTGAACTACTTTTGTATCGCTGACCTATTTTTCTTAACAGTGACCTACTTTTGAACAGCTGTTATCCATTTCTAATAATTGATTTTTATTTCAATTTCTTTATATTTAGATAATTAATAAATATATGTATTAACAAGTATATGCATATTACTTGCATAGGAAGAATACACGCACACGCGACGCGAAATAAATGACATATTCTTATTATTATTGTTTCACCTTCCGACGCTCGAAGAAGACTAACGATTATTACGAAAAGTAGTTACGAATATAATCGACAATTACCGAACATACACGAAGGTCAATTACAAATCTAACAAATCACCGGCCGAGAAACGACGGGGAGTACTGAACGTAAACAAAACATTGAACGCTTGACTAAGCCGGTAATAAAGGAATGTTTTTCTTTGTGTATTTCATATTTAACGAATTTCCTAGAATTAACCGAGAGATTTAAACAGTACCGATGTTAAGCTCGTTTGATTCAGACGTACACCTATCTTTCTTTCAATAAATTCAGTACGTATAGAATTATTATTATGTTTTTGTACAGCTGACTTACTTTTTTATCGGTGACCTACTTTTCTTAACATTGACCTACTTTTGAACAGCTGTTTTCAATTTCTAATGATAGATTTTTATTAATTTTTTAATATTCAGATAATTAATAAATAAATGTATTAATAATTAAATGTATTGATACACCTTTAATTAAATAATGTTTAAACAAATATGCTATTATTTAAATAATTCTTTTTACGTATGTAGTGTTCCTAACCTAATTTTATCTTGTCAACTACTGTTCCTACTTTCTTCCATTATTGTCCAATACTTTTCTCTTGATATGTTAATGTTCTTCACGAATAATTGAATGATACACGATCCACGAGTTCTGTTTAACTGTACTAGATTTATCGTATTATTATTATCTTTATTAGATACACATAAGTAAAATTCATTTTTGAGTTTTGGTTTTGTAGTTATATAGGAGACTGGTTTCGAATTTCTTGGAATAAGAAGCATCTTATATTTATACATTAAATTTGTTATTAATTAATTGTATTTTATATATTATTATTAATGCTTTATTATTAAAAGAATACTTTCAATTTCAAATAATAATAAATAGAATACATCAACATAAAAAGTTCATAAGATTTGTATTATCAAACTCTATTTATATGAACTATTATTTATACTTTTTAATAGAATACATTAATATATGTTAAAGATTAAATTTGTCAGCAGTTTTACCTTATTGAAAAAACTAGTTCTTGTACAATCTCTAAAGTCAAGCAACAATGAGCATGATTATTACTTGGATATATTAACGTTACTAAAATCTTATATATCATAATTCCTATGATACGTATAGTTTCTTGAGATCAGTTTTGTTATCATTTATGTTAAATTGTATTTCTCCGACAATAATATGTTCTTTAACGATAAAATTTATATCATTTTGAAAGTACAATAAACCAAGAATATAGAATTTTTAATTTTCTAAAGAAATTTAAAACTTAAAAGATTGCATTATGATCAAATATTAATTCTTTAAAAATGACAATTGAAAAGATACAAGTACTCGAATAATTCATTGTACGTATAATTTAGAGAACTATGTTAATTATTTGCTATTTTATAATAGCTAAAAAACAATAAATTAGTAATAATCGTGTTAAAGGTACAAAAGAATTTGGAATCTTCTGATTTTATATACAGTGCTTCGGCACATTTATTTAATAGATTACTATTTTATCTTAATAGATTACTATTTCTGTTAAATATGTCAATGACTATTCTTAGGAAAGTAATTTTAACATAGCCTTCCAATCCCTCTCTTCTGGATGTGCATGTGCAAAGTACTCAAAATTATCCGGCTCAATGAATTCATCTTCTGGTACTGTCTTATATACTGGTTCTCCAAAGAATGTACCAACTTTCCATCCAGGATAAAATCTCATTAACCTCTTTTCTTCTTCCATATTACGCTTAACTTGTTTCAAGAATCTGAAAAAAATGTCAGTTTTGATAAATGTTATTTGAATTAATAACAAATTGTTCAATATACGAGCTGCTTATTTACCTAAGATCAACTCAAAAACAAAAAATAAAGAAAATTGATAAATTTATATACACTGTTAATATCATTTATCATTTAACAATCTTGATAATTTTGGTCATTTATTAGAATTGAGTCTAATTATTAAGGAAATTTATTTGTAATAAAAAAAATAGTTAAATGTATCTGTCAAATGCTTCGTTACTATAATTTTTCAAAATTCTTAAAGCATAGTTAATCAGTCTAATCTATGAACAGCTCGTATCGTACAATGAGATTGTTAAACTTATGTGATGTGTGGAAATTTACTAAAACAAAACATTTTATTTTTCAATGCATAGATTTAAAGTGCGTTAACTTACGCTCTATCTCTTTCAGCTATTAGAATGGGATGAATTGCAAATTGAGCACTTTTCATTTCTACCTCTTCTCTCTTTATTCTTTTCCATTCTACAAAATACCAATAATGACCAACAATGGTACAAGCTAAAGATAAAGCTATGGCACCACGTCCTAAAAAATATTTAATTATAGTTATTCTCTAATATTGGAAATACAAGGATGTACTTGTGAAGAAGACCAAGAATTACCTCCAAGTACAGTACGCAAAGGGACACGTTCTGTTTGAATAGGACGATATCCTTCTTTAGGAGGTAAATCTTGAGTATAACCTCTTGCAGTTGTGGCCATATTTTTCTTTAATCATCAAATGTTTAATCAAGAATTCATTAAAATTATACTATACGTAACAGCATAGATCTTACGTTTCTTCTTACTTATAAGGTTACTAAATTTAGTGACAAAATAAACACTATATCTCGATCTAGTAACTATATGCAATTTACCAAATATTGTTTTAGTAATAAAAATTTAATAACATCAATAAATTTGTTTTATACTTTTAAAGTAATTTTATATAAGAGATAAATGACAATTATTATGAATATTATTTATCATAGCGTACAAACTTATAAAAATCTAATTTAAAATAGGGAAAAGTAAAGTCTCTAGGATCTTTGCATATGGCGCGATTTTCAAATTGAAGTATCGAATTGACGTAAATATCGTATTGAATGTTCTTCGTGATACTACTACAGAAAAGATAATAATAATAATAATAATACTAAATAACATGCTAATAAACAAATACTTTTCTCACAATTAATACATTTTATTTTCATTATCTTCTTCGTTAATAATCTTTATATACAATATATAACTATATATTAAATAGTCTTACAGATTGGATTTTGTGTCATAAAATATTTCTTTTATAAATATTATATGTAAAAATAGAAATAAAATATGAAATTTTATATCAAATATTACTTTCATCGTTCATACATGGTTCGATATTCTTTTCCTATATATATATTAATAATATAATATAATGCATATAATAAAAAGAATAAAACGATACAGAGAAATATAAAAAGATATACAAAACATAACATAGAAATGTATTTCCTTAGCAGTCACGCATATACGCTCAGGTATATCCGATCGAGAGTGATAAATCGGTATGGGTGGGGGTTGGGGGAAAATTAGAAAAGTGGGGATTGGGTAGAATTATTGGTGGGGGTATAGCGGTTCTGTCGTTGATTACGTCGTAGTCTTAAAGTGGTGAGGCCACCGTGAGGGCCGTGTTTAGAAACAACAGGTGTTTTGTTCGTTTGACTTTCGAAACTTTACCGGTTATCCTCCTTTATTACTTATTTCTTCCTTCTCTATCCTTCATCGATTCTTTCTCAAAAAGTTTGTTCTTTGTTAAAGAAACATTCTTTTATTTTTTTTAAAAACCCAACAGAGATTAAGGAAAGTGCGTTCTAAGTCGGAATAATTTAAAACAGTGTACGAAAATAAAACACGCGATAAGCGACGTAATATGATGTCGGAGACCGTAGTGACAATGGACAATTCCAGCAACAACGCAGCTAACAATCCACGACAGGTGCCCACTGTAAAAACGGAACCAGGTCAACCTAGTCCTCTTGCTGGCATAAGGCTCAATTTGTCTTATTTCAGGACCATACCTGGCATCATAAAACTCGTGCAATTGGTGAGAATGAGTTTACCTTTTTTTACAATCTCATTTTGTTTTCCTTTTCTTTTTTTAGATATGAATTACCTGTTTGTTTCGTAATATATTAGTTTTAGTAAAAATACATCCATTATTTTAAGCTTGAAATAAACGTAAAAATAATGAATTACCTTTTACTACACAATTAATATATCTCATTTAATGTTCTTTCATTTTCTTGCAATTAGCTTGTAATATAGAAACTAGAATATTTCTTTTACGAATATATACATGAAATAATAATATATACGGTTTTTAAATAAATATTAATTTGATTTTAACGAATTATACGTGGAAGCGAAATTTAATTTAATTTTATTTAAAAAATTGTCATTAATTTCACTTTTTATTTAACATAAGTAACGTCGTATTTGTTAGATCGGTTTAAGAACAGACATATTTAAAGTTTGTCATGTCAACATGATTGTTTTACCTTGGAACTCGGCCAAACCATCAACTGAGCTAGACAAAAAAAGATAAGAAATTCTTATTCCCGGGGATATTTTCGAATAAATTGTTTCTTTATTACCCAATATACGCATGCGCATATTCGTTACGCGGGTTATCTTGAATAAAATTCAACATTAGTTTTCTTAAAAAAAGATCTCACGTAAAGAAGGTGGCTAATATTACGTAACTTGATGCGCACACGCGTCATCAGTTAGTTCTAAAGAATATTACGTATCTCATGCTCCGTATGCATTTTATACATTTCCAGAAATAAAGGATACCGTATACCAATGTAATCTTCGTAAGGTTAAAACACATGGGAATTCAGAATTATTTATTACATATTATTCTTAATTTATCATTATTTTTTGAAAATAATAATAATTCTTTCGAAAATTAGAAAAAAGATTATTATTGTTTATTAAAAACACTACGCATGTAATTGAATTTTGTATTTGTAGATATTTCGATGAACATAATTCTCCTTGAAATAAAAATGCGTATTCACCTTTTGGTAACTGTCAATTAATGGCGGTCATAGTAATGGTTGAATAGATTCCGAGTACCGTTGCATGCAAATTATCTTGTCTCTCGTGGTTTATAGAAGAAATTTTCTCAATGTGCATACAACCATTACAATGTGGGGGCTAAATTATGACAATTTATTTACGATAAGGGGATGACACATTGATTTTTTATATCGTCATCGTTTATACGGGATAATATCGTAATTCGTGTTGATATTTTATTTATTAGAATTAAATTAAGAAGAAATTTTATATTTCTTGGATTAAATTTATCGTCTGATTTTGAAATTGTGATCTAAAAGATAAGATAATAGATTATTTTTCTTTTATTTGAGATTAATATTAATAAGATTCAGTTCCTTATCAGAGAATATTTTAAATATTCAAAGTACTTTATAAAAGAAGTTAAATGTCTATGTAACATGTTGTAATATTTAGGTTTATAAAATAATTTTTAAATAGACGTTAAAACCATCGATATGATATTCTCCAAGAAGGAGAGCATGTTGAAGTGAGTTTTATGGGTGGAAGAGATTCGAGCGGTTTTCCACACCGTGACGTTGAACCTGCAACAGCATAACCGTGTAACGGTAATCTTCTTACAGAACGGTTAACAAAATGTTGTCTAACTACGATGAGAGGGGAAAGAAAGACTTCTGTTTACGAAATTTTTCATTAATTAATACACTCGAAACTTTTTTGATATCTCATTTATTTATTTCTGTCATAGAAAATATTATTTGGTTGGTGGGAAAAATATTGTCGAATTTACTCATATTGAATTGTGAGCAAAAATGTGACTTTTTTTTTCCCACCTACTCAATTTTTTCTTTTTCCAGTTTTCGACACCGTTAAATAATCAAACAATTCGATAAACATTAAACTATATAAGAGAAAATATTGTTTTATTATTCATTCACGTAATTTATCAGAATTTGGTATGAGAGTTTATTTTTCTTACAATTAGAGTTTTTCGACGATTATCAAAAAACGTAAGACTTTAATCTTTTCCAAGAGTTACTACACGTGTCACTCAAACGATAAACTTTTTTATTATTTAACGTTGACATTATCAGAATATAATTATCGATTCGAATGAAAAGGTCGTCGTGGGTGTACGAGTCACGGAGGTTACCCTATTTACACTACTTTTTAATAAATAAGACCTTCTAGATAACATAAAATATCAAATAAATTCTCAATAATTCTTTATACAATCTTTAATTTATTTATTAAAGTGTAAATATATTTATTGTATAGTAAACTTTTTGGAGAAATGCAAGTAGCCAAATTTATGCGAATAAAATGTCTTTACGTGTATATTTAAAGTAACATGTTAATAAGATCATATTTTCTTTCTCTTTTGTAATAGTACTCATAATAGAGATAATAAATGTTAATTGGCCGAGTTCCAAGTCCTACCATTTGTTTACCGTTGTTAATGCTAAGTTTGAATTTCATTGAACATCAGTTTTATGTTGGTATGATGCGATAAACATTTTTAGATTCAAATTTAGCAAGAAAATTGGTCAAAGATAAGACGAAATAATGATTTTACTTAACTCTAGAAACATAGTAAAAGAATATTATCTTGTAAAATGATGCTGCTGGATAATTTATGACTTCTCGTACCCTTTTACGAATAATCACTACGTGTTCTCTTATCTATGATTACAAATAAAGAAATCTATGTTCTATTGGAAACAATTTATCATACATAGAACGTAACAGAATAATTCACAAACAGGGAAGTAAAAAAAAGTTGGTAATTTATTTAATTGCTTATTCGTTGTATGTAAGAAATGAATAAAAATGATCAGAATAATTATTACGATGCACTTTGAACAAGATACAGAAAGAGAGAGAGAGAGAAATGGAGATGAATAGACAAAACAATTCGGTTTTTTTTCTTTCTCCAGGGACATCAAGACGTTTCTTTTTCTGTGGTTGTACGTGTGTTTCGTCTTGAATTATGTTTAGAGATTTTTTTCGTCATCGATTCTACATTAACTAGAATCAAATAGGAATACTCATGCGATATTTAATACACAACTTGTCAGCATTTTTTTTATTTCTTTTTTCTAATCATATTATGTTAGATTCATACTCAATGATTATCTTAAAAATTTGTCATCGTGTGTTTCAAACAATGAGTTTAATAATTTCCTATCGAATTGTCATTTCAACTCACTTTCTTATTTTTCTTAATTTCTACTTTTCTTTTCCCTCCCCATAGAAATTATATACGCAAATAACGATGACGATGATTTCGATCTTGTTGATTATAATTGATCTCTTGAATGTTAGAAAAAATCTATTTTATACCATTTATATTAATAATGTTAATTGGTAGGAATAATCTTAGTTACAAGTATGACATCATACGTCAAAACAATTTAATATTCCTTCTAAGGCTATAGGAAAAGAAAAAAAAAAGCTACGTGTGCATGCATATATCTATGCATGACCTGACGTGAGCAACAGTTCGATCGTATTACATGTCGAGTAGAATAGAAATAAAGAATTGTTGCTTCTGTTAGGTGTTTTTATTTTTCACGGTCTTTTTCATTAAATTTTATCGTTCTAATTTTTAGTTTCTGTTTGAAACCAAACAAAACTAAACAAAACAAAATAAAATACAAATAATTATTTAAAAAGTTTCGTATTTCGTTAACGTATACATAATTATGTATATATAAACCTTATAAGAACTGAGATCTTGATTTAAACATTACTTTTATTTCTTTATTTAGTTTTCCTTATCTTTAATAATTATTAACGAGTATCAAACACGCTTCGTATTAAAACGGTATTATAACGCGACAATAGCTTTTTCTTTTTTTTTTTTACTTTTAGCATAATGACTATATGGTTCTCATTTTTTTTTTTGCAAAGAAATTATCGCGAAGATCACGTTAGACACGCGAATATATATACATGTATATATATATGTGTGTGTGTGTATTCGTAATAATGAAATGACTAAGAAATAGAACGTGGGATGTAGGAAACGTTTTTAAGAATACCAATCTGAAATGTCGACTTTTTATCTTTCTGTATTCTTACGAATGTATCGAATATTTCTTTTTTGATGAAACAAAAGTTTTAAAAATTCAAATCGTATATTAAATTCCACTTAACGTTAGGGACGATCGTTTAAAATGAATAATTAGTTAAACTTTCTCTTATCATCGATATTTTGTAAATGAACATAGAACTATTACAACTAGAAAATCACGAAATATCATGGCAAATATCGATTAAGATAAATAATAAAGATTTGGAGACCTTGAGAAATGGTGTTGCGATTCTATCAGACGATGATGTCATTGATGATCCGTTGTACAAATCGATCGATAATCCTTTTCAGGAATACTTATTAATTCTACAAAGAGTACTTATTGGAACATCAAATATTTACACACATACACAAATAAAATAAATGATTAGATAAAAGTTAAAAAAAAAAAGAGTTTTTCTTGTGAATTACAAAATAAAAGAATAGTTAGTTTAAATAGAAAAGAATTGATTCCACCCGTTCTGAAATCAACTGACATTCCTGCAACGTGGTAATCTGTATTCATGTATTCCATTGGTGGAATTAGTTAGGCGTACTGGTCTGACCGGTTCCCTATTACTTGCGATCACTTGTGACTGTGATCGACGAAAATCTTGATGGAGTAGTGATGGTGAACGAAAAAAAAAATATATAAATGACGAAGAAGAAGAAGAAGAAGAAGGAGAAATTTAAAATAGGCGGTTGACAGATGACAGGAGGAAGAGAAGAGAAGAGAAAAGAAGAGGAAAAGAGTAGTTTTATAAAGGTTTTCAGTGGATTTAGATACCGACTTGTTCGATTAGGTTGGTTCGTAGGATGACCATAAATGATCATCTCAATGACCGACGCACACCATACGTGGCGTCCTACATATTCCAGAAGTATCATCAGTGAGTGTATCCTCTAGTCAATGTACATAGTCAATCTGATGTTTTTAATACGTGTGCGTATATTTTCTTACACAAAGAATGAAAAGATAGTAGTCAATCGTGTGTGTGTGTGTGTGTTGTGTTGCTGGTTAAGAAGAGAAGACCGTATTGGCCGCATTCGCCACGTTATGGCCCCAATGCTTGTCTCGCAGCAACGGTATCGAAACGACTCATTAACAATTCAAGCCGTCCTTGGCTCCTCCTCGGCCACGTTGCTTATTTTCTTGGACGAATCTACCGCTACCGGGTAGTAGCACAGCACGCATACCTAGTCGACATACCGGTTTACTTGGCCCACGTGCCTTACTCAATTTGATCAATCTTATTTGATTTTATCCTATCAAACGATCTTTTCTTTCAGCAGTCTCTGCAACTACGTTTACTATAACGTGTTGCATCGAAGTATTCTTAGCTAACTGCGTATCGATTTACACGAAGCTATTTCCGATTTAACATGACTAACGTTTTACCAACCTGCTATTATTATTATTATTATTATTATTATTGTTTCCAGTATATGTAGTACATTTAATTACTATTGCATTTTATTTATATTAAAACCATAGTTCGAAGATTGATATAAATGTATTATAAAAACTATTAATATATATATTATTATATGTATATTAAATTGTAGTTCATCATAATGATCGTACATTTTTATTCTACATGTAATTGAACTTCAAGATCAATATACGAAATCGTACTGGATTATTTTATAATTGGATTAGGTTTTTGTTAGATTTTAAATCTATTATACGAATAATTTCAGTCGTATTTACACCTGCGTGTAAGAAATTATTGACATGTATATTCGTCATAGTAGAAGGGTCAAGATGAATTTGCTCTTTTTGTACACAGATCGATAATTCTCGTTTTTTCTTTTTCTTCTATAACATAATATTCCTTAAATATTTGCTTTTATTAATATCTACTCTATTAATCGAAACTTTGTTGAATATATTTGTTTTTTTTCTTCTTACGAAAGAGTAATTTATCAATAGGAATGTTATTAATCGTGACTATCGATTTCATAATTACACACATTTCATCGTAAATCATTAAATTCGTGAACTATAAAAGTCATGAGTGACTATTCATTTATGTTTATAAAATATTTTATCCTTACGTATCGGTGTCAATTGTAAATAGAAAAAATCAGGTTTAGAAAAAGGTTTGTTTTTTTTGACATTTTAAATAATGCAAGTGCATACTGCATTTTGAATCAAAAATATAGTTAATGATTTTTATACTGAACATAAACAACATTTATATTTAGAATTCATTGTTACAATATATTAATATCTTAAATTATATTAGAAATATTAAAACATTCCAAGTATAGATTCAATCGAACAATGTTGTTTCTTCCTACATCTTACCAAGTAAAGAGTTATTTTTCCTCCTTTTACTTTTACAGGACGTTATGACGTAAACACGTAATGCTGCATTGTGTTAGTAATAAGAAAGCTCGCTCATCGACCGGTCTTATCATTTCCGGTCTCACCTCTTAACGTCTATGGTGTGCACTGTAACGAAACACTTCCTGTTTAAGTAGATACAGATGGTCATCGGAGTACCATATTAATAAATGTGTATACACCTGCAATATGTTAGTTGAAATCATTAACGTTTTACATGTAAAATTGATCCTAGAGTATACAATCGGTTGATAGAAATTACCGTTACATCTTTATGTCAGACCAATCGTAAATCTTTATTACCCAAATCATAAAAATAACCCAAATTTAAACCTTGGACTAAATATTTTTATTAATCAATAAAAAATGTGACCGTTCATTCGTTCGTTTATTCATTCCTTGGTTTATTCAAAGTAAAATCAACATACCCGAGATCAATGAACTTTGTTTTATGCTTGGATCGGTTTGACTTGTTTATATGTTACGTTGGAATGAACACGTGAAAAAAGGGTGAAAGCATAGTCTCGTATCTTCCTTTTGATTAGCTTTTTACGATCTAGGTAGTTATTTTTTTTAACGACACTTTCTGGATTTAAAATTTACAACATTCTGAATGATTCTTGCTTATTTTCTTCCAACAATATCTACAATCATTAGATATTTTATCACGAAATCGTAGATAAAGAAAAATAAGGAAAATGTTGGGTTTTTCAAAGAAATTTTCCTGGTTTCAACGATTATCAAATTTTAATTATATTTTATATATTATTACACAAAAATCAGATACAATCTATCGAGTATTATTCTCATACAATTTTGAAACTTTTAAGAATGATTATTTATTTTAGAATAATTGTAACCGAATTGAAATTAATCTGACAATGATAGAAGAAAACTTAGATACATGTAGGTCAATTACTTTAGTGTTATAGCGAATTGTGATCTCCCCACGTTAAATGAGACGCCCAACAGCAGCTTGCTAGCTAGATTGCACAATTACGCTTATTGCGGAGGTACCAATTTCATTGTATGTTATATTACTATATATAATCTCTGAGAGTCTAGTCACACTTTGAGTGATGCTTCTTATTTCTATGTTATATGTCCTAAGAACGAGTATAGTATTGCTTGCTATGCAACAAGTTATGCATCATTGTAATTGTCCGCAAGTCGTTTATGCCAAGGCCGAGCCGCGCCTCGTCTGTGGACTCGCGACACAACTTATTTTATTCTATGGTGTATGAATTTTTTTTTAAATAATATTTCTATATACACAGATTGTGAATTAATTAAACTAACTGAGAACAATTTTAAAAAGACCAAAATAAATGTTTCCTAGTTATACAATATAATAGAATTGATAATAAAATACGTTAAAATAATTTAACTTGTATTTTCGTTTCAGTACATTTTTATGCTTTTCGTAAGATAATTGTAAAAGTAGATAGATAAGTGCATTTTGTTAGAGATAAAAATACGTTAAAAGAGATTGCGAATGGTCAGCATTATCTTTTCGATTAGACTTTCTAGAGCTGTTATTTTATTTATATTTTATTTTTCCTCTTATATCGTTGATAATTTTAAATGTACAAGGAATAATTATGCGTGTACATTAAGTAATGTATATTTATAAGTTCGTCGTTCGAATGGTCGATGTTTTGTTATTATTAAAGTTTCGATTTTCCACATCTATGAATACGTTTGACTGGCAGGAAGCCAACATAAATGAAGAAACACGAAGAGAAGAATGATTTTGACTTTAGTAGACATACACAATACATTTTTTTTTACGAGTATCTAATATTTTTCAAGGAGTGACGGTTTATAGAAGAAATTCTTAGAAATTTGCTCGTTCGTTTGATATGACACACCTTTATTATTCTTTCGAGGATATTTCTTTAGAAATTCCTCATGATAAAAGAAAATATTTTAAGGTTAACAATATCCTATAGTTATAGAGAGAACCATCATCAATTCATTTATATTGCGAAGGAAATGACCCCGTTTTTCTATCTAACAATATAAGCATTATTTTAAGAACGTTGCGATAACATTAAATACGAGTCATCGCTGTTTTTAAGATATTATTTACGTCATCGTTAAATCATTCAGTAAATCGTTCGAGAACAGTCAGATTGTTTTCTATAAAACTTCCTTTAATATACTTTATAATAAATCACGTTTCTTATTAGAATATATTTACAATATTTTGTTCTTATATGTACCCAGTGAACACAAAACGTTAATATGACGTACGATTTACGTAATTTTTCAAAATTGTACGTCATATTAACGTCATATTTACGTAATTTTTCAAAAATTACGTAAATCGTACATCATATTAACATTTTGTGTTCACTGGGTAGAGTACAGTATTATCCAATATCAAAATATCTAACTCAATAATCCATTAATGGATTGATTCAAATCATAAACGTTTGATTCATGGGTTTAAAAATAAATAAAATAATAAGATTAGAAAAGTAATTGTCTTTTATTATATTTTTTTGTTATTTAAGTATTATTCAATATCAAAGTTTTCGTAATAGAATAAAATTCAAACGAATAAGAAGAATAAAAAGAAGAATAAGATAAACACATTTCGTTTTGTCGTTGATATGTGATAGGTGTATTGTAATCGTAATTATCAACATCCTTTTAGTAAATTATAGATGGTATTTGTTTGCTAGCCGGAAAAACAAGACAGGTCCATGCTTTGTAGTTTATGCGACGGGCCATTAGATAATATCGATACGTTTCGATACGCTTCGTTCGTTTGAATCACTCTGATGTCATTCCTAGTGCCAGAACAAGACAACTGCATTTATAAATGATATCGAACGAAATTGTTATATCAAATATAGTAAACGATTGATTTATTTCTTGTAACTTACTGTACTGTTTCCTCCTTTATTTATTTATTTTTTTTGTATTTATATTTATTATTGTTATCTTCGATAAGAAATCATTTCTAATAAAATACTTTAAGTTTTGAATCAAGTCATTGTATCTTCAAGATAAGTCATTGAATGATTAAAATGAAGTCAATTATATTTATAATAATTCATGTTAGATAAACATATATGGTGAATTTAGATCAAATAATTAAAGTTTTATCTTGAATTAAATGAATCATTCGTACTAATTAGTTCACATTATTTATGGTTAAATATATCACTGTTTATTGGAAACATTTAACATGACATGATCTTTTGATAAAAAGGTTATTATTTTTTTACTCTTGTTTCCGATTTTATATACATATATATATATATATATATATATATATATATACTTTTAATTAATCTTTTCTTGTTATAATGAAAATAAAGTTAAAATGTAAAAGGCGTGTATTTGAACTACTATATAACCGGTACACTTGTGGGGTTAACGATAAACTCAAAAGTAACCGTATGCATTTATGTAGGTCATTAAGATTTCTTACTCGACTGGCTGGTTAGTGTAGCCAAGTATTATCTCATTTCACAGTCTCCAGCATATTTTATTGTTAGTAACAATTCCTTTTTTTTAATTTTCTTTTTTTTCTGGTCATTGCGATTGTACATGATTCTGTATCGTTAAGATTGTTTTAGAAAGTACATATGGTTTATATAACTTTACAAATTATACTATGTTAGCATGTGTTTTCTTCATAGTAATATTATGTATATAATATATATGTATATAAATATGTGAGAGTTGTTATGTTATAAATATTTGACTGTTGACAGGACTGTAATGCTTTTCTATCAAATCGAATGCATGTTCGAAGTCACCTCGATAAAACCGGTTCGACGTCCGCTCGGTTGAAACGCGTTACTGCTGTGCGTGATCGAATTCTAAAGTCACCGCAATTTAAAATATAAAAATAAAAAGAAAAAGAAATACATTGAATGTAGAGAATTTTAGAAAATTTTGTAAGTTTTTACAAATCATTGTAATACAAGTAACTAACTCTTCAAAACAAAAATTAGAGAAACATGATTATCGTATTTTTTATTATCGAATTATTTCAATTACAAAAATGTATTTTTATTTGGAATAGAAAAAGAGTGTTAATTGTATTTGATCAAGTGTTTTTCAAGATATTAATATTTTAAGAAAAATTCTAAAAGTGTAGTCAATCGTTTGAGTTTATGAAAGATTCGTATGTAAAAAAAAATAAGAGAATTGGTTTATTTCAAACATTCTAATATTGTGTCTAATCAATATCTCGAGTGTAAATGGTAACATTAAACTGTAGAAATATATATTTTGATATTATACTGATAATCTTGATTAGTAGAAATGCTTAACTATCTAATTAAAAAAATACCAAAAATTAATATTCCAATCTTTCAGAGAATATTTTTATTACTGTAATAAATATTTCTTACTCTTAAAATAATTTGTTTTTATTATTTAATATCAATTTCGAATATTATTAGTTTTAGGAATTATATACAAAACTCTATGGTGTTTGTTTTAAGGTATTTGAAAAAACAAAAATAATTAATCGATGCTGATTCTTTTTATTTTTTTTTTTTACGATCGTTCGTAAGATTAGCAAGAAAATAATTACTCAGTTTATACATCATACAATTTCATAATCATTTATCGTTAGATATATATGTGTATACAGAATTCTCGGTTGGGTGTTTATCAGGGTCGACGACGTTTTCAAACGGTGAAAGTGAAATTCTTCCTTTGGTCTGCTGTTTCGACGTTTAGTTTCTTAAGGTTTTCGTGTCCGTTCACTATTTAACGTATCGTACCTTACATATGCAAATATATGTACACAGTTAAACGTGACATCACGTGTCCTTACGATCTCCAATAAGTATATTATAATGAATTCAATAAAGTTTTATTGTAATTGATAGTAAAGGAATGAACGAGAATGTAATTCCAATTCAATTAATTTATCTTTGCTCAATTAAAATGTTTATATTCTCTAACACCTGATATAATCTACGAATAAATACAAAATTTATTCTTAACAATTCTTTAATCCTCTACATTCCAAAATATTTTTCTTAAATATATAAAATATTAAACAAAAATTTAAAACAATTTTTTTATTTATTTCTTTTATCTTAGATTTTTTTAAATAGATATTTTTGTTAATCCATTGAATATCATTGATATTAGTATTTTTATTAAAAGAAGATATTTATTTTAGTAGGAAAAATGAAAGAATGTTATGCACCATATTAAAAATAAATCAAGCTAAAGTTTGATCAATAGTCACATGGGAATCCAACAGAGTAACAGTTATTGGTTTGTTTGATACACTAACAGTAGTAAAGAACACGTAGTAGCATAAACGAGAACGATGTTAAGAAAACGGGTTAAGTATCCGAAAGGATGGACGTTGCTCGACGAAAATATCAAGAATGTAGAACGCGTGAGTCTCGATCCCGAAACTCAAAGGAAACTGGGCTGCACGGTTGGCGAGTATGTCTTTTTGGAATACCCATGGGTGTACGTTTCTCGTGACGACGTTTTAAGACTTTCTAATCAAATGAATTCTTGTTTGGAACCATACAAAGATCTAATTTCTGTTTACAATGGTACGAGTTTTTTATTCGGTTACGATTCAACTGAATTGAATTCTAATCAATTTGTTATATGCCTTACCGAAGAAACAAGAGACGTTGTTCATCGAAGAAATAGAAATATTTCTAAAGCTATTTTAAATGGTGTTTACGAACAGATACAAAAGATTCCAAGATTTTGGAAATCATTTGGTAGTGAAGATGATCTTGAAAGTACAGCTGAAAACACGAGAGAATTGTTAGAAATAGAAATCAATCTACCGATAACGTTGTTAGGTTTAAATCGTTTTATCTCTGATAGAGATTCTGGAGAATCCAGAGACAGTTACATTGACCTAGTACCAGCTAATGAAACATTTGATAACATCTCTAAGTTACTAGTTTCTCGTGCTACGCAAACACACCTTCAACCACGAGATAGTTGCGTTCAAACGTATCCTGGAAATCCTAGAAATGCTTGGACACAGTATATATACGAGGATACTTTGAATGGTCAATTACTTGATCTAAAAGATGTTGATAATATTGAGAAATCTTGTGACAATACTGAACAAGTTAATGAAGATCAAGAAGAATTGATAGAAATTAAACAAGAAGAAAGTAAAATAGATATTGTCAGAGAAAAAGAACCTATTGAAATATTTTTGGATAAATATTCTCAACAAATGATCGAAGAAATCAAGTACAATGCTGTTGTTAATCTTTACATAGATGATATAAAAAATTTGAAAAATGATAAACAGGAAATGATGAAATCTATCGAAACACCGATTTTCAGAGAGTATGATTTTTTTCTAAATTTGAATATCATTCAAAGTAATGTCATTGTTTCTGATATTTCTTGGCATCCAAATATAATGGACCTTGTAATAGTTTCTTACATCAAATCATCTGATGTAATTCCTAGTTTGGATTCCAGTACAGGTGCATTACTCTGGTCATTGTCCGATACTCTTAAACCATTATCGTATTTACGATCAAACGAGGACATTCATTGCATTTCTTTCTGTCCTTTACGAGAAAACATTGTTATAGGAGGTTCTGAAAATGGTCACTTAATTATTTGGGATATACCAATTGAAATAATTAACTTTACAAATACTACGAATAATAGTAACTGTAAATCCAATATATTTGAATTATCTGATAGAAGTAATGTACCTGTTGTAAACGTGACAACAAAATCGTTAGAAGAATCTTCTCATAAATCGCTAATTCGAAAAATCAAATGGATTCCAAGGAAATTTCAAGCAAAATCAAATGGTAAATTTGTTAAATCTTTACACGACTTTAATGATTGTCAATTAATAACAATTTCATTAGACGGTATAATAATCATTTGGACTATTGATTTATCATCTGATTTATTGAACGATTGTTTACGAATAATTTATAAATTGTCTGTACCAATACCGAACGATTCTAGAAATTTTACACTTCTGTGTGTTGGTATATCTTTGGAAAATTTTGAAGAAGAGTGTAACAATGTAAATCGAAAGGTCAACAACGAGTTTGATAGGAAGGAAGAAGAATACATGAAGAGATTATGGTTGGGTACTTTGGAAGGGGAATTGGTGCGTTGCACCTGGGAAGGCCAGATGTTCGATGTGGGGCCGTCAGATTCCGAGGAGTGTAACTTCCTCGATCGTTCCTTCGCACACGATGGTCCCGTTATTGAAATTGTTCGATGTCATCGTATGTTGGAAGTTATTTTAACGATCGGTGGACACATATTTGCTATTTGGAATGAAAATTATTTAATATCTCCAATATTTTCGAGAAAATCTAAAGTATTTTATACCGCTTGTTGTTGGTCTTGTCAACCTGGTGTTTTTTTTCATTGGCAGACAGGACGGTGAATTAGAAATTTGGGATATCAAATGTCAAAATTGCGAACCAATTTTAATTAAAACTATTTCGAATAGGGCATTAACTGTACTATCATTTTGTAAACGAGCTAAAGAATCATTTGGATTTATTGGAATTGGTGATGACAAAGGTACCTTTCGTGTATTCAAAGAACCAGATATTTATTTAAACGATTCTCAGAATATGGATTGGTTCGAGAAATATATATTCAGAGAAGTACAAAGAAAAGAGATATTTTCTAACTGGCAAAGAGAATTTCTCGAGACTAATCCAATTGCTATTGCGAAAAGATTGGATAAAGAGGATCAAGAACGAAAGAAAAGATTAGAGGAAGCTAAAGAAAATCTTCAAAAGGAATACGAACAGAGATTGAGATTGGAGGCTGAAATAAGAGCATCGAAAGTACCCAAATCTAAAGAAACTATTTGGAAATTGAAGGAACAAGAACGTATGAGAAGTGTTCTTTTGAAGAAAAAAGGTTTCGTTCCTGTTGAATTGGAAAGACAAAAATTACCATTGGTTCGTTTAAAGGAGGAAAAACATTTAAAGTTGCTTAAGATAGAGAAGGAAATTAATATTCGTAAAGAATTTTATCAAGATATTGTAACCCTTCAGATTCCTGAAATGTATAATTCTTTTCAAACAAATAATATTACTGAAGATAAAGTTGACGATGAAAATACAGTTGAGACGAATATGGAAATATATATGCAACAATATTACAATATCAGAGACGAAGTTAGAAAAATATTATCAGAGAAATTAAATCCTACTCATGTTTCTTGATTAAATCGAAATAAATTGGTAAAAATATCATCGTGTAATATTTTAAACGATATTTTTATCATTACTTTTATCATTTGATTATTATTCATTTATTTAAAAAAAAATAGAAATAAAAAAAACGTTTTATAAATTAAACTTACACTTAATTTACGAATTTCATAAATTTATTTAAATATAATTAATTAATTAATTAATCTATATATAAAAATATACATTTTATACAAATTTGTGAACAATTTCAATGACATTTTATTTATTTATTTATTTTTTCTTTTATTATGTTTTCAGGGTCTTGGAATATTATGTATGGCGTTTGTTTCACCAGCATACGTTGGTGCATCTCACTGGTTCTTATTTGTTGCAACGACAGCTTTTATTATCACACTATTGTGGGTTTTCATTTATCTTCTTTCGATAAGGGAGGTACTTAAGATTCCTATTAACTGGATATTAACGGTAAGCATTATCAATTTCCATTGAGAAATTCTATTGAAGAATTTTTATGAGATTATTATGTTATATATCATTTTTTTGTTCTTTTTTTCTTTACATATTTAAATGTTTATTTCATATTTTTTAGGAGCTGTTAAATACTGCTATTGATACAGTACTTTATCTAATAGCTTTTATTGCTCAACTATCCCTTTGGAGTGCTGTATCTAATTCTCCACATAGTGCTTCAAATATCACTGGTGGTGTACGTATAAACACACACACACACACACACACACATATATTTATATAAATATATTAAACTGATTATAAAAAGTAGTATATTAACTTAGAAAACCAGTAATTAACCAGTAACTTAAAACCAGTATATTAACTTTACAATTACCAAAACCAATCTAAATTAGAGTTTACAATTTCTTCTTGTTTTTTTGTTTTTCTTTTGTTGTTTTTCAGTTGATTAAAAGTATTATTATCAAGCATTGGAATTAATTCGTAGAATTTGTTTAAGATACAAGTGATGATTTATTTTAAATGAAAATCTAAAAAATTACATTAATGAATAAATTATGTTAATGATAAATTTGTTTCTTGAAATAAAAACAGAATAATTTAATACTACCTACGTGGTATCTTTCGTAAAACGTTACGAATTAATTCTAATAGGTAATATTATTAAAAATAAATATTAAAAATCATAATTAAATAATGTGCTTTTTAAAAGGCACACCTAGTATGAACCGCCTACAGAAAAGGTGATCTTTGGGAATTTTTTTTAAAGAAAACTGCTACATGAAATGTTTTCAAATTTGGAGGATACATTTACACATAAATAATGAATATACAGTGAAATTTTCAAATAAAAAAGTTTATTTTTCAGCGAGTTATTCGCTATTTCCTAAGTCACTAAAAAAAAATAGGTCATCCACTGTTGATGAGTGTTAGCAACCTTCACAGTGTTTGAAATCAAAAAAACCAAAAAGTTTATTAAACTAGAAGGTATTGCCCGTATGTTAATTGCTCTTCGAAAGAAAACGATTGAAATTTAACAAATTGGCGAAGTTTTTCAAACAAGTTTCAAATTTCGTACGAAAATTTCATGATTTTCAGTCTACCAAAATTACATTTTTTATTTGATCGAAAAAATTGGTAGGTCATTGTACAAAGAAACATATATAAAATAATTTGAAAAAAAAATCAAAGCGTTCAGATGATTTGTCTTCGAGTTACAATTTAAAGTTTAACTTACTGATTTGATTTTTGATAACTGGCTGCTCTTCAAATGATTATAACTCAAAAACTATTTGAGATATGCATTTGAAATTTTAGTATGTTATTTTTAAAAGTATAACTTATCGAAATATGAATATAAAAAATCAATTTTTTTTAAATTTCACCCTAGGTGTGCCCGTTTAAATGACAAAAGTATTAAAACATTGTATAACCAAATATTATTTTCTTTTTCTTTTATCTTTCTAGGTATTTGGTATTCTAAACACACTGGCATACGCCGCAGGTACATATTTTCTTTACATCGAATGGAAAAGTAGTAATACGCAATGAGATGGAAGGACGATATTCAAAGAAGACAAGCCATGTACCTGAAGAACATGTACAACGGCGTCTAATACGCTACACCATAAAGTCGGGCTCGTAAATTTCTACAAAAAAAAAAAAAGAAGAAAAAAACGTCCTCCGTGTCCCAAAAAAAAAAAGAAAAGAAAAAAAAGGAAACAACACACACACATACACACATATACACACGCAAACACACACACATACAGTTAACCCAGGATCGTTTCGTACGCGATTCGTGGAATTTACACCAGCCGAAAGAAGAAAGGAATAAATGGGGGTCGGAAAACTAGTCCTGCAAGTCCCAATTCGTTTCTCCACCGATGATCGTTTGTGTAGCTTCTTCTAAACCATGAAGGAAAGACTTTTCTACCTATACGTGCCTTTCAAAAAAAAAAAAAAAAATACGAAATATAAAAAAAGAAAAGAAACAAATTATTGCTTTTCCTTTTTCACATCTACGATCGTCGAGGGATCGATCCTTATTCTCTTTTATTTTTTTTTTTACCGTCCAGTGTTCGATATATCAAATATAAATCAATATCAAACGTGACTATCCCTTCTCTCCAAATCAAAAATAAATTTGATATTAATAATAATAATAATAATAATAAAAAGAATATATAACAACACGTCACATAAAAAAAATCTTAAATTCTTCAGAAATATTTCTAAGCTTTGTGTTTCGATTTTCAATAAAATTTAGAAACTTGCATAAACTTTTTTTATAAAACGGTACTTCAAATTTAATTATTACATAATTATTGTAACAATAATTCTTGTTACATGGTGATTAGAGATACAAGAAGTGGCATATTATATTGTTTTACAAAAAAAAAATAAGAAAAAATAGAAAATGACGTTCTATTTCTTTTATAACCGGTATTATTATCTTGTATACATATATATAACTTAAATGACACATCGATTATTTGCAGCGTGTTGTTATAGACGAAATCCTTATTGGATAGATCGTCGAAAGAAATAATTTTGCATATTAAAAATGAAATAAACATATAGTCACGTTTCTTTTTTTTTTATACGAAGAATCTTTGTTTTCTCTCTCTCTCTCTTTATTTCTATTGCAATCTTTATTCACCAATTAAAAAAAAGAAAAATGATAGAATATAAAAATATGTAAAAACGTCACTTTTGTTTTCCAGTTGTAACATTTTTCACTATTTTTACATATGTAGTATAGTTTATATATACACTTACATATTACATACATGCATCCATCCATACATGCATGCATGAAGTATGCATAACAAATTATATAAACGTATATGTATATACATACATACATATATATATAACTGTATGTTTTATGTACACAGAACAAATTTATGAATTATGTTCTATTCGTTAATATCAACGAATAAACAAGTATCTCAAGTTTTATTTTTTACAATTGATTGAAAGAGAGTTGTAGTAGTTGTATTCCTTGGAAAAATCTAATCAAATATCGATGATATAATTAAATATTTCTTTTGTACAAGAATATATACTCAATTAACACAAAACGTTAATATGACGTTAGATTTAGGTCATTTTTCAAAAATGACGTTATATTAACGTCATATTAACGTCATATTAACGTTTTGTGTTAATTAGGTATATATATTGATATTATATATATATTAATATAATATATATTATGTATTAGAGTTAAATAATCAATATTTATCAATGTTATATAAAAAAAATATTCTATTTGGTTTGAATACATTAATATATTGATTTTTATTGATTTATTATTCATTAATTAATATGAAATTGAAATATATACCCATTGTATATGAAAACATATATAAATGATGATTCACAATATTACATTAAATATATATATATGTATGTATAATAGTTTCTTATCACGATAAGAGAGAAGAGAAGACAGAATTATTTATCAAAGTTAGCTAATCGATACCACATCTCCCCTTTTATTTTCTACCCCGTCTCCTACCCCTCCCTGCCCACCAAACCCTCGACTCTTTTCACGTTCATTCATAAAAATAACAAAAAATATCGAAGTAACATCTAACGATAGATGATGCATTTACATGTCAAGAAATATTTCCCCAACTCATTGTTATTATTTGTTAATGAACAAATTTCGAATTACATTTCGAAGTACATAATATTACATTTACTATTGTACGTATCGTGTTACACATACTACGATATAATAATAATAATAATAATAATAATATATACATATACGTATATTATAAGTTTGAAGTATGTTTTTGTTTTATTTTTTAATTTTGAAATTTTATTTATTATTTTTTAAACAAATTGAATGATAAATAAAAATGAATACATTTAAAAAAAAATATAAATAAAAATTCGTCTGCATTTTAATTAATTTTGTTTTCTATACACACACACATATACACACACCATAGTAAACAAATGGTTTAGCGTAGTATTTTTATAATAAAAATTAAAAAGACAAAATAAAGTATTGAGAACCTCTGGGAGATTTCGTTCATTGCTTGCGATATACACACACTTTCTTTTAATAAACTTGTGTGGGTGGGTGTGTGATATCAGCGAATGACATCACCCCATGGATCAGTGTTAGTGGGTACGGTTTTGAAACCCAAGCACGCTTGCACGATTCAGTCATTCGCAGACGTTCATCCGACGATCATATAAACCTAATCGAGGTCAGTCTACACAAATTATAGTTTATATTTATTTTCATATTTTTTCTTCCTTCTTCTTCTTCTTCTTCTTCTTCTTCTTCTTTCTTACTTTTTAGAGACTTTTTTAAACAAGCATATTTTATACGATATAATCAATTCTATTAAAACACTAACACAAAAATCGAACATGGGTGTGCGCGTGCCTGCATGCGTGCGTGCGTGTTTATTGCTAAAAATGATTCATTTTCCTTATCTAGAAGAACATTTCCATCTACAGATCTTATATTGAATCGTTTATTTTTATTTATATATAATAAATATTTAAATTTTCAAATGAGAATGAGATAAATTATTATAATTAAGAAAATTATTTTTAAAAAATTATTAACAATTTTGTTTGATTATTATTCGCATTTATTGACATTGGTATGGAATCTTACTTTAAAAATAACCACTGACGGAAAATCTTAACTCGGTTTAATTTTACATACACACAAACACACGTACGTATATATATCTACGTTTTATTCTCACAATGTCTTCTTAAGTAATGTTGTATTTTTGACATTTGCTTAAAACGAGAACATCAATAGATGAACTAATACTGCCAACTACTGTTCCTGTTGCTGCTTAACATACTCGCGTGGGTATGAATAAAAACACGCGATTAGTTTCTAAGAAACTTATATGCGTCATGATCACTACTAAACAATTACATATATATATAGTTAGTAAACGTGTTAAAGTATTAATCTGATAAGAAAAAGGATAAATTATTTGCAATAATTCTTACTTCATTAAATACACTTCTTCCTACAACTGTCTTTAATCTGTATTAATTTTTTATACTCAATACTTAATATTCAATATTATTTTATATTATTTTATATTGAATATTATTTAATTTCTTTTATATAAAAATATATTTCCTTCATTTATTTTAAATTTTAATCATCAGTTCAAATTTAATTATCAACTTTGATGTTTGAAGATAATTATAATTAAAATGATTTTTTGTAGTTATGGTTGAATCTTGGTGTTATTTTAAGTATATATATATATAACGTATGGGGATGTATATTTGATATTATTTAACATATTTTCTACAAAAATATAATTCCTTCATTTATTTTAAATTTTAATCATCAGTTCAAATTTAATTATCAGCTTTGATATTAGACGATAATTATAATTAGAATGATTTTTTGTAGTTATGGTTGAATCTTGGAGTTATTTTAAGTATATAAATATAAAACGTATGGGGATGTATATTTATAGATTTTGATAACCTCGGAGAAATCCATGACCGAAATACGTTCGATGAATATAAAAGGTGTTGTTGTTTTTTTTTGTCTGCATTACTCATATATAATACTCATATATTCTTTACTGAAAATAATATTAAATATCTCTTACAAAAAGGAATCCACGAAATTCATCATTGGGTTTTGTTTAAAATGACACGCAACTTATAAACCTTGACTAGTACATCATTATGCTAAAGTATTTAATCCACCTGAGCACTTGTTTTTAAGATATAAGGTCTATAAGTTGCGTGCCATTTTAAGCAAAACCTAGCGATGAATTTCGTGATGAATTCCCCTTGTTAGTTAATTATAATCAACGATGACGTTTCATTCGTTATTTGTAGAATTTATCATTCTGATATTATTGTATTGAATTTTTATTTTCAAGGTTTCATCATCGTAGTAAACAGTAGTCATGTCTCATTCAGTAGTAATCAGGACGCAAACAGTGAGGACCGAGTCTACTGCAATTGTCATTAATACGGGATATTTAAAAACTTGGAGCGGAATTTTAAAATTCTTGCAACTCGTATGCATTTTATATTTGTTTACGTATAAGCTCATAATTATGAAAGTAGTTTAAGTGAAATAAAAAAACAAGTGTTTATCAGTTATTTTACATCAAAATTATTTCAAACTAATTGAATTCAATGTAATCTTGACCATTAGATAATGATTGTAATTAATATAATTATTATTAAACATAATTATGGGCATCATAAATTATCATAATATTTATTATTATAGTTTAATTTCTTAATACGTTATTCGTGTAAAATTCCTTTCATTTAAGGCTTTGGGAATCGTATGCGTGGGGATTATCGGCGATCATTTTCAACCGGGATATTATCGCACAACTACAGATTTATTCTTTTTTTTAATAGTAACTACGTTTATGATAGGAACGTTTATTTTATTATTAAGCTGTTTGACTTCTCTATCTACCGCATCTATATTATCAAAAACGATATACGTGAGTATATATTTTCAATATATTAAAAGAATTTATGTTTTAAATATTCCGAAAAAAAACAAAATTAATGATAAGATCAAAAATAAAATATCGTTTTTTTTTTTTAGGAA